>VFFE01007944.1:132344-151322 GCA_008921705.1 Burhinus oedicnemus
AGTTTAAAGCCCTCTCAATGAGCCCTGCCATCTCATGAGCAAGGATCCTTTTCCCTCTGTGAGACAGCTGAATTCCATCTCTTGCCACCAGGCCTGGTGCCATGTAAACCTCCCCATGATCAAAAGAACCAAAATTCTGGCAGGTGGCACCAGCCTCTGAGCCATGTGTTTAATAGGTGTGTTTTCCTGTTCCTCTCAGTGTCCTTTCCTGCCACTGAAGGGATTGAGGAAAACACTACCTGTGCTCCTGATCCCTTGACCAGTCGCCTCAGTGCCCTGAAGTCCTTTTTAATCGCTTTTGGACTACTGTCTGCAACCTCATCACTGCCCACTTGCACAACCAGGAGTGGATAATAATCAGAAGGCCGTACCAGACCAGGGAGTTTCCTAGTGATATCCCTAACCCGGGCCCCAGGGAGGCAGCAGACTTCCCTGTGGGATGGATCTGGTCGGCATTTGGGGCCCTCTGTTCCCCTCAGAAGGGAATCGCCTACAACAATTACCCTCCTTTTTCTCTTAACAGAAGCAGTCTTAATGTGTGGGACTGACTGACTCACCCTAGGCAACCCCCTGGAAGAATCTTCATCTGTTTCCTCATTTGCCTGGCCCTCGAGTTCCAGAGCCCCATACCTGTTACGTAAGGACAACCGGGAAGGCGAGGGAGGCCGGGAGGGGACTCGCCTGCCTCCTCGAGCAGGGACCTGTTTCCAATCCCCCCCATCTCTTAGTTCCCCTCCTCCTACCTGGTGGCAAGAGGGGAGGGGATCCTTTACTTCTTGTGGGTCCTCTATCTGCTGCTTTGGCCTCAAGGTGTGGCTCCACCAATCTATCTCCCTCTCACACTCTGATACTCCTGAGCCTGTCCACTTCCTCCCTCAGCTCTGCTACCAGGCTAAGCAGGTCATTCACCTGGTCACACCACGCACAGGTGTTGTCTCTGTTGTCCTCCAGTGCAAGTGACAGGCTCAGGCACTCCCTGCAGCCAGAGACCTGCATGGCTGCATGTTTTTCTAGAAGCTCCATCTGGGTCACCACATTCCTTCTCACAATGGCTTTCGGACGAGTGGTAACCATGGCTAGGTCCTCTTCTGGGAGGGCAATGACCACTAGTCGAGTTGAGTTTGCCTCTCAAGCCAGGAGTGGGACCAGTTACCACCAATTGAACTTACCTTGCTGAGTGCCGGCTGTGCTCCGGATGGGCACGTTTAGAACGCACATCAGCAGCCCTCCCACAAGCTGCCGGTGCCGGCATGAGCTAGCCACTTCTCCTGGCTTCGAGAGCCCCAAAAAGAGCTCCTTGCCAGCCCTTTTCGCCTAGATCCCCTTCCCCAGTGTGGACTTACCTGCACTGGAGCTGGTCTCCTCGGTTTCAGGCGCTGTTCATTATTATTATTTTTAATTCGGAGCTCAATTGCTAAGGTAGTTTATTACAATTTTTTAGATGCCTTTGAATTTCAATTTGAAAGCATGAATGTCAGCATGAACAAAGTTTTTAAACTGTTGTTGTTTTGAGCCTTGTCTTGTTCACTAAGGAAAATGGATAAAATCAAGGTATCATTTGTTCAACTGTAAGCAGCTACACACTGATCACATGAAAAACACTCCAGAGCAGCCCAAAAATACATGTCAGCTGGTCAGTTCTGTTCACACAAGGAAGACTCCATTACTTGCTGTAAGCAAGAGAAAGGTTATCTGACCCAGCTGGAGAGCATTAGCTTTTTTCTTCTGCTATGAAAAAATTGCTTTGCTGTTTACGTCAGCATCATAATGTAAATCTTAATGAAAAATTCTGAGATGTCTGAGTAAATCAAACTGTTTGGCCACCTTGATTCTCCCTTAATGTATCTCCTCACATTTTTCTCCTTGTATTTTTTATTTTTGAGGTACATTGTAGAGGAAAAACACAGCTTAGTTACAGAGCAATAGGTACTGCAGCCATCTTAGTGTTTTCCTCTCTTGCAACTATCTTGATTACTATTTTTATTAGACGCCTTTCTTTACTGGAAGTAAAGCAAAACTTTCATATTTTGAAAACAACTTGTATTACTTCATAATTTAGTCTTCTAGGGCTGAGTCCTTAAGTCATTTTGCAGTCCTTAGTCAGTCAAAACTCTCACTGAATGCGTTTGCCAGATTAGGAGATTTGCCTGATCTGGAATAGTATCATAGTAATTTTCAGCATCAAGTCTGCTATCTGATCTCTTGTGCAATAGAGGAAGATGCATTTCTTTCCTTCTAGAAGGAAATTTTTATATATTATAGTATACTGTAATAGCAAACAAATTTTTATATCTGTTTTTCAGAATGCTAAGAGACAGATGTTTAGCTGCTATGAGTCCACTTGGTGGAATTGACGTTATGGAACTATACATTTTTATTCCTGGTGATGATATGACCTTAGATTTATTGAAACAAACTTTTCTACAAACTTTTCTGCTGATTCAATGATACATTCATCTGGAAAGAGTTGAAATCCTAGTATTTTCCCCTAGTCCCTCCAGAATCTCTCTGCTTTCTTGTCTTGCTAACCAAAATCTAACTGCATAAGGAGTTATGTCTGCATCCAAGAGAGACTATTCTTATGGATTTACCCATTCAACATCGAATTAAAATTCCCAAATTACTTCAATTAATAGCCAGTTGCCTCAGCTTTCCAAGGTCCCAAATTTTTCCTTTCCTTTTCTTTCATAGAAAATTTTCATTTTATAACATCCTGAGAAGTTGTCCAAAAGACTGCAGTGGAAAAAGCTGGTTTTCCTAGGGATGTTTTCTTTATACTTCATGACTCCTTTTGGAATCTCAAAGCAAGTGCCAGTATTTCTTAGTTGGTTTATCACTGACATATGTGCACTTAGTGATAGATCATGACATATTCACCAGATCATCACCAAGCCACTTTCCATCATTTGTCAGCAGTCCTGGCTAACTGGGGAGGTCTGTCTACAAGAAGGGCCGGAAGGAGGATCCGGGGAACTACAGGCCTGTCAGTCTGACCTCAGTGCCAGGGAAGGTGATGGAGCAGATCATCCTGAGTGCCATTACATGGCACATACAGGACAACCAGGTGATCAGGCCCAGTCAGCATAGGTTTATGAAAGGCAGGTCCTGCTTGACTAACCTGATCCCCTTCCATGACAAGGTGACCTGCTTAGTGAATGAGGGAAAGGCTGTGGATGTTGTTTACCCGGACTTTAGCAAAGCCTTCAACATGGTTTCCCACAGCATTCTCCTGGAGAAACTGGCTGCTCATGGCTTGGATGGGTGTACTCTTCACTGGGTCAAAAACTGGCTGTACAGGCCAATGATCTGGATGAGGGGATCAAGTGCACCCTCAGTAAGTTTGCAGATGACACCAATTTGGGCAAGAGTGTTGATCTGCTTGAGGGTAGAAAGGCCCTACAGAGGGATCTGGACAGGCTGGATTGATGGGCCGAGGCCAATGGTATGAGATTCAACAAAGGCCATATGCTGGGTCCTGCACTTGGGTCACAACAACCCCATGCAATGTTACAGGCTTGGGGAAGAGTGGCTGGAAAGCTGCCCGGAGGAAAAGGACCTGGGGGTGTTGGTCGACATCCATCTGAATATGAGCTGGCAGTGTGCCCAAGTGGCCAGGAAGGCCAATAGCATCCTGGCTTGTATCAGGAATAGTGTGGCCAGCAGGACTAGGGAAGTGATTGTTCCCCTTTACTCAGCACTGGTGAGGCCGCACCTCAAGTACTGTGTTTCATTTTGGGCCTCTCACTACAAGAAAGACATTGAGGTGCTGGATTGTGTCCAGAGAAGGGCAACAAAGCTGGTGAAGGGTCTAGAGCACAAGTCTTATAAGGAGTGTCTGAGGGAACCGGAGTTGTTTAGCCTGGAGAAAAGGAGGCTGAGGGGAGACCTTATGGCTCTGTACAACTACCTGAAAGGAGGTTTTAGAGAGGTGGGGGTTGATCTCTTCTCCCAAGTAACAAGCGATAGGACAAGAGAAAATGGCCTCAAGTTGCACCAGGGGAGGTTTAGATTGGATATTAGGAAAAATTTCTTCACCAAAAGGGTTATCAAGCATTGGAACAGGCTGCCCAGGGAAGTGGTTGAGTCACCATCCCTGGAGGCATTTAAAAGACATGTAGACGTGGTGCTTAGGGACATGGTTTAGTGGTAGACTTGGCAGTGTTAGGTTAACGGTTGGACTCAGTGATCTTAAAGGTCTTTTCCAACCTTAATGATTCTATGATTCTATATTTTCAAATATTCAGTGATATCCTGATACTTGCCATTGCTGCTTTAGAAAGAAGTTACAGATGGATTCTCAAATTCCTGAAAACTTTACCTAGACTCAGAGATGCTGTGGTGGGTTAACCTTGGCTGGCTGCCAGGTGCCCACCAAGCTGCTCTCTCACTCCCCCTCCTCAGCAGGACAGCGGAGAAAATAAGATGAAAAAGCTCGTGAGTTGAGATAAGGACAGGGAGATCACTCAGCAATTACCATCATGGGCAAAACAGACTCCTCTTGGGAAAGATTAATTTATTACCAATTAAAAATAGAGTAAGATAGTGAGAAACAAAGACAAAACTAAAACCACCTTCCTTCACCCCCCCTTCTTTCCAGGCTTATCTTTGCTCCTTCATTCCAAACTTTTCTACCTCCTCCCCACCCTAAGTGGCACAGGGGGGATGGGGGTTATGGTCATAACACTTCGTCTCTGCTGTTCCTTCCTCCTCACACTTTTCCCCTGCTCCAACGTGGGTCCTTCCCACAGGGTACACTTCAAGAACTGCTCCAGCGTGGGTCCGTTCCACTGGGTACAGTTCATCAGGAACAGACTGCTCCAGCATGGGTCCCCCATGGGCTGTGGTTCTTGCCAGGAGCCTGCTCCAGCATGGGCTCTCCACAGACTGCAGCTTCCTTCAGGGCACATCCACTTGCTCTGGCGTGGGGGTCCTCCACGGACTGCAGGGTGGATTTGTGCAGTGCTCCACCATGGTCTTCTCCAAGAGCTGCAGGGGAATCTCTGCTCTGACACTGGGAGTACCTCCTTCCCCTCCTTCTTCACTGACCTTGGTGTCTGCAGGGTTGTTTCTCTCACATATTCTCATTCTTCTCTCACAGCTGCTGTGCAGTGTTTTTTACCCCTTCTTAAATAGGTTATCACAGAGGTGCTACCACCATCACTGATTGGCTCAGCTTTGGCCAGCAGTGGGTCCATTTTGGAGTCCACTGAACCTGGCTCTGTCCGACACAGGGGCAGCTTCTGGTGTCTTCTCACAGAAGACACCCCTGCAGTACTCCCGCCACCAAAACCTTGCCATGTAAACCCAATACAGATGCACACATTGTCTTGAGAAGTTTATCAGGAAAGTAAACAAAAGCCATTATAATCCCAGGAGATCTGTTACCCTGAGAAAACACTGAATAGGATGGAGGTGAAGATACAAGGAAGATCCTCAGAAGCATCAAACTTAAGGAGCAATCCCAGTAACTGTATGTCCAAGAAGATACAATTTGAATTTGCATTCTGTCTTTGAGCTGATTTTTTTTTGGATTAGCATTCAGATCTGCAAAATAAAGCCATAATTTGTGGCATTCAAGACACTGAGATCCAAACTTTAGAAAATTGGCCTGCCTTCCAGTATCCACAACATGCAAATGTATATTTGTGACTTCATTGATTTGAGGGATTATTTAATTTGGGTTGTCTAAATATGAAATGACACCTGTACATCAGATGCTCAGCTATTATCACAATAGCAGCTGTTTTTTCAAATGAATATAGGGATTTATTTGTGCTTGTAGCCAAGCCACTGGGAGGGCAGTGCATGAAGACTGTCTATCCTCTAACACTTTCAGATGTTAAAAAGCCAAGCAAGAGGAAGAAGCAACGTTTTGCTACACATACTGCACTGAGTTCATACTGCCAAACCTGGAGCTAGAGAGACAGCAGGTGGTAACAGTGTTGTAATCTCCTGAGTGGGGATTTTTGGAAGATTAGCCTAGGATAGAGGGTTGAGAGAAGAGTGTAGAAAGATCAGAAGATCACAAGGTGGGAAGGGGCTTTGTTTCATGTTAGAAGGCTAGCATGTTATAGAGGAAATGACAACCTAACTCCAGGTACTCTGGATAAATCCTATGGCTCTGCCTGAAGTTATTTGATGGTCATACATTTCTGAAGTGCTACTTTAGGTCTGGGTTTGCATGTTCCTGGAGTGGGCTTGTGACAACCTTTGGGCTGCATCACAGGAGAAAGCTTACGTCTCTGTTACCTCTTAGTGTGGATGGGATGGGTTTGTCCCAGCCACCTCCATGGATTTCATCTCTCCTTGTGTCAATGTCATGTGATTACAGACCCTTTCCTTAATGGAGCCTGACCTTGTTGGTACTAAGTTGAAAATTATGCAATGGAGCAAAACAAAGCTGAGAATATAGCATGTGCTAGTTTAGTCATGCTAATTTAAGTTGAGAAATGGGGGTAAACGTGGTAACAAAGGCATAGCATAATTGTATCCATGAGAATATTAATCCACAGTTCCCAAGACTTTATGTTCCAGCTACATTGACTGAAGCCCATGTTGACTGTTTTCATGACCACTCTAATTTGAAGCTAGTTCTTTATCTGCTAGCTTTGTCTGTTTTGCTGCATAAACATGTTCTTTATCTGAATATGATTTCCCATAAAGAGGAGATGATCATAAGGGAGTTCCTTTTGGTTTTAAAATCTAGTCAACTATAGAAGAGCATTTCCTTATAAACATGCATGTTTTTTCTATTTGCCCGGGAGCCATGGCTGAGAAACTTTGAGTACTCTTCACCATTCCTATGCTTGCTGTTGTTTTGACACATCTGATGTAATTATTCACATTCTGTCTCTGCATAGCTTGTAGCACACTGACACAGTGATGTATGTGAACACATATCCTTCATGTCCTTTTATGGCCCTCCCTAATGTGACCAGTGCTGCTTCTATTCATATGATAAACAAAAAGCTGCAGCCACTTTACATTATTATTTAGCCTATTAGTTTTCAGGTGCTGGCCTTGTTGGCTAGGACTGCTGTGGGGAAAAGGACCCTCATTACACAAATGCAATTACAGATTTTACATATTTTAAAATCAGCAACTAATCTACAGAAAAGGTAAAAAGAGTTTGAAAAGAAGTTTTACAGTTGCTCTGGGCCACTGGAAGTCTCATCAGATAAATCTGACAGTTCAGTCTCCAGACAGAGATTAGCAAAGACCATGAAGTAGAATTAAGATGTGGAAGGCTTATCACCTGCCGTGTTGCTGCAGGTCAATACCAGAACTTCAGGTTATACATCTGATCCTATTAAAAACTGCAAAACAGAGACTCTCATCATGAGCAATATGGTGATCTTGCCTTCTCAAGTAGAGGGTGGCACAATTTAGAAAGAACCTCTTTAAAATGTCAGGATTGTCTACTTAATGAATCACTAATTTATTTGTTTTGGTTTAACCCCAGTTGGCAGCTAGGACCACTCAGCTGCTTGCGCAGTTCTCCCCCTTCCCCCAGAAGGGCAAGGAGAAGAGGGAGAAAAGGAGGGGAAAGAGAAAGGAAAAAAAACCTCGTGGACTGAGAAAAAGACAGTTTAATAGAACAATAACAGTAAAGGAAAATAACAATAATAATAATGACACAAGTCACTCTCACCACCCAGTGAATTGGTACCTTCCCGAGCAGCGATCGCAAATACCTGCCCCCTGGCTAACCCCATTTATATACTGAGCATGACGTCTATGGTATAGAATATTCCATTGGCCATTCCATCATTCTGTCTAGGCTCCTTCTCAGCTTCTATGGGAAGCTGAAAAAAGTCCTTGAAAAGAATAAACATCACCTGGCAACAACTAAAACAATATGCATTATTGACATTCCTTTCATACCAAATCTGAAACACAGCAACCACTAGAAAGAAAATTAACTCTGTCCCAGCTGAAACCAGGACACTGTTTGTACATTCTTAAGAAACTGCTGATGTGTTTGGGCTCCCTCTTTTCCTCAGCAAAAGTGAAATTGATTTTGAAGGCTTTTAACAGCATTATCCAAGCAGAAAGATGAAAGATTATATGTTAAATCAAATCTCCATGTTGGCCTGTACAAATACTTTCGAGTATTTGTGTCTTATTTCCCCATATCATAACCACCTCGATGACGGAGAAAAGACGGGTTATAGTTAGGTGACTCCCTTCTGAGGGGAACAGAGGGTCCAATATGCCAGACAGAACCTCCTCTTAAGGAAGTTTGCTGCCTTCCTGGGGCCTGGGTTAAGGACATCACTAGGAAACTTCCTAGCCTGGTACGGCCCTCGGGCTATTAACCCTTATTGCTCTTCCATGTGAGTGGCGATGAAGCCACAATGCGTAGTCCAAGGGCAATCAAAAGAGACTTCAGGGCCTTGGGGCGGTTGGTAAGGGAATCTGGAGGGAATCTCTCTCCTTCCAGTAATGGACAGCGACATTGGAAGAAACAGACAGACCCAGTCTATTAATACGTGGCTCCATGGCTGGTGTCACTGACACAATTTTGGGTTCTTTGATAATGGGATGGTCTACATGGCATCAGGCCTGCTGGTGTCAGATAGGATTTACCTTTCTCAAAGGGGGAAGAGGGTCTTTGTTCATGAGCTAGTGGGGGCTCATTGACAGAGCTTTAAACTAGACTTGAAGGGGGAGGGGGATAATATCAGGCTTGCCCGTGATAAGCCATGGGATGACATGCCAAGCTTAGAGGGACGGGATGCTAGTCAGGGCCTTCAGCCTGTTGCTCTATGATGTGCTGGGCACACTGGAGCACACTTGAAGACTTATGGAGATGAGCCAGGGACTCCTGAGGTAATAGGAGCCAACAGGGAAACACTGGTGAAACACCTCACAGAAGCCTGTTTGACACTTACCTTGTTTGAAGCTCTACCAAACAAGCATGATTTTAGTACTTCACCAAAAAAGCTGGTGATTCTATAGATTCCTAGGTCACTGAGCTATCACAGGATCACAGGATCACAGGGGGTTGGAAGGGACCTCTGGAGATCATCTAGTCCAACCCCCCTGCCAGAGCAGGGTCACCTAGAGCAGGTTGCACAGGATGGCATCCAGGCGGGTTTTGAATGTCTCCAGAGTCGGAGACTCCACCACCTCTCTGGGCAGCCTGTTCCAGGTGCTCTGCCACCCTCAAAGTCAAGAAGTTCCTCCTCACGTTCAGATGGAACTTCCTATGTTCAAGTTTGTGCCTGTTATCTCTTGTCCCATCGCTGGGCACTATAGAAAAAAGACTGGTCCCATCCTCCCAGCACCCTCCCTTGAAGTATTTGTAAGCATTGATGAGCTCTCCCCTCTGAGTCTTCTCTTCTCCAGACTAAAAAGACCCAAGTCCCTCAGCCTTTCCTCATAAAAAGATATTCCAGCCCCCTAATCATCTTTGTAGCCCTTTGCTGTACCCTCTCCAGCCCCACCATTGTCGTAATCCTACTGGCCAAAATGATAGATTTTAATGTTTTTAGTCAGGGAACTGCTATAAGATGGAAAAGAATTCTTTCGTTGGCATAAGCTATGTATCCATTAGGATAGCTTTACCTGTAATGCTATACCAAAAAACTGCATTTGAATGAAAACTAGTTCACAGAAATTAATTTTATTCTAGCTTCCAAGTAGTTTAATTACTGTCTTTTTGAAATCTTGCCCATCTTTTACCCATGAGGAAAGAAATGACAAGGCACTTTCATTTTTGTAAAAGACAATAGTTAGTTACAAGAAGGAAATACATTTTAGAATGAGAGGGATGACAGTCAACATCATACAATTACTGTCAAAGTAGGTGGTGGTCTCAGCCAATGGCCCAATGTCTCTAACATTCATGTGACAATTCATCATTTTGGTAATATCCTGTTCCATTTTGACAACATTTTACATGTGACGTAAAAAATTCTTCACAGCTACATTCACAGACTCATTTTTTAAGCAAAGAGCAAGGAGATGCCAGCAATAAATCCTGGTAATCTGTCTAGAAATTGAGTGGCAGGAGAAATGTGTGCTTTTTCAGCCTAAATATTCTTCCACTTCGTTTACATGGAAATGGATTGGAGGGACGGATACAGAAAAACAAGCAAGCAAAAAAAGGCAATAGTAGCAGGGGTATTGGACCAGATGACCTCCAGACGTCCCTTCGTTTCAGTGGCCAGTCCAGCCCAAACCACGACACAACCTCAGTCATTCTGTGATTCTGCTCATTGCAGGGGGGGTTGGACTAGATGAACTTTAAAGGTCCCTTCCAACCCAAACTATTCTATGATTCTATGATTCTAGACATCCAAGATACTCCTCCTGTTCACCATGGAAGACCAAGGAGCTGTCCCTTCATTGAAACCTGTCCTTGTACAGCCAAATACTTTAAACTTTTATTCAAAGCCATTATTTCCCCTTAAATCTCAACAGCCTGCCTGTAAATTTAGCCCCAAAATTCTAAGGGATAGAAAAGGCATTCCCAGGGTTTACAGGGTATGTTTCTAGCCAACCAGTAGTTGCTTCCACCATGGTCAGTATGTAGCATTTGCCTTGGCATGTTCATGGCAGTGGTCTAATATAGTCAATTTGCCAGGCCTCACCATATCAAAAACACAGCCACCGCCCTCTATTCCAGGGAGACTTTACTTGTGTGGCTTGCTTGATTGCGGCACATGTTTCACATTCATGAGTGACCTGTGTGATGGCCTCCATGGTCAGGTCCACCCCTCGATCACAAGCCCATTTGAATGTTACATCTGTCCCTAGATGTCCCGATGTTTTGTGGGCCCATCGAACTACAAATAGCTCACCCTTAAGCTCCCAGTCCAGGTCCACCTGAGCTACTTCAGTTTTGACAGCCTTGTCTACCTGTTCATTGTTTCAATGTTCTTCAGTAGCGTGGCTTTTGGGCATGTGAGCATCTACATGACATACCTTTAGAGCAATGTTTTTTACCTGGGCAGTGATGTCCTGCCACAATGCAGCAGCCCAGATGGGTTTACCCCTGCCAATTGGTCTTCTTCCACTGCTGTAGCTAACTCCATAGGGCATTAGCCACCATCCAGGAGTCAGTATAGAGATAGAGTACTGGCCACTTCTCTCATTCAGCAATCACTAGGGCTAGTTGGATGGCTTTCACTTCTGCAAACTGACTTGACTCACCTTCTCCTTCAGTGGCTTCAACAACTTCTTGTGTGGGACTCCACACAGCAGCTTTTCCCTTCCAAAGGTTTCCTACCACATGACAGGATCCATCAATAAACAAAGCATAACACTTTTCATCTTCTGATAACTCATTATATGGCGGTGCCTCTTGGGCACAAGCCATGTCCTCAGGCAATGCTCCAAAATCTCTGCCTTCTGGCCAGTCCATGATCTCTTCCAGGATTCCTGGGTGGCTGGGTTTCCCCAGTTGAGCTCATTGTGTGATCAACACTACCCACTTACTCCATGTAGCTCTGGTTGCGTGATGCATAGAGGGGATGTTTCCTTTGAACATCCAGTGTAGCACAGACAATCATAGTGCCAAGAGATGATATGCTTCTGTACCAACAACTTCTGAAGTGATTCAAACCCCCTCATATGCTGCTAGTATCTCTTTTTCAGTTGGGGTGTAGTGGACTTCTGATCCTCGATACCCCCAGCACCAAAACTCTAGAGGTCGACCTTGGGTTTGTCCTGGTGTTTTCTGCCAGAGGCTCCAGGTGAGACCAGATCCCCAGCTGCAGTGTAGAGTACATTTTGCACAGCTGGTCCTGTCTGGACAGGCCCAAGAGCTACTGCGTGAGCTATCTCCTGTTTGATATGCTCAAAGGATTGTTGTTGCTCAAGGCCCCACTCAAAATAGTTCTTCTTTCTGGTTATTCGATAGAGGGGGCTCACAAGCTGACTGTAACCTGGAATATGCATTCTCCAGAATCCCACAAGGCCTATGAAAGCTTGTATTTCCTTCTTGTCAGCTAGTGGAGACATAGTTGCTATCTTGTTGACCACATCCATAGGCACATGATGGCATCCATCCATCCATTTTATTCCCAAGAACTGAATCTCCTGTGCAGGTCCCTTGACCTTGCTTCTTTTTATGGCAAAACAAGCTTTCAGAAGAATCTGAATTACTCTTTTTCCCTTCTCAAACACTTCTGCTTTGTTGATGCACACGATGATGTCATCGATGTATTGTAGATATTCAGGGGCATCACCCTTTTCCAGTGCAGTTTAGATTAGTCCATGACAAATGGTAGGACTGTGCTTCCACACCCAGGACAGTCAATTCCAGGTGTATTGGACACCCCTCCAGGTGAAAGCAAACTGTAGCCTGCATTCTTCTGCCAAAGGAATTGGAAAAAAAACGCATTGGCAATGTCAATTGTAGCATACCACTTGGCTGCCTTTGACTCCAGTTCATATTGGAGCTCTAACATGTCTGGTACAGCAGCACTCAGTGGTGGTGTGACTTTATTCAGGCCACGATAGTCTACTGTTAATCTCTACCCTCCATCAGACTTTCACACTGACCATATGGGACTATTAAAGGGTGAGTGAGTCTTGCTGATCGCTCCTTCACTCTCCAATTGATGAATCAGCTCATGAATGGGAGCCAGGGAGTCTCAGTTCACACGATATTGCCACCGGTGCACCGTCCTGGTAGCAATTGGCACCTGCTATTCTTCAACTTGCAGCAATCTCACAATGAAGGGATCTTCCAAGAGGCCAGGCAGGGGAGATAGCTGTTTGATCTTCTCTGTGTTCACAGTGGATACACCAAAAGCCCATCGGTACCCTTTTGGGTCCTTGAAGTACCCTCTCCTGAGGTAGTCTATGCCAAGGCTACAAGGGGCCTCTGGGCTGGTCACAATGGGGTGCTTTTGCCACTTGTCCCATTTTAAGCTCACCTCAGCCTCCAATACAGACAATTGTTGGGATCCCTCTGTCACTCTAGAGGTCCAGATGGGTCCTGTACCCCTATACCCTGATGGCACCAGTGTACACTGTGCACCAGTGTCTACCAAAGCCTTATACTTCTGTGGGTCTGATGTTCCAGGCCATTGAATCCACACAGTCCAGTATACCCGGTCATCCCTTTCCTCCTCGCAGCCAAAGGCAGGGACCATCGCTATTCCTGTTCCTGGTCAGAGTATTCACTGTCTGACCCTTGCAGTGCCAGACCAGAAGTCCCCTCACCAGGATCAAGGGGGGGGTGATTTCAGTTCTATGTCTGGGAGATCACTGATTGCCTTCTTGTGTCTCTACAGCAACTACGCTGTTCACCCCCCTCCTCAGCAGGACAGGGAGGGGAGAAAATAAGATGGAAAAGAACTCATGGGTCAAGATAAAGGCAGTTTAATAAAAGCAAAAGCAAAGGCCATGTGCGGAAGCAAAGGAAAACAAAAGATTTATTCTGTACTTCCCATCAGCAGGCATGTCCAGCCACTTCCTGGGAAGTAGAGCTTCAGTATGTGTAGCACTTGCTCCAGAAGACAAATGTTGTAATAACAAATGCCTGCTATCCTCTTCCTTTCTCTTAGCTTTTATTGCTGAGCAGACATGTCATGGTTTACCCCAGCTGGGAACAAAGAATCATGCTCACTCCCCACCCCCCCGGCAGGATAGGTAGAGAATCGGAAGAAAAGGCAAAACTCATGGGTTAGGATAAAGACAGTTTAACAGAATAGCAAAGGAAGAGCAAAACAACAACAATACTGATAAAGGAATATACAAAACACAATTAATGTACAACTGCTCACCAACTGGAACCGAGAAAAACCCACCCCACTCCCAAGCATCGATTCCTGCCCCCTTGGGCAGCTCCCCCAGCTATATACTGAGCATCTAGTTGCAGGGTATTGAATACCCCTTAGGCTACTTTGGGTCAGCCCTCCCGGCTGTGTCCAGTCTCAGCTCCTTGTGAAAATTAACCCTATCCCCGCCAGAACCAGGATGGTCCTGGCTGTGTCCCATCACAGCTCTTTGTGAAAATTAACTCTATCCCAGCTGAAACCAGGACATTATCCACCCCTTATTCTATACCATCTGCGTCATGCCCAGATCTTACACTTTCCAATTAATCACCACCACTTTTCCCTGTCTTTGATATATATACACATCTATACATACAGATATGATTCCCTTAGTCTATGGGCCATCCCTATAAAATGTCTGTTGAATTCATTTAATCCATGACTTTGGGCTCCATCTGTTCTAACAGCCTCTCAGGGCAGGAGAGATGGTGTGTGGTGCTCGACTGCTACATGCTATATCCGGAGCTTGTGGCTGGTGTATCTGGTGCGGCCCATGCCCACAGTCTGTGGGTTGAAGATGTTGATCTCTGTGACAGTGTGCTCCCCCTCTCCAGGCTCCATCCTGATATTTATCTCCCATAACCCCGCCCAAGCGATAACCACCCATGGCGGTCATAATGGGTGCATGTAGTCGTGATGGTGGCATTCGGGGCTCAGCGTGGTTTCAGGGAGACAGATAACAAAACAATAGCCAAGGGCTAACTTGAGCAATGCTGGTTCTGTGGTCAATATACAATAAATAGCGAACAGCTCAAGAGCCCTTTGAGCTCTCCTGAACGGCAGCAGGCTGCATGCCAGGATCTCCCCTTGAGTAGGGACGCCCTCAAGGTTACTCCTTGAGGTTCAGAGATTCCTTGACACAACAGCTCCTCCATAAGTAACTAATAGCATGCTGAACTTTGAAATCTTAGCTAAGTGATATAAAGGATTGTTTGCGCACATACAATCCTTTAGACATAAACCGTTGACCAAGTCTGGGACTAGGATTGGATCCAGCCGCACCTAGACTCCTCTCTGAGAAGGAGTTTAGAAAGCAAGGGGGTCCTTTCTGAACCTCATGACTCAATGGGAGGGTCTCACTGACAGCTCTGTCTGACCCTGTCCTCCATGGAGTAAATAACCAAGTGTGCCTTGCCATCTCGAATCTTGTTAAAACACTGTTGCATTTACCATCAAACTTTGTTAAATCCCTGTTTTATATCAATAAATATATTGCTGCTTCTCTCTACGAGTGAAGTGCATCACTCCTTCCGCGACAATATCGAGGAAGTTGGTGGGTGCCAGTTTCTGAAGCCAGATCTGGTCCCATCACTGCTGCACTTTACTCGGGTTCATCAAAGTCCATCTGTCATTAGTTTGGGTGATTCTTACTGTAGTACCATTGATATGGCATATAGCAATTGTAGTAATGATGACATACAGTGGTGGGGTTATTTAGCAATTAACATCATACATTTTGATTTATCAGCTATTCTCAACCAAAATCAAATCCCCATGAGGTACACACTGGATTTCCCCATCCTTCCGCATCACCCACCAAGTACACCCAGGTCCTTGAGCAAAAGCAAACCTGCGATGAGTTTGCCTTTGCCTGAGGTGGGACTAACCCAGACTGTCTTCCCCAACATATTCTTTATGTGCACTATGGGGCCTTTATCCCCTTCTGCAGTATGTGGAAGTTTTGATTGGGCAGGATCGCTGGAACTCTTGGGATAGTTTCTGGGACAGTTTCTCAGCTAACATGTCTGACAGTTTCTCCACAGCTGATACGCAGGCCTGTAAGGAGGAAGAGACACTTCCTTCATATTGCCAGAGTTGGCCAGCCAAATCATCCACAATTTGTACCTCATTTTATTTCCAAGATTCTACTGCCAATGAGTTGGCATATGCCAATGGTGCACTCTGTAGAAACTTCCACCACATGGCTTGTGTGCATTGGACTTCATCTGGATCTGTGGGTAATTGCTCGTTATTTGGATCATTATAAACCATCTCCCGCATGGCTAATTCCCTCAGGTACTTGTTGTGGTTTGGGTCGGATTGGCCCAATCAGGCAGAACGACAGATGCTCTTCTCCACCTCTCTTTTCAAAGAGAGGAGGGATAGAGAGAAAAGAGACTTATGAGCTTAGAAGGAACTAAACTACTTTAATGAAATATTAATAATAAAATAATAAAAAGAAAAATAATGAAATATATACAAAACCTTATCAAGCTCCCAGGATGACAATCACGTCACCAGCAGGCACTGGGGAAGTCCCAGACTGGACTCAGCGACGGATGGGAACTGGATTCCAGATCTGGATTCCGGATCGGGATCAAAGGCAGACGAACAGAGTCCTCCTCAGACGCCGGCCATTGAAGAAAGAGGGCTGACCATTTGATCCCTCAGCTTTTATACTGAGCATGAGGCAGATGGGATGGAAAATACCCTGTTGGTCAGTTTTGGGTCACCTGTCCTGTCCGCTCCTCCCCGCAGGTGTGACCCCTCTACGCTTTTCTGCTTCCGACCCTCCAACGGGGCAAGTAACAAAGTTGGCTGGCCTTGGTTGTTATAGCAATAAGGATAAGCAGGAGCCTCTCTGCATCCCATTCCTTGGCATCAGCTATAAACATGGGTCTTATCACTCTGAGAGCGAACAGTTTCTGCACAATATGCTGTTAATTTCAGTAGTTAGAAGAGGCTTAATTGAAAAGTAAAATTAATGAACAGAAAATTGGTTCTGTTTTACCTCAAACCAGGACAAGGGCATGACTTATGAGGAGCAGCTGAGGGTAGTAGGTTTATTCAGCTTGGAGAAGAGGAGACTGAGAGGTGACCTCATTGCTGTCTACAGTTTCCTCATGAGGGGGAGCGGAAAGGGAGGTGCTGAACTCTTCTCTCTGGTGTCCAGTGGTAGGACAAAAGGGAATGGCTTAAAGCTGCATCAGGGGAAGTTCAGTTTGGATATTTGGAAAAAGTTCCTCGCTGAGAGGTTAGTGAAGCACTGGAACAAGCTCCCCAGGGACGTGGTCATGGCCCCAAGCCTGTCAGTGTTCAAGAAGAGTTTGGACAATGCTCTCAGATATATGGTTTAATTTTTTGGTTGCTCTATGTGGAGTCAGAAGTTTGACTTGATGATCCTCGTGGATCCCTTCCAACTCAGAATATTCTATGATTCTAAAAAGATCATGATAGAGCTGCATTCTATTGTCAGGAACACGCAGAAGTGGGCAATAGAAACCAGGCCCCTCTGGAACATACAGAAGGTGGTCTATGGCAAAAGGGTACTGACTAAATATTTTAACAGCCTCCCCTATGACTTTTGATCATGAGCATGTGCTGAAAGCACATGTGGGAAACTGTGCAACTGTGGGAAAAGTTATTCTGTCAAAACTCCTTTGGTGAATTCCAACCACTTGCTGTCTGTTATGTCTGAGAATGTTGTGTGGTGTTACAACTGTTGGCAACCATTACATCAAGAACTGCTCTATAAATATCCCTTTATCAAATTTCTGGAGGACTTACCTGAAATCCTTAGCACTAACCATTTATTTCCCTCTAATAAAGTAAGTATTGCTGTGATTGATGAAGTTATGAATTCTGCTTGTGAGAGTGATGAAATTGAGAAAGTTTTTACTAAGTATATGCATCTCGGGAATCTTAGCATCCTGTACATTGTCCATTATGGGGTTTTTTTGCCAGCATAAAAGGAGCTGCACCATCACTCTTGACACAAAATATATGGTGTTATTTAAGAATCCCTGAGATAAGCTCCAGGTTTCATCTGTAGCCTAGCAAATATATCCTGGCAAGGCCTGATCCTTTTTAGAAGTGTTTGAAGATGTTACAAAGTGACCCTACAGGTACCTGGCTGTCAATTTAAATGCTTCTACCCCAGAAGCTTTTAGGCTAAGAACTGGTCTTTTCCCTCCAGAGCAGCCTGACATTTACAAATTGAAAAAAACCAGACCAGAAATAGAGAGGAGCCAGACTGACACCCTATGTTGCTATCAGTGCTTGATGTCTGTCATGGTTTAACCCCGGCTTGCAACTTATCCCCACACAGCCACTCACTTACTCCCCCCACAATGGGATGGGGGAGAGATATGGAAGGGTAAAAGTGAGAAAACTCATGGGTTGAGATAAAGACAGTTTAATAGGTAAAGCAAAAGATGCACACACAAGCAAAGCAAAAGAAGGCATTTGTTCACTACTTCCCATCGGCAGGCAGGTGTTCAGCCACCTCCAGGAAAGCAGGGCTCCATCATGCATAATGGTTACTTGGGAAGACAAACACCATCACTATGAATGTCACCCTTTCCATCTCCTTCCCCTTCCCCCAGCTTTTATTGCTGAGCATGACATCATATGGTATGGAATATCCCTTTGGTCAGTTGGGGTCAGCTGTCCCAGCTGTGTCCTCTCCCAACTTCTTGTGCATGCCCAGCCTACTTGCTGGCAGGGCAATGTGAAAAGCAGAAAAGGCCTTGACGCTATGTAAGCACTGCTCAGCAATAACTAAAACATCCCTGTGTTATCATCCTGTTTTCAGCACGAATCCAAAACATAGCCCCATACAAGCTATCATGAAGAAAATTAACCCTATCCCAGCCAAAACCAGTACACCTGAATTCCTGATACTCTGTATAACCTAGCAACTCCTTATGCTACACAGCATACAGTGGAGCGCGATCATGCAACACATTGATACTAACAAGTGAGCAATGCAGCATTTCACTTGCAGGTGATTTAGCTAAACTCATAGTTCTCCTCTCCCTTAAATATAAGAAATAATAAAGCTCCTTCCATCCCTCCCCATGCCTTCTCCATATCCCTATCCTCAATATCTCCATGCAAAAAAATATGATAAGTAGTGATTTTCATTTCTCTTTTTCATTGTCCAATGCTCTTAGTTTTCACTGAAGCTGAATTCTAGAATCTATTTGCATGGGATTTGTAGTCTGCAGGATGCTGTAAATTGATAAATGATGGAAACATGAGAATGTTTGCATGATTTTCATATCATGCAAAATTTGCAATTTCAAAATATACCTCTGGAAATAGCCTTTTGGGAAAAAGCTTTTAATAAAGGGGCAGATCTCAAGGGCCAGGTGCTAAAATTGCATTGGTGCAAACCCAGGTCATCCAACAACAAGAATGGCAGCTCCTTTTTTTTTTTTTTTTTAACAAGCAGTAGCCC
>VFFE01007944.1:182189-194355 GCA_008921705.1 Burhinus oedicnemus
TGTGGTCAGTTCATCGCACATTGTCTCTGCCACTCCTTCCTCCTCAGGGTGAGGACTCCTCACACTCTTCCCCTGCTCCAGCATGGGGTCCCTCCCACAGGAGACAGTCCTCCACAAACTTCTCCAATGTGACCCCTTCCCACAGGCTGCAGTTCTTCACGAACTGCTCCAGTGTGGGTGCAGTCCTTCAAGAACAGACTGCTCCAGTATGGGTCCCCCATGGGGTCACAAGTCCTGCCAGCAAACCTGCTTCAGTGTGGACGACTCTCTGTCCACGGGTCCTGCCAGGAGTCTGCTCCAGTATGGGCTCTCCACGAGGTCACAGCCTCCTTCAGGGCATCCACCTGCTCCAGTGTGGGGTCCTCTATGGGCTGCAGGTGGATATCTGCTCCATTGTTAACTTCCATGGGCTGCAGGGGGACAGCCTGCCTCACCATGGTCTTCGCCATGAGTTGCAGGGGAATCTCTGCTCTGGTGCCTGGAGCACCTCCTCCCCCTCCTTCTTCATTGACCTTGGTTTCTACATAGTTGTTTCTCTCCCTCCTCTCTCCTGGTTGCTGTTGTGCAGTTGTTTCTCCCCACCCCCCCTTCTTAAATATGTTATCAGAGAGGTGCTACCACTGTCGCTGATTGGCTTGTTCTTGGCCAGCGGCAGGTCCATCTTGGAGCTGGCTGGCATTGGCTTTATCAGACACAGTGAAAGCTTCTAGCAACTTCTCACAGAAGCTACCCTTGCTACCAAAACCTTGCCACGCAAACCCAATACGCAATGTAAGTATCAAAAGAAATGATTGCATGACACTGCTCTGATAAAACAGAAAGGGTTTCATAGTACATTGACTAGCAGTATTAGTGTGCGCTCTTTTCACTTTAAGGTAAACCAGATTGTAAACTTGCAGTGCAATGGCCAGTCTTCAATGAAGTCTTCAGCATGTGGTTAAGCTCTGTTTACACGAATGTGTAAACTTAGCTGCCTTGCACACAATGCGATGTTGCTGTATGCTTCTGTCACTTGTTCCACAGCAAGTTGTATGGTCACAGTTTTGAGTGTTACAGCCAGAGATGAGTTTGTGGCCATACGTGCCAGGAAACATCACAGGACACTGACTAGCCCTAGCGTCAGGCTGTGCTTCATGCTGCATATTGACCAACTCTTTTGCCAAAGCTTTTGAAGACAAATTCAGGCTGCTGGGTTAAAAGTTGCTGGTAAAGCAGCTAGCAGGGATTCTTTTTAATCTCCAGAGGACCTGCTCTTTGAAGTTCATATCTCTTTCTCGTAGCTCAGAGAAGGGTTTCTACAGGCTTATCTCTGCTCATGGTGCTGGGTCAGGACTTTCCTTGCTGGAACTCAACCACAGGGTAGCCTTCACTATGCTGAATGCCCCTTGAACGCAAAGGCCAGGTAGTAGCAAGAGGAAAAGCCAGTATAATTTGGAGTGTTTTCTTCAAAAGCTTTTCCTCAGCTCTTACAGAATGCACTGATGGCTTAATGTGACACATCCTATTTTTAATGCAAAAAGCTCCCTTCTGGAATCCTACTATCGTCTAGAAAATGAGCAAGAGAAATAGCTTTCAGGACTTAGTATTTAGATAAGAGAAATTAAGCTGTGTTACAAGGTCCAGTGAACAGGAGTATGGACTGTCTCATGGTGGCTTTGTTGCAGGCTTGCCGTCTGGCTAATTATCCAGTGGGTGGGGGGAGGCATATGTGGTGGTTCCTTTGCTACCTGCAGGCCTCTGACAAGTTTGGGTAAGCTGGAGAACTTCATGGCTTGCAAGGTAAAGTCTTCCTGTAAAATGTTGTTTTGCTGTTTTGGTGTAGCTATACAAAGAAATCAAAAGATTGTGTTTTGGGCCACTCCAAAAGCACATATGCGGATAAGGAACTGGCTGGACGGTTGCACTCAAAGAGTTGCAGCCAAGGGCTCGATGTCCAAGCGATGAGTGGTGTTCCTCAGGGGTCAGTACTGGGACTGGTACTATTTAACATCTTTGTTGGCAACACGGATGTTGCACCCTCAGCAAGTTTGCTGACGACACCAAGCTGTGTGGAGCAGTTGACATGCTGGAGGGAAGGGATGCCATCCAGGGGGACCTGGACAGGCTTGAGAGGTGGGCTCGTGCCAACCTCATGAAGTTCAACAAGGCCAAGTGCAAGGTACTGCATGTGGGTCGAGGCGATCCCAAGCACAAATACAGGCTGGACAGAGAATGGATTGAGAACAACCCTGAGGAGAGGGGCTAGGGGTGTGTGGGTGCGGGTGTGTGTGTTGGTGGATGAGAAGCTCAATATGAGCCGGCAGTGTGCACTTGCAGCCCAGAAGGCCAACTGTATCCTGGGCTGCATCAAAAGAAGCATGGCCAGCACATCGAGGGAGGTGATTCTGCCCCTCTGCTCTCGTGAGACCCCACCTGGAATACTGTGTCCAGCTCTAGAGCCCTCAACATAAGAAGGACATGGACCTGTTGGAGCATGTCCAGAGGAGGGCCACGAAGATGATCAGAGGGTTAGAGCACCTCTGCTATGAGGACAGGCTGAGAGAGTTGGGGTTGTTCAGCCTGGAGAAGAGAAGGCTCCGGGGAGACCTTATAGCGGCCTTCCAGTATCTGAAAGGGGCCTACAAGAAATCTGGAGAGGGACTTTTTACAAGGGCATGTAGTGATAGGACGAGGAGTAATGGCTTCAAACTGGAAGAGGGTAGATTTAGAATAGATCTCAGGAAGACATTTTTCACTATGAGGGTGGTGAGGCACTGGAACTGGTTGCCCAGGGAAGCTGTGGAGGCCCCATCCCTGGAGGTGTTCAAAGCCGGGTTGGATGAGGCTTTGAGTAATATGGTCTAGTAGGAGGTGTCCTTGCCCATGGCAGTGGGGTTGGAACTAGATGATCTTTAAGGTCCCTTCCAACCTAAACTATTCTATGACTTGGTGTGCAGGCAGTGTGTGGGCACTAGCTAAGCTTATCATATCTGCTCATGTCATCTGCTATAACCCCTTTGCCTGCATTGCTGTTTGCAGCTGGGTAATTGTTTCCACCTATTTGGCCTTGCTCTGAGGAAAGGTTCTTCTCTGGTTAAGGTTAAAATTGCACCCAAGCTCCATCCACTATGGTCTGCTAGAAGGGAGGAGTTTAAAATATTTCTTCTCCGAATTGTTTGAATTTATCCTGTCTATGAACTCTTCTTTACTGAAGAACTGTTGAAAAGGGATAAACCTGGACAACTGGTGGTGGAAGGCTTTAGTTTAGTTGTGCAGCAGGAAAACTATGATGTCGTCGCCATCACAGAAATGTGGTGGGATGCCTCGCATGACTGGAGTGCTGCAATGGATGGCTATAAACTCTTCAGAAGGGATAGGCAAGGAAGGAGAGGTGGGGGGTGGCCCTATATGTTAGGGAGTGTTTTGACTGTCTAGAGCTTAGTGATGGTGACAATAGGGTTGAGTGTTTATGGGTAAGAATCGAGGGGGGGAAGGCCAACAAGGCAGATATCATGGTGGGAGTCTGTTATAGACTGTCCAACCAGGATGAAGAGGCAGATGAAATATTCTATAAGTAGCTGGGAGAAGTCTCACTAGCCCTTTTTTTCAGGGGGGACTTCAATTTACCAGATGTCTGCTGGGAATACAATACAGCAGAGAGGGAACAGTCTAAGAGGTTCCTAGAGTGTGTTGAGGATAACTTCCTGACACAGTTGCCGAGGGAGCAGACTAAGGGAAGGTGCCCTGTTGGACCTGTTGTTTGTGAACAGAGAAGGACTTGTGTCAGTTGTAACAGTTGGAGGCCGTCTAGGGCATAGTGATCATGAAATGATAGAGTTTTCGATTCTTGGAGAAGAAAGGAGGGGGGGGTCAGCAGAACTGTCACCTTGGACTTCCAGAGGGTGTGCTTTGGCCTGTTTAGGAGCTTGATTGACAGAGTCCCTTGGGAGGCAGTCCTGAAGAGCAAAGGAGCCCAGGAAGGCTGGGTCAGCGTGTTGTGTGGGGGGAAGAAAACTGATGTAAAAAGTCAGTGCTGATTGATTGTAGTATTTCTGTGCCTTGGTTCTGGCTTCGAGCTGCTATGCAGGGTTTTGTCTCTTGAGAGCAAATAGCCCTAAAGGACTGAATGTGCAGTGTTATTTCCTGGCCAGTCTGTAAGGCACTCAGGGCACTGAGCAAATTCTGAGACACAGCCCTTTTATTCGCAAACATCCATACAGTTGTGCTCAGCAGAGATTTGAGGCTTTCCTGCACAGGGCTGAGACTTTTTCTTGATTAACATGTCAGTATTTTGCATGACACAGTTCTGCAAATCAGCTTGTTTGCTTTCAAAGATATCACTAATCATGCCTTTCTTAAACAGTCTTCCATGTTGCCAGACCTCCTGCTGCTGTTCCCCCATGTTACTTCAGATTGCTCTGTGGTCAGGTCTGACTTTAAATACTGGGGCACAGCCAAGTATGTTTGCAATTGCAGGTTTCTGTTCTTGGTGTGAGAACCACTGAGCTTTGTGTGCACCTGCAAAGAGACTACAGGTGAAGTAGCTGAGGAAAGATGTCTTGTAAACTCCCAGTAGAGATTTGTAAGGTGCTTTTTGCATGACAAGATGTAGATGTTGGCAAGGGGGTGACAGCAGGTACCAGCACACAGATCATGGGACCACCTAAAATGTGACACAGGCTGTCACATCTATGACAAGTTGTAGCAGAGCAGAGAAGTTCAAAAGTTTCTTCCCCTGGAGAAGTTCAAAACAACAACCCACCCATCAGTCCTATGCACAGAAGAGGGAGCTACAGGCTTGTTGGGTATTCAGTGGGTTGAGATTTCTGCCAAGAATTAAGCTATAATTAGGCAGAAATAGGGCTGATGAAGAAATACCAGAGGCCAGTGACCTTTAACAAAGCTTCTGATGGGAAAGTAGTCAAATCTTTTCCGAAGTCAGAGTTTCTGAAACCTTGGTAGACACAAACCTGCCACCAAAACCTGCTGGGATGGAGGGAGCTTTTCCAGGATATATTAAATGTAACACTTGGGTATATGCATTGGGGGTGCACTTTTTGCTGTGGCTGATGACTGCAGTGGTACTCTCAGCATCAAACTCTTTCTAAACAAGCCAGCATAAATTTACCTCCCTCTTCAGAATTTGCAGGGGAGAGGCCTCTGCCTTCTGCTAGACCTCTCTTTTTTTTTCCTGCACCCGTAAAGTGGGTTGCACAGCCAAGGGCAGCCCCTTCACAGTACAGGTATAGGAATCAACATGTCAGAGACCAAAAGCAATTGCAGCATAAAAAATACCATGCTTTGTTTGAGCAATGCCACCTTATTTTAAATGGCACTTTGAGAAATTCTCATCAATACATTAATGGGGAGATATGTAACTCAGTTAATCACTGAAAGCATTAATGACTCTGGGTTTGGGACACCTGTTTATTTTACAGTGCATTTCTCAACACTTGCTTGTTAGCAGAATTCAGAAGAGAAGAGGGTTGTTTTTCCTACAAATACTTAAGGCTGCACATTGGTTTTTGTCACCTCTATAGATAAGCTGTACTGCTTTCTGCTGCTGGAAGAGAGCAGCGTTCTGGTTGGGTATATATGTGTGTCCTGTACCAATCTGAACAAGATACATTTCTGCACCCTGGAGACAAGTGGTGAGGCTTCGGAAATGTCTGATTAGTTGTCAGCCTGTTCTCTGCTACTCTTCAATTTTCCTTCTTCTACCAAGCTAGCACTTATAGAGATCCTTTGTGAAAGAGACAGTTAAGTGGAGAAACAGTCTTATATCCAAGTTTAAAGAAAATTATTGGAAGTAGGGAATGTAGTGGTTACTACATGCACTCTATTTTAGCTTTAGTTTCTTTCCTGGAAGTCACAGACTACAAGAGCTGTAAAGCTCCGTGGCAGGGAGCGGGTGGCAGGAGATTAAATATTTGGAGAATTAACAATGCATAATGAAAAGATAGGAAGAGATAGAGGGAGATGCTTGAGGGTGTAGTGGAAGGGAAATTGCGGACACACATGCAGAAACATTTTGCTGGAAAAATATGGATTATGATATTATTGCTTATTGTTGCAATCTCAACCCAGTGATGTCTGCCAGGTGGTAACAGATAATCATATGGAACTTGCCAGGCATTTCACTGGCTAACATAACTGGATTTGATTTTAAATATGTAATCAGCTATTCTAAAGATTCAAGACAAATAGTTATTTTGGAATCATCCTGTGTGAAAGAAACATGATATATATTTTTTTTCAGGTTATTAAACTGAAGTAGGTGAATAATTTCACAGCTGAGAAATCAATTGGGAGTTGAAAAAAGGGAAGAAAGCTTATTTGTCTTCAAGCTATGAAAGAGGTCTGAAGCAGAGACCTGTTTGTTCTGAAATCTTTTTGGACCTGTGGTCAGAAATTTGATCAATTTTGCAACACACTGATTCAAAATGTGCATTTATAATCTTGGATGTGCAGTGCTTTTCAGACTTTTCATTGCTTTTTAAAAGTTGGATTTGTGCACTTGAACTCCAATTTCTATTCAAATATAGTTTCAGCAGAAGAGTGGGAATTTGGGGGGAGGGAAATCAGATTAATTTATCATGACACCAGAGACTGGATAAACACAGCAATGCGTGTTTACTTTTGCAAAGCAAAAGTAGTAGCAAAAATAGTTACTATGATGTAAGACTAGATTTAGTAGCAAAGTGGCAAATTGAAAGTTAACCTTGTCTGAAATATGGAGAGACCAGTCACCAGAATAAAAACTAATAATGCATAAATATGAAGTTAGTCAATGACTTAAACTTATGTTCCATGCTTACTGATTTAATTTTTACGTTGCTGATGTTAATAAGGATATAAATCACTTAAATTTTTTCTGCTATCTTTACCTTGCACTTAAGGCAATGAAAACAACCAGTGCTGCAAAGGATGTACTAGCAGAAGTGAAGATAGGTGTTTTGTGTTTGGTTGGGTTTTTTTGTTTGGTTGGTTTTTTTCCCCCCTTCCTAGTTCTATGTAGCAGGTCATTCTAACCTGGTAAAACCCTGTGCCTTCATGTTCTTGTGATTGGTACAACACAGCCCAGATCTCCACTCTAATGTTCTGTAAAACTTTATGGAGCCTCTTGTTTCAACATGTTCTATTGGTCGAGTTTCTGTTCTTCTGGTTAATAAATGCTTATTTGCACTACTTGCTGTTTGGTAAAGCTTATTGCTACAGATTCAACCGTTCTAATATAGTTGTGTTTTCTCTCTCTGTAGAAGAATGCTCATGAAATCACTACAAAAAGGAAAATAAACTTTCCTCCTAGAAATAGCTGCCCGTGGACTAACAATCGTTGTAATATACAGTGTCTTCACTCAATAGCTTCAGTCCTATTATTAAGGCATAGATTTCATCAGTCCTGGCTTACTGCAGCGGTGGGAGGATAGGCTAGATTTTCTGGGGGGGTCTGAGGCTTGAAAATCCTTCTGTTAGCATCACCATAGACACAATATAGTGCGCTATGTGGAACTAGAGGGAAAGGGCTATAGTTGTGTGTAGGGCAGGCACATTCTTCAAAGAAGCCTCCCACCTCTCTCTGGCCCTTAGTGAGTCAACCAATTTTTACCACCAATGCTTCTATGATTCAGAGGCTGGTTTACTTGAGTAGATGAGGTCTTGCTGGTTTTTGTTCTCTAAGACTGAAAAACTGGGATGAAGTGGGTAGAGTACAGAGCAAATAAGGAAAAAGAATTGGGCATAAAAAACTGGAACCTTAAACCAGAAAGGATGAACTTGGCTTTCCAAAGCTTTAACCAAAGAGTGGTCCTGACTTGTTATTCTTCCACATTTGATGGCTGGATTAGCTCTCGCCTGCCTTGGCAGGAAGATGCTCTTTTTATAAGAGCAGCTCAGTCCAAAACTGGATGATTGCATAAGATCATTGTGCTGCTTCATGCAGCATCACTTGTGATGGAAACCGTACAGGCCAAATCATGCAGTCTCTGACACTACTGATTCTGTTTGGCAGAATATGGTTATGAGTCTTTAAAAGCATTCAACACTTCAATTATGGGTGAGGGGAAGGATCCTGCCACAGGGTTACATTGCACACTGCTCACCAGGAAAATGTTCCTAGAGAACTTAAGTGGAGCGTGTTTGATCTGGGCCGTTGAGATTTGTTAACTTTGAATTCTGCAATGATACTTTTTGAATGGAGCCATGCTTTAATTTCTATGCAGGACTGGAATACCATGGTGGCTGACCCTTATAAATGCTTGAGTGGGCTTGGAAGAAGCACATCTGTGTCTAATTAGAAACTTGCATTTTTACAGCTTGGGGTGAGGAGTGAAAAGGATTCTAATACAGAGGCTGCGTTTTGATGTATGCATGATGGGGAGGGAAAAGAAAGCTGACCCTGGGAAACTTTTCCCTAATTTCTTCCGGTTCTTGAGACACGTGCACAGAAGCTCGCTATGTTTCAGTCTTTAAATATTGTTTAACTCTCTAGAGGTAAAGGCTATTACACATTTCATCATCTTGGTTAAAATGCAGGTGAAGGCCTAGAATGCCATTGGTTTGCCCCACTTCTTAGCTGTGGTAAGTGCTGCTTTGAAGCACCTCTGGCACACAGGAAAATGACAGCGTATTTTCAGCAGCACATGGAAACGTGAAGGTGTGTCATAAGATAATTCCTGAAGTGCAGATCCTGCCTCTAACATAGTTTGGTTTCAGAAGGACAGGAGGCTTATGTTCTGCTCCAAAGATAATTAGGATCCCATATTTCAGGTTCACTGAAAATCAGCGGTAGGATAGACACCCAAATAAGTGCCCCACTGTGGGAAGGAGAGACAGAATTCAGGCAGGCTGGGGTCCATGTGGCAGCTGCCCACAAGCCAGGCAGTACACTCCTGGCTCACCTGGTCCGGGTGCTGCTTCCTGTCAGTGGTGATCTTGGAGGGATATTGCAGCAAGCTGGGGAGATGACGGTTAAAGGGCAAACTAAACAAATCTTTGTGGAACCAAGATGCATTTGTTCTCCTGGTCAGGGGAACAGCCTGTTACTTTTTTTAGAAGGAAATCAGAAGGGTTGATTTTTAGAGGAAAAAAAATCTGGCTATGGATCAGTGTAATCTAACAACTAGCAGAGTAACAACTCATAAGGTACAAAGCGTATTAATGAAGGGTGAACTTTGACCACATGGTAGCAGAGCACTTGGGGTCAGCACTGTATGAGATGATTCAGAAAGGCCTCTCTGAGCATCATGTTTTGTTAATTTTCATTTTGGTTTTGAGGCTGTAAGCTTATTCCTTCCACTTTGGAAGCTTTGGCTTCTCTGTTCCTGGTTCTCTGATGCATCTCCTGTTGTCCCCAGTAGCCCAACATTCCTCTGTATATTGATTAGGTTTTTCATTTGGTTGGGTTTTTTTGTGGGATTTTTGTTTGTTTGGTTGGTTGGTTTTTGTGTTTTGGTTGTTGTTTTTCAATTTAAATGATAGATTGCAGTTTCCTTCAGGCAGAAGATGGGGGGGGGGGGAATCTAAGCAACAGATTAAATTGCTCTGTGAAAACCTCAGTTACAATAATGCTGGCTTTTCCCTCTCCCACACAGATTTAGATTGAATCGAAGCTCTGTTTGGGAGAAGAATCATATTGGAGAAACCTCCACTAGTGTTTCAGACCCTTTAAATGAATTAGCTATCCATCACATCATAACAGAGTACAGCTGCTCAAGTCCTGCTGTGCTCAGTTTTCATTAGCAGAGTTCCTTCTTTTGTTTGTATGGGCTCGCTTCAAAATTTAAGTCAAAATAAAAATTCACTCCTCTTTGCAGCTCTGATGTTCTGGGGCAAAGTGCAATGACTGTGCCCTTGACAGTCATCTGTCACCCAACTTTGGTAGTGCATGTGCGTCCCACGGGAGAGTGGTGCCTTGGCAGCCTGGCTTTGAGAGTAGTCCCTTCTCGGGCCCCTTACCTGGTGTGGCCTACCAGCCAGATTCAGTGCAAACCATCTGCATCTTGCAGCAGTGCTGGGTAACGATCTCGGTGTGTTTCATGCCCTGGGAACTTTGTGCAAACATGTTCTCATATGGTGGATAACAAGGAAGTCCTAAACATTTCCAGCCTACAGAGCAACTGTGAAAGCAGTAGCTAAAGCAGGGGTGGGTCAGATGTGGGCAGTCAGCAGAGATGGTGATGCTGTGGACTAAAAAGGGTCACTCCACTGCACACGGCACTGATAGATTGAGCCCTGGCATGCTGATCTTAGCTTGCTCAGTAACTTCTGCAGGGAAGGCAGTTCACTGTGCTGTGCTTGTCCCTGTGGAGACAAGCTGTTCTCTGCACAGCCCAGGGTGTCTCTCCCAGCCCTCTCCAGTCTCTGCCACCAGGCTGCAGCTCTAGGGATGGTTTTGTGAACCACTAATTGCTTGTTTCATACAAACAGGAAAGGAAGGATCTTGGTGAATGTAGCTTTTTACTCATTATCTTAGATTTCAGAGCTGCTCTCTGTAATGCTGCAGTGCAGGGGAGGCTCATTTTATTCTGTTCAGATGGAGCTATGAAATATAAGTTGTTGTGATCTGTAAACCCTCGTCCTCCTGGAGTCCCTCTTGCTGGCTGCGCGCAGCCAGAGTGGGGCAGCATCCTCTGAGCTGGCTGAGAATGGTGGGAAAGAGAGGAGAGGAGGGACAGTGCTTGAGGACAACAGAGCAGGCTCATTCTCCTAAAACCCCATTTCTCCCTTCTCCAAGATCATATGCTGATCTGATCTTCAAGAAAGGGCGCAAGCTTTGGGAAACTTGGATGCTTGTTTTCACATGAGGCAGAGTGCTGGAATAGGTGGAGTACAACAGCTGTTTTGGAGCTCATATATAGGGCTCAAGAAACACACTTATGCTCCTGATATCTCAGAGCTGGGACAGAAGACTCAGGGAGAGGCATTGCATTGTGTGCCATGGCTGCTGCTGGAATTAAAAGATGTCGGGATTCCTGCTAAAGTCCTGCTCTTTAGGTATGCTGGAGTCCCGTTTACTCAGTATCTGCAGAAAATAAGGTATCTGAGTTGGATCTTCCAGTTGGTTTCATTGCTGGAAAGGAGGAGCATTATCTCTTTGAAGCCATGTTGATTGGGTTGTGAACAAGAGAGATTTTTCCACTGTCTTTTCCCTTGTCCTTCTTTTGATCTGTCTTTTTCAATAACTGATAGCTGCTAATCAGGCTGTTCCAAAATCAACAGAGTAAAACAGAGTTAGTTTTAAGTTTTCCTGCTCATGATCCTTTTCTCCACCCTAACAGAAATACCCAGAACATCTGTTCTCGCTGTGGTGCTGGTGGGCAGAGCACAAACAGCCACAAAAGTCCTGTTGTCTGCAGAGTTAGGAGAGCGTTGCATTGCCTTATAAGTGGAAGCAGAGGGCTCAGGGCTTCACTGCTTTCACATGGAAAGTTAACTTTTTCCAGCAGGTGTGGTCATCTGTCTGTTAGGGACTCAGTCCTGGCTGCTATTTCTTTTTGTATCAGCCTACCATAAGTGATTGCTAATAAAATCTACAATTTAAACCAGGGCACTGAGGTGAAAAGCTCTGTCATCCTTTATCAGTGCCTTATGACCTTGTCGTGGTTTGGGCCAGATTGGCCCAATCCGGTGGAACGACAGATGCTCTCTCTCTCCTGCTCCGCTCAGGAGGCAGGAAAGAGAGAGGAAAAAAAAAAGAGAGAAAAAGAGAGACTTAAGAGTTTAGTAGGAAATGAAATATACAAAGCCGTATCAAGCTCCCAGGATGACAGTCACGTCACCAGCAGGCACTGGGGAAGTCCCAGACTGGACTCAGTGACGGACAGGAACTGGATTCCGGATCTGGATTCAGGATCGGGATCAAAGGTAGACGCAGAGACAGAGTCCTCCCAGGACGCCGGCCATTGAAGAAAAAGAGGCTGACCCTTTGATCCCTCAGCTTTTATACTGAGCATGAGGCAGATGGGATGGAATACCCTTGTTGGTCAGTTTTGGGTCACCTGTCCTGTCCGCTCCTCCCCGCAGGTGTGACCCCTCTACGCTTTTCCGCTTCCGACCCTCCAACGGGGCAAGTAACAAAGTTGGCTGGCCTTGGTTGTTATAGCAATAAGTATAAGCAAGAGCCTCTCTGCATACCGTTCCTTGGCATCAGCTATAAACATGGGTCTTATCACTCTGAGAGCGAACA
>VFFE01007944.1:200625-215198 GCA_008921705.1 Burhinus oedicnemus
AGAAAGTATGGACTGTGGAGACAAGAAAGAACCCTTAGCTTGAAACCGCAAGTAGGAGGACCAGGTAAATGTAATCTTTAGAGCTCAGCCAATTAAGTCTTGATAAGTATGCCTAATTATAATGAAACACATAAAAGAGCTGTATTATCGCAATAAAGTAGAAGCTTGCTTTATCACTCATATTGAGTCGGCTGCTTGTCTTCCCTCGCCGTCGCACCCCACTCCAGTTGCTGGTACAGTCTCACTCACACACATGCACACAGCTGGCCAGGACTCCCCTGGTCCCAATGTCTGACCCCCCTGTGATCCTGCCCTTAAAGACACATGGGCTATCTCACACCCAGAGCTGGCCCTTAGAGACCTCCACACACCCCTGGCTCATAGACATTTCACCTACTCGTTGGCTAGTATGGCTTGATCTTTGCTAGCACTCACACTCATTTACATGCCCACACTCACTCTAGGTGCTGGCGCCATGGACAGATGTGCCTGCCAACTCATGATGTGACTCCAGTTGCTGGCACTTAGATCCCCATACACATACATGCACACAAAATAGAGTCCCTCACCCAGGAAAGAGTTAGAAAGGAATATAATAAGAAGGGAGCCTAGTTTGCTGTCACGACCTAAAGGGTTACCCAGCCTGTGGGTACGTAGAGGTTGCAACCATGGGTTTGTAGGATTCCATAATACACAAGGACACAGAGGCTTTATGCTCTAAATTTCTCTACTCTATTACAGATTACCACAAATACCACAAGAATGACCACTGGCAGTACCTATGATTAATAAAGCAAATATATATATCTCTCAAGCTATTAAAAATTATTATCAACAATCAATAATATAGTATCAATCAATAGCATGGCAGCAGTCAATAATAGCAGCTATCAATCACAGAATTATAGAATCATTTAGGTTGGAAAAGACCTTTAAGATCATCTAGTCCAACCACTGACCCTACTCTACCAGGTCTGCCACTAAACCATGTCTCTAAGCACCACAGCTACACGACTTTTAAACACATCCAGGGATGGTGACTCAACCACCTCCCTGGGCAGCCTCTTCCAATGTTTGATAACTCTTTCAGTGAAAAATTTTTTCCTAATGTCCAGCCTAAACCTCTCCTAGCGCAACTTGAACCCATTTCCTCTTGTCCTATTGCTAGTTACTTGGGAGAAGACACCAGCACCCATCTCACAACCTCCTTTCAGGTAGTTGTAGGGAGCAATAAGGTCTCCCCTCAGCCTTCTCTTCTCCAGACTAAACAATCCTAATTCCTTCAGCCACTCCTCATAAGACATGTTCTCCAGACCCCTCACCAGCTTTGTTGCCCTTCTCTGGACACGCTCCAGCACCTCAATGTCCCTCCTATACTGTGGCGCCCAAAACTGAACACAATACTCAAGCTGCGGCCTCACCAGCGCTGCGTACAGGAGGGATGATCACTTCCCTACTCCTGCTGGCCACACTATTCCTGATACAGGCCAAGATGCCATTGGCCTGCTTGGCTACCTGGGCGCACTGCTGGCTCATGTTCAGCCAGCTGTCCACCAGGACCCCCAGATCCTTTTCTGCCGGGCAGCTTTCCAGCCACTCCTCCCCAAGCCTGTAGCATTGCCTGGGGTTGTTGTGACCCAAGTGCAGGACCCGGCACTTGGCCTTGTTAAACCTCATGCAATTGGCTTTAGCCCATTGATCCAGCCTGTCCAGATCTCTCTGTAGGACCATCACAGAATCACGGAATTTTCAGAGTTGGAAGGGACCTCCAGAGATCATCTAGTCCAACTCCCCTGCTGACGCAGGAATGCCTAGAGCATATTACTCAGGACTCCACAACCTCCCTGGGCAGCCTGTTCCAGTGCTCTGGCACCCTCACTGTAAAGAAGTTTTTTCTTGTGTTTGAATGGAACTTCCTATGTTCCAACTTGTGCCCGTTGCCCCTCGTCCTGTCATGAAATGAACTGCCTCGTCCTGAATGAAAAAGTAATCTTTATTTTAACATGTGAAAATCTAAAGTGTTTTTAAGAATACCTATTTGTGTCTCTATTTAGCTATATATTTTTACAGTTCCATTTTTACCTTGAAGTACTTCTTAAGTAATATTTTCTCCTTGATATTGTGTATCTTAGTGGTGACACAAACAGTACTTAAGTGCAGTGGGAAGAATTTTGGCACAATGTCAAGAGCAGGTGTCTAACTTTTTCTTTTAATAATGTATTTTTAAAGTATAATTGAAATATGTCACAAATACTAAGTAGAGCTGTAGTATTTTCCTGGCTGTGTATATAAGTTTTAGACATATGGAATCATCTTTCCTAGCCCAGGAACAGGTATGTAATGTTTTGGTATTGAATACTGTGTTATTGCTGAGATGTTTAAATGCACAGATGTCAGGCAGTCAAGGTTATAGTCCCTGCAGTAAACTTGAATTAGTCTCTTTATGGTTATATATTTGTATGTTATACTGTATTGGTAACTTGAAATGTTAAATCATTCCAGTCCTCAGAAAATCATGTGATTGGCTTAAAATTAATCATTAGATAAAAATAATAAATTTGAGGTTCTTTTTGTTTCCCTTATAATTTTAAGCTGTCAAACTGCATGTGGCTCACCCTTAGTTTTTCCTCCAGCATTCTCCTATAATCACTGTTTGTTAGTAAAGTGAAAAGTATCCTAAGATTCACAATACAATCAAGGGAGCTGGATATGTGGTGTAAAAAAATACACATATAGCTGGCACCTTTTGTCATAATTTCCTGTTCTCTGACTATGTGTGAGGCATACTCAGAAAAAAATAATACTTTGTTTTTAAAAAAGGTATATTCTAGACAGAATTGCTTGTTAATATTTTTTATGGATTTATTATCATATGATGGCACAGCCACACTGGTAGTAATTCCTTTTTCTGTGGAAGGAGAGGAAGCACAGGACAGTTTTGAGTGGAGGTCTTCTAACGTTGCCTCTTTCTTTTGGTCTGCTTAAATGATTTCTCTGCAGGATCTTATACTGCTATATTTGCTGGATGAGATTCAACTTCTTCAAAGGAGAAAAACTTTTCACTGTTATACTTCAGATGTGTGTATTGGGTTTGTGTGGCAAGGTTTTGGTAGCGGGGGGGCTGCAGGGGTGGCTTCTGTGAGAAGCTGCTAGCAGCTTCTGACATATCCGAAAGAGCCAATGCCAGCCGGCTCCAAGACGGACCTGCTGCTGGCCAAGGCTGAGCCAATCAGCAATGCTCATAGCGCCTCTGTGAAAAAATATTTAAGAAGGGGGAAAAAATGTGCATGGCAGCCAGAAGAGAGGAGTGAGAATATGTGAGAGAAACAACTCTGCAGACACCAAGGTCAGTGAAGAAGGAGGGGGAGGAGGTGCTTCAGGTGCTGGAGCAGAGATTTCCCCTGCAGCCTGTGGTGAAGACCATGGTGAAGCAGGTTGTCCCCCTCCAGCCCGTGGAGGTTAACACTGGAGCAGATATCCACCTGCAGCCTGTGGAGGACCCCACGGTGGAGCAGGTGGATGCACCTGAAGGAGGCTGTGACTCCATGGGAAGCCCACGCTGGAGCAGGTTTTCTGGCAGGACTTGTGACCCACGCTGGAGCAGACTGAAGGACTGCACCCCATGGAAAGGACTCATGTTGGAGAAGTTCATGGAGGGCTGTCTCCTGTGGGAGGGATCCCATGCTGGAGCAAGGGAAGAGTGTGAGGAGTCCTCCCCCTGAGGAGGAAGGAGCAGCAGAAACAACATGTGATGAACTGACCGTAACCCCCATTCCCTGTCCCCCTGTGCCGCTCAAGGGGAGGAGGTAGAAAAGTTGGGAGTAAAATTAAGCCCGGGAAGAAGGGAGAGGTGGGGGGAAGGTGTTTTAAGATTTGGATTTATTTTCTCATTATCCTGCTCTGATTGGATTGGTGTCGTGGTTTGGGACGGACTGGCCACTGAGGCAAACCACAGATGCTCTCCCCTACCTCTCTCTTCAAGGAGAGTAGGGAGGGAGAGAGAGAAAGAGACTTAAGAGTTTAGAAGGAACTAAACTACTTTAATGAAATATTAATAATAAAATAATAAAAAGAAAAATAATGAAATATATACAAAACCATATCAAGCTCCCAGGATGACAATCACGTCACCAGCAGGCACTGGGGAAGTCCCAGACTGGACTCAGTGACGGACGGGAACTGGATTCCGGATCTGGATTCAGGACTGGGATCAAAGGCAGATGAACAGAGTCCTCCTTGGACGCCAGCCATTGAAGAAAGACCCCTGACCTTTTGATCCCTCAGCTTTTATACTGAACATGAGGCAGATGGGATGGAATACCCTTGCTGGTCAGTTTTGGGTCACCTGTCCTGTCTGCTCCTCCCCACAGGTGTGACCCCTCTACGCTTTTCCGCTTCCGACCCTCCAACGGGCCAAGTAACAAAGTTGGCTGGCCTTGGTTGTTATAGCAACAAGGATAAGCAGGAGCCTCTCTGCATCCCATTCCTTGGCATCAGCTATAAACATGGGTCTTATCACTCTGAGAGCGAACAGTTTTCTGCAAAACATGCTGTTCATTTCAGCAGTTAGAAGAGGCCTAGCTAAAAAGTAAAATTACTGAACAGAAAATTGGTCCTGTTTTACCTCAGACCAGGATATTTGGTAATAAATTAAATTAATTTTCCCCAAGTCCGGTCTATTTTGCCCATGATGGTAAGTGATTTCTGAGTCATCTCCCTATCCTTATCTCAACCCACGAGCCTATTTTTCTCTCCCTGTCTAGCTGAGGAGGGGGAGTGATAGAGTGGTTTTTAGTGAGCACCTGGCTTCCAGCCAGGGTCAACCCACCACAATGTGGAACACTGACAGTGAGACTGTGTGCCTTTCTTCTTTCTTGTATTTGCTTAAAAATCTTGGCAGAGCGTCTTACAGTTGAGCCGAAGTAAAAAACTGTCCCATTTATGCTATAGTCTGCATAATAACAGGCCTTTTCACTAGGTTTTGATTGGCTTGCATCATGTAGTGTGCTTTGTGCATGTTCTATATGTTCACCAAAAGCATTTTATTTTTAAAAATGTTCCTTTCATCCATCTTAAACACAATATTCATTTTCTCATTTATTTATTCTGTCCACTTATGTGATTGGATTCTTGGTGTCTTTTGTCTTTTTGGTTGTTTGGAGAATTTGCAAATGTAGAAAACCTCTACAATCCTCATCCTCTCTTACCCCAGTAATATAAGCCCTAGGACTAAGTAGCCAGTAATATACTAGCACCCTGTGCAATTGACAATGTAGTACATGAGTACAGCAAGGCTGTTGTTAATTCAGCAGCTGGGTTTCAATTACATGCATAGCTAGTGATACAGACCTACTGTTTCAGAAATGTGCTTTTGAAACCAAAGGGACCCCTTTCCCCTTTTCTTTTCAGACTTTGAACCCAAAACACATGCTCTCTGCAAATATTTAATAAAACATTTTGGTACTTGTAGGTAGTGACAGCAAAAGCTATTGGAACTTAACACTGACAAAGGATAGAGAGATAGAGTTTTAAAAAAACCCAAACACCCAAGAACAGCAGCAACAAGCTCTGGCCTAGGTCCATTGTCCTCAGGACAGCTTCCTAGGAAAATTATTATGGGGAGATCTTGGGGTTAGAACAAGAGACATGGTGGGAGGCAAGGGAAGAGGAGGTGACATGAAGTCCACTAGATTGACTCTGCAGCATGTTTCTCAGGTGTTTCTTTACAGAAGCTGGAAGGGACTTTGGATGGTGGTGCACTGATTGCAATGTTTGGGTTGCAGGATGTAGCGCCTCAATGGTTGAAGCTGTAATTTATCATGTTAAAATTTCAATATAATTTAAAATTAATCATAAGGCATATTGGAGTGAGTTTGTATCCTAAAGCTGAGTGAGAAGGTGGCATTTTGATTGCTCATTTTCTTTTTTGTGTCTCTTTCCTTTACGGTAGTAGAGGTAAGGCTGCTTTTTGCTCATTCTTTATGACACAGATAGCTAAGTGTGGACTTATATATTTGGACATCCAGTTAACCTATCTATATTTGGTAACTATTCTCTGGTGATCAACAAATTGCTTCCATTTAGCACTTGATTCAAATCTTAACCCCCCTAAAATAGGGGAGAAAGTGAAGCAAACCTAGCATGTCATTACTGAGGTAAGTTTAATCTTGGGTAACTGCTTTTTCTCATTTGTAACCTTTCCTGGGGATGAGTAAGAAGTTTTCAGCTGTGCTTCATGGTCAAAATTCTTTTGGATTTCATTTTGAAAACAGTGGTATTCTCTCTCCTATTTGTCAGAGTTCAATACTCTCTGACCAGGTTCTTTTAGATATTCTACACAAGGAGGGTTTCATGTTTTAATGCTAAATTTACTTATTTGAAGATATTTGATGTTACGTGGGATTTTGATTTAGCAGAGTGATACAGCAATGTACTGAAATCACGATACAAGCACAATATAGCAATTGGAGTATACAGTTGGATCACAATACAAACGTGATTCTCCTTACCAGTCTCTGTATGCTAGCTGTCACAATGCTGGGAAGGAATATGTGGATTGAAGACAACTCAAGCCCGTTGCTCTCTTCTTGTTGGTTGCTCAGTTCTTACACTTTATGTTGGGCTGAGCCACATTGTCCTGTGCTCGTCTGGCTAGCTCAGGGAGACATTCACACTTTTTTGATAAACTCTGGAAAGGCCATTTGAACAACCAGTTGATCCACTCAACTGATACAGCCTGTCATCTAAAACAAAGGCCATCCTCTGGTCCCCACTGTACTGAGATAAGTTCAACTTTCTTTACAACAGCTGTGGTCACTTCCTATGTTCTTCCCTGAGCTTCACGATCACATTGCCTGTGCTCATCCCCTCTGAGCCTTCTTCCATTTTGGGGGTGTTCTGGTCAGTCACATTCCACCCCTTGGCTCAGACCAACATTAAACAATTATTGGTATTGCACAGTGAGCTTAATACATTCATTGTATGAATGACCAGCCCTCTTGCCTGTGCCCAGTGAGTGTTACAGCATATACATATATGGGAAACCACTAATTTACAACAGTTTGGTATGTGATTTAACTTGAGTTATTATTTCATTCATGTGTACTATTCAAATTTAAGATGACAGATCAATATCAAGGATATAACAAATGACAGTACAATGATTATTAACAATAGGAACATAGAATATAACATGAATTTCAGTATGTTGGTAGCTTTTGGTGACTAACCTCTCAAGATATACCAATGATGTTCAGTAAGGCTGTTTTCCACTTTTGCTAACCAAATCAATTTGTTATTATCACATACCATTTTTATTTCTTCTTCCTCTAAGTTTTTTCCATTTTCAGTCAGATGTTGAGTAACCTTAGCATTGTTTGAGAAAATTTTCTAGTTGATGAAAGGTCACTCCAAGTGTTACTGATGAGTTAAACAGTGCAAAGACAGATGTCTTTTCTTCAGTCAGATGAGACTTTAGTAAAGCCTTCAACACTGTTTCCCACAGCATTCTCCTGAAGAAAGTGGCTGCTCATGGCTTGGATGGGCCTATGCTTCCCTGGGTCAAAAACTGGCTGGAAGGCTGGGCCCAAAGAGTGGTGGTGATTGCAGTTAAATCCAGTTGGCAGCCGGTCACAAGTGGTTTTCCCCAGGACTCAGTATCGGGGCCAGTTCTCTTGAATATCTTTATCAATGACCTGGAGGAGGGGATTGAGTGCACCCTCAGTAAGTCTGCAGACGACACCAAGTTGGGCATGAGTGTTGATCTGCTTGAGGGTAGGATGGCCCTACAGAGGGTTCTGGACAGGCTGGATCGATGGGCCCAGGCCAATGGTATGAGGTTCAACAAGGCCAAGTGCCAGGTCCTGCACATGGGTCACAACACCCCATGCAGCAATACAGCCTTGGGGAAGAGTGGCTGGAAAGCTGCCCGGCAGAAAAGGACCTGGGGGTGTTGGTTGACAGTCGGCTGAATATGAGCCAGCAGTGTGCCCAGGTGGCCAAGAAGGCCAGCAGCATCCTGGCCTGTATCAGGAATCGTGTGGTGAGTAGGACTAGGGAAGTGATCATCCCCCTGTACTCGGCACTGATGAGGCTGCACCTCGAATACTGTGTTCATTTTTGGGCCCCTCACTACAAGAAAGATATTGAGGTGCTGAAGCAAGTCCAGAGAAGGGCACCAAAGCTGGTGAAGGGCCTAGAGCACAAGTCTTCTGAGGAGTGGCTGAGGGAATTGGGGTTGTTTAGTCTGGAGAAAAGGAGGCTCAGGGGAGACCTTATCACTCTCAACCTGAAAGGAGGTTGTAGCGAGGTGGGGGTTGGTCTCTTCTCCCAAGTAACAAGCGATAGGACAAGAGGAAATGGCCTCAAGTTGCACCAGGGGAGGTTTAGATTGGATATTAGGAAATATTTCTTCACCGAAAGTGTTGTCAAGCATTGGAACAGGCGGCCCATGGAAGTGGTTGAGTCACTATCCCTGGAGGTATTTAAAAGACATGTAGATGTGGCACTTAGGGACGTGGTTTAGTGGTGGACTTGGCAGTGTTAGGTTGATGGTTGGACTCGATGATCTTATGGGTCTTTTTTTGCAACCTAAATGATTCTATGATTTCAGAAGTTAACTAGTTAGTCTGCTTGTTGATTTGGTCACAAACATATGTCACATTGCATGTGCCAAATGAACAAATTGTCAAACAATATTTTTGTGCTGAAAAATAGACCCACAGACAGGAACAAGATAAAATAACATTTTTACAAGATTTTTAAAATAATTTTTTTCACCAGCTAATAATCTCATACCTACACTTCTGAAGGAAATATTCTCCAAAAGAAGGAATAACCCTGCTGTAATGAAATTTTCAACTCTTTCCTGATATTATGTCGTGCTGTGTCCTAGCATTCTATTTCACTTGCTGCAAACTACCATCTCTGTGCCAATAAAGAGCCAAACTAAATTTACCAAAGAAAATATTTAAGTGAGAATACTCAAAGCTGCTTATCTGCAGAGTTCTACAGATACTAGGGTTGTGTCCACAAAGGCTCTGGCTTTTGCTGTTCTTACTCTGACACAATCAAAGCTATGCTAAGTACTGGATCAGGCTCTGGACAACCTGTTCCAGTGTTTCACCACCCTCATTGTAAAAATATTTCTTCCTTATGTTTAGTCTGTCTTCCCTCTTTTAGTTTAAAGCCATTATCCCTTGTCCTATTGCAACAGGCCCTGATAAAATGTTTGTCCCCATCTTTCCCGTAGGCCCCCTTTAAGTACTGAAAGGCTGCAATAAGGTCTCCCCGGAGCCTTCTCCAGGCTGAACAACCCCAACTCTCTCAGCCTGTCCTCATAGGAGAGGTGTTCCAGCCCTCTGATCATTTTTGTGGCCCTCCTCTGGACCCACTCCAACAGATCCATGTCTTTCCTGTCCTGAGGGCTCCAGAGCTCGACACAGTACTCCAGGTGGGGGTCTCATGAGAGCAGAGTAGAGGGGCAGAATCACCTCCCAAGACCTGCTGGCCATGCTTCTTTTGATGCAGCCCAGGATACGGTTGGCCTTCTGGGCTGAGAGCGCATATCGTCGGTTCATGTTGAGCTTCTCATCCACCAACACCCCCAAGTCCCTCTCCTCAGGGCTGATCTCGATCCATTCTCTGCCCAGCCTGTATTTGTGCATGGGATTGCCCCAACCCACATGCAGGACCTTGTTCTTGGCCTTGTGGAACCTCATGAGGTTCACACGGGCCCGCTTCTCAAGTCCCTCTGGATGGCATCCCATCAGGTGTGTTGACTGCACCACTGTCCTGGTTTCAGGTAAAACAGGACCAATTTTCTGTTCAGTAATTTTACTTTTTAGCTAGGCCTCTTCCAAATGCTGAAATTAACAGCCTGTTGTGCAGAAAACTGTTCGCTCTCAGGGTGATAAGACCCATTTTTATAGCTGATGCCAGGGAATGGGATGCAGAGAGGCTCTTGCTTATCCTTATTGCTATAACACCCAAGGCCAGCCAACTTTGTTACTTGCCCCGTTGGAGGGTCCCAAGCAGAAAAGCGTAGAGGGGTCACACCTGCGGGGAGGAGGGGACAGGACAGGTGACCCAAAACTGACCAACAAGGGTATTCCATCCCATCTGCCTCATGTTCGGCATAAAAGCTGAGGGATCAAAAGGTCAGGGGTCTTTCTTCAATGGCTGGCATCCTGGGAGGACTCTGTCTCTGCGTCTGCCTTTGATCCCAGTCCTGAATCCAGATCCGGAATCCAGTTCCCGTCTGTCACTGAGTCCAGTCTGGGACTTCCCCAGTGCCTGCTGGTGACGTGATTGTCATCCTGGGAGCTTGATATGGTTTTGTATATATTTCATTATTTTTCTTTTTATTATTTTATTATCAATATTTCATTAAAGTAGTTTAGTTCCTTCTAAACTCTTAAGTCTCTCTTTTTCTCTCTCTTTCTTGCCTCCCGAGCGGAGCAAGAGAGAGAGAGCATCTGCCGTTCCACTGGATTGGGCCAATCTGGCCCAAACCATGACAACCACTCAGCTTGGTGTCATCTGCAAACTTACTGAGGGTGCACTCAATCCCACTGTCCATGTCATTGATGAAGGTATTGAACTGTACTTGTCCCAAGACGGACCCCTGAGGGACCCCACTTTTGTCACTGATCTCCATCTGGACACTGAGCCGTTGACCACTACTCTCTGGATGCAACCATCCAGCCAATTCCTTATCCACCAAATAGTCCACCCATCAAATCCATATCTCTCCATTTTAGAGAGATGGATGTTGTGGGGGACCGTCTCAAAGGCCTAACAGAAATCCAGATAGGCAACATCTGTAGCTCTTCCCTTGTCCACTGATGTAGTCACTCCATCATAGAAGGCTACTAGGTTGGTCAGGCAGGACTTGCCCTTGGTGAAGCCATGCTGGCTGTCTTGAATCACCTCCCTGACCTCCATGTGCCTCAGCATAGCTTCTAGGAGGATCTGTTCCATGATCTTCTGTAGCGGATTGATGCACGGACTCCGATAGATGATACATCGAAGACCCTCTATTAAAATATTACACTGCTTATATACTTTCTACTTTTTTATACACGCGCCACTAAGTGATCTTTTATTGGTTTATGTGTCCTGTTCACGCGTCCTTCATGCGTCCCTTTACCTGATACAATTGGCTATCTTTTACAACCTTGCAGTTCCCTCTTTCACAAACAAAGGTCATGCGCTCGCTCGTTTATTTCCTTCTAATCTTGTTTTTACTCCTGTTCCAGACACACAAGTCTCCTCCCTTCGGACATGACCTGGACCCTTCAGTGCTTCAATCCTGTTAACCCTTTCAATCCTACAATGCCTAATTCCTCCTCAATCTTCCCAGGCACAGAGGGAGGCTGAGAGGTCGATAGTTCCCAGGGTCCTCCTTTCTACCTTTTTTAAAAATGGGTGCAATGTTTCCCCAGTCCCCGGGGACTTCACCTGACTGCCATGACTTTTCAAATATCATGGAGAGTGGCTTGGCAACTACATCAGCCAATTCCCTCAGGACTCTAGGATGCATCTTGCCAGGTCCTATGGACTTTTGTATGTTCAGGTTCCTTGGGTGGTCACGAACCTGATCTTCTCTTACAGTGGGAGGGACTTTTCTTCCCCAGTCCCTGCTTTGTGGTCCATCCACTCGAGAGGTGTGGGGAGAGAGGTTGCCAGTAAAGACTGAGGCAAAAAAATTGAGCCTGAGAAAAAGGCTTGGGGTGGGGGGAAGGTGTTGTTTTAATTTGTCTTTGTTTCTCACCATCCAAGTCTATTATAATTAGCAATAAATTAAATTAATTTTCCCCCAGTCGAGTCTCTTTTCCCTGTGATGACAAGTGCTAAATCATTTCCTATGTCTCTCGTGTCAGCTACTGGTGAGACCTGTGCGAGTGAATACAGGGCCAGCATCTTGAGTCAGACTGGGGTGGGAACGGTGTGTGTCCCAAAAACCAGATACTGGGGGAGACCAGGGTGAGTATGGGTGAGGGCTGCAAGGGTTAGGTGCAAGCTATTAGGGAGACAGGCGTGAGTGGATTTGGGGCCAGCTACTGGAGTCAGATCAGGGGTGTAGGAGCCCCTGGCCTGTGGTGTCAGCAACTGGAGTGGGGTATCAGCTACCAGCCACTTGGGTGGGAACAATGTGTGTCCTGAAAAACAGCTACTGGGGGAGATGAGGGTGAGTGAGGCGAGCGAGATCTGTGTTAAAGTCTGGGAAGACCCTCCCGCCAAGTTATGAGGTTCAGACTGGACCTCCCTTGCTTTCTAAACTCCTTCTCAGAGAAGAGTCTAGGTGCAGCTGTGTTGTGGTATGGGCATAAGCATTGATGGTCATTTTGGCATAAGTATTAAAGGCCGAAGTAAACTTCCCCCAAATCAAAAGTGTAGTTAGTAATAGAATCCATTACATGATGCCTGAGATATGCAGGTAAAACTGTTATCCAATTTATCATATTATAGGTCTGTATCCCAAACCACAGCAGAATAGCACATTTAAACCACTGCATACAAACACAAAGAGTAAATAAACCATACAACATATTCGGCAGGTTAAGCAGCACTGCATCAATTAACTTGAAACAAAGCTCTCTAAAGGCACGATATAACATTTCGCTTAAGAACAACATGATGTGAGCTGTCTGTTTTAATTTCTGAGCAAGCTGGAATTCTAACTATTCAGGCAATCTATGAGAGCCCTGGTCAAGCCCCAGTCGGGCCCCACGTTGGGCGCTAATAAATCTGTCATGGTTTGGGCTGGACTGGCCACTGAAATGAATGACAGATGCTCTCCCCCACCTCTCCCTGAAGGGAGAGGAGGAAGAGAGAGAGAGACTTATGAGCTGAAAAGAAACTAAACTACTTTAATGAAATATTAATAAAATAAAAAAAAGAAAATAATGAAATATGTATAATATATACAAAACCATATTGAGCTCTCAGAATGACAATCACATCACCAGCAGGCACTGGGAAAGTCCCAGACTAGACTCAGCGATAGACGGGAACTGGATTCCGGATCTGGCTTCAGGAACACACAGATCAGGATCAAAGGCAGATAAACAGAGTCCTCCTCGGACGCCGGCCATTGAAGAAAGAGCCCTGACCCTTTGATCCCTCAGCTTTTATACTGAGCAGGAGGCAGATGGGATGGAATACCCTGTTGGTCAGTTTTGGGTCACCTGTCCTGTCCGCTCCTCCCCGCAGGTGTGACCCCTCTATGCTTTTCTGCTTCCCACCCTCCAACGGGGCATATAAAAAAGTTAGCTGGCCTTGGTTGTTATAGCAATAAGGATAAGCAGGAGCCTCTCTGCATCCCATTCCTTGGCATAAATTATAAACAATCAGGTCTTATCACTCTGAGAGCAAACAGTGTCTCCACAATATGCTGTTAATTTCAGAGAGTTCAGCTAGTTAAAAGAGGCTTAGCTGCAAAGTAAAATTACTGAACAAAAAATTGGTTCTGTTTTTCCTCAAACCAGGACAGGCTGGATCTAATCTTAGCCTCCAACTGTATAGAAGAGTTTGGACCCTAGGTTCTGTCACAGAGTCGGTTTAATACACCTTGAGCTGGGTGCCTCTGAGAAGAGGGACCCCCTCAGTTATTTCCCTGTGCTTTTTAAAGCCTCACAATCTATTACATAAGTTATTCATGCACCTGTTCATGTGACAAGCATGTGTCTTTTGTCCAATCAAATTGTTCAACAGTTATGTGTCCTCTTCGATGATTGGAGTTTTGGTGCAGGTGCTTTTACCTTCTTACGCAGTTTCATGATCTCTTTGTCCCATCTGCACCTGGATCTTATGCATCTTCTGGATCTCATCCGTCTTCTACTGACTCCAACTAGAATGGTTCCTTTCTTAATTTCCAAAAATACAATCTTCATTAATATTACTTATAGAATTTCATTATGTTAGTTAAGTTACAATGTATCAAAGTCATACAAAACTAGTAGCCATTCTTCTTGGACTAAGGAGTTCAGCCTAAGTTCACTATGTTGCTAGGTTACATCTTGTGGCCTTAGGCTTCACCAATCTAGCTACTTATGCTAAGCAAAAATGTTTCCAACAGTCCCCCCTTTGTTTTGTTCAGCATACCTGCTTATTTTACAAACCTGAAGTGTTGTATCCTATTCATCATTTGTCCACAGCATCTTACACAACATTGTATGATTACAAAAAGACATACAAATCCTATTACGCCTACTATAATAATTGCAATCAGCCTTTTGAACCAGAGCCCCAAATTTGTGATCCAGGGTGTCAACCAAGACCATTTTTCCATAAAACCCCAAGCTATATCACAGAATCACGGAATTTTCAGAGTTGGAAGGGACCTCCAGAGATCATCTAGTCCAACTCCCCTGCTGACGCAGGAATGCCTAGAGCACATTACTCAGGACTGCATCCAGGCAGGTCTTGAAAATCTCCAGAGAAGGGGACTCCACAACCTCCCTGGGCAGCCTGTTCCAGTGCTCTGGCACCCTCACTGTAAAGAAGTTTTTTCTTGTGTTTGAATGGAACTTCCTATGTTCCAACTTGTGCCCGTTGCCCCTCGTCCTGTC
>VFFE01007944.1:240448-266102 GCA_008921705.1 Burhinus oedicnemus
CCCGAAGGAGAAAAGGGAGGCAAAAGAGGTTGGGAAAGTATCCCCCCCTGTTTCCCCCATAGATTGGGTGTGATTATTAATAAATTCTGAGAGACGGTGCCCAAGGTATGGGCAGGCCAGCAATATTGCATAAATTCCCCAACATAATTGCCTAAACAGCGATGTTATCATAGAGTTGATATTGCACAGGACAGCAAAATCATAATCCTGATCCCTCTGCCAGAGGTGATAAACAGCATCACGGGGAGTACATAGGGCATATAAGAATTTACATAACGTAGCCATGCAAACAACCAAAGCAACATTGTGACCAGTGACTATTTAACTAATATAATAAATGCATATAACAAATTCGTTTTAAGAAGCTCTGGTCGGATCTGTCATTATCTCAACCCTTCATGCCCCACGTTGGGTGCCAAAAAGGACTGTTGTGGTTTGGCCTCAGCCAGCAACAAAGAACCATGCGGCCGCTCGCTCAACCCCCCACGGCGGTGGGGGAGAATCAGAAGAAAAAGGCAAAACTCGTGGGTTGAGATAAAGGCAGTTTAACAGAACAGCAAAGGAAAGAGGAAAAAAACCACCAGTAACACTGATGGAGGAATGTACACACACGGTTACTGTACCAGCGCTCACCGACCAGGACCGGGAAGCCCCAGCCCACTCCCAAGTCGGGACTTCCTCCCTCTCCCCCGGCCAGCTCCCCACCCCCCCAGGCCAGCTCCCCCCTATTGACTGGGCATGGCGTCACATGGTATGGAATACCTGTGTCCCGGGCCAGAAAATTAACCCTATCCCTGCCGGAACCAGGACAGAGACCCAGTAAACCCCTGTGCAAGGCAAGTCTACATTAACCGTTGTCCTTTCCAAGTGAAAACAAATAAATGTTGGCTTTCTTCATCTATAAGAATGCTAAAGAACACCGCAGTCTAATCAGTCATGGTAAAGCACTTAGCCCAATGTGGTATTTGCATAAGTATAGTAGAGGGATCTGGCACTACTGGGTGTGGGGCGATAACATAGTGATTAATTGCCCTCAGATCTTGGACAAATTGAAACTCGGGGCCCCCATCATTTCTTACTGGTAAAGAGATAGATCCCCATCTATTCTTTCTTACTGGTAAAATCTGGGTATTATATGGAGAAACACATTCTCTTAAAATACCTTTAACAAGATATTGATCAATTTGTTTTTGAATACTCTTTTCTGCTTCCCGGGGGACTGGGTATTGCTTTACTGCGGGAGATGATCCTTTCTTTGTTTTTAGATGGACTGGCTGAGCCAATTTTAATAATCCTACATCTGTTCCTTATTTACTCCACAATTCCCGGAGCACCTCCTTCAGTTCCTCTGGCATTTTCAACTCTGACTGTCCTGCACCAGATACAACACACAACCCTAGGGGACAGATGCAAATGCACGTCTAAAGCTTGTAATAAATCTCTCCCCAGTAAAAAAGCTGATGACTCTTCAGCTATTGCAAACCTTCCCCAAATTTCCTTGTTACCTACCAACACCAATAATGGTTTACTTAGGGCATGCTCTCCTTTCCCGGTCAGTCCTTGATAATATAGATTAATCTATCTTGAGACATGGAGTCTTTTGGTATAAAATTTAGAAGGGACAGTGTCACTCCTGTGTTGACTAAGAATTCAATTTATTTGTTTCCTGTTTTCCCAGTTATGTGTTATCTATGGTCTAATTTAGTTTTCTACGTCCCGTAAATCTCAATTTCCACAGATTCTTCTAAGTCCCCTTCCTCCTGTCATTGTTGTCCCGAGTTACCACCCTCCAATCTCAGTCCTAAGAATTCTGAATTCAATCCCCTTTGGGGTCCTCTGAGTTGGAGCAGGCATTCTTTCTTCCAATGACCACTTCCCCCACAATAATTACATCTGTTTACCCAGTCATCTCCAAATCTACCTGCTCCTCCATATCCTCGACCTATTTCCCTTACATCTCAAGTGCAAGCCTTCTGTTAATGCTGCTGCCAAGAGACTTGCTTCACGTTCCTTTTCCTTTCTCCTTCCCTTTGCCAATTCCATTCTCTGTTTTTCTTCTTGACTGTCATATACAAACACAGCCACACTTACGATTTTTGTAATGTCTCTCCTTGCCAACCAGGCATATGTTCTTTGAAATACTTCCTTATATCTGGTGCAGCTTAATCCACAAACACACTTGCTGCCAAGTCATTATTAAAATCCTGGAGAGTCATTCCCCCATACGTCAATAAAGCCTGTCTCAATCTTCCCCAGTAGTTGCTGGGGTGTTCCTCTGGCCTCTGTCTACATTCCTGTACTTTAGTCCAATTTACTTTTATCTCCCCACAAGCTCTAATTGCATCTATCAGATTTCTAACCACCCTTCAGCAATTATCTCTATCTGTTTGATTATTATATTCCCAATTAGGATTGACCTGAGGCCAGGCAGTCCAATTTCCCCCTGCCTGTAGGGTTAATTCCACATCCTTTTCAATTATCTTCTATCTCTTGTCTGGACAGAATAACTCTCTCAATAACAGGTTAACATCGGCCCAGGATGGATTATATCCCAAACAAATATTGCAAAATAATGATGCACATCAAACTGCATCTTCCCTTAAGATGACTCTGCAGGCTCCTCGATTAAATTACTCACAACTGCTGCAGGTAAAGTTCCTCCTCGAGGTTTTCATACTCCTTTTCGACTGTCATATGACTGCAGTCATATGCCCAATTATCCCATACATACCAATAATACATTTGTCAAGGTTTTTCATCCTCCAAATTTTTCCAGAGCATAGCCAATTTCTTTAATTTGAAGGATCCTTTGCAGGGACATCCCCCTGCTCCTGTAAGTGCTGGCCAGTCTTCCTGACACAAAATGACTGCTCATTTTTTCGATAAACATGCAACTCCATCTATCTTTCTCCAATTCTCTAGTACCTTGGCCAAGGGCATCCCCTTCTCTATGCCAGATATATTCCCTATTCTAGCACACATACCTTTACCAAAATTTAGTTGCTGTAGGAGACCAACAGAAAAACAAGATGTCTCAAAGTTCACCTGCTGCCATACGTGATAACAAAGGGGGTACATGCTTGGTTATCAGAGCAACCAGACCCTGTTTCTCATGACTGTGCAATACCAAGTGCTGCCCAAGCGACAAAGGCAGGAAAAGCCTATACGGCAACCATGTCAAACGATGATTTGTTGAGCAAAGGTGACCATAGCGCTGATGGGCTGAACTGCAAGTCAGCAGAGACTATAAACTAGTGCTGTGCCTTACCCCAATTGGGACCCTCACCACCGTCACGACTTGAGAATCATGGATCAATGGGACGCCGCTGACTCCAGAGGACCGTCTCCAGAGGACCGTCGGGATGCCGCGGGCCTGTGGTGGTGACTATACTCTTGCTGTGCTCCGTAATACTGCTTCTCCTTTCTACCTTTTCTCTACTTCTGCCTTTACTCTACCACTCATCTCAGTGACTATTGCTGGGAAATAACAATAAAGCCATAGTGAATGGCATTTGACCTCATTTGTGTCTTAATCTCACGCTTGGAATTATTACGAACACCACCACCCCCACCCCCCCCGGACTCTCGATCGGACCGGGACATAACAGTTGCGGAATTTTAAGACTCACCATTCGGGGCCTCCCATTCCATAAAGTTCCCAGGTGAACTCACTCAATGCCGGCAATTGGAAGTTTGTAGACAAAAGGATCTGTTGGCAGTCGCCTAGGGTCCCATCTGGGGTGCCAAAACTGTTGTAGGAATTATGCAGCTGCCACCTAGACTGTGGTAGGAATTACACAGACACCATCCCAACAGGGCTTCTACCTAAGTTCCGCTTTAATATAAGAATCAAACAGAGTTCCTTCTTCTACTATGTTTAATATGCAATAGTAGTTACAGCTTGAGCTGGGTACCTCTGAAGAGGGACCCCGCCTGTCGATTGTTACAGGATTTTATAGCCTCTATAGGTTGCCTGATTTCCTGATGGCACTTTTGCTCATCCAATTCTGTTTGCGGAGTCTGGGGTCTTCTCTTCTTCTGGTTCACTTTCACTGTCTCTAGGCACCCTTTTTGTCTGTGTCTTGTGACATTTCCTTATCTTTTGTTACAGAACATCCTGTAGTTAAAGTTTTACTTATACTTCCTTATCTACCAGTTACAGTTCCATAGTCAAAAAACAAAGGTTAAAGTACAGTTCATGCGGTCTAAGGCTTCATTTACTTTAGTCACTAGTGCTAAGCTCTGGCGCAAATTAGTCTCTCACTACATTCCTGAGGATATGAACCAATGAGAGTTGCAGCTTCTGAGCATCTTAAAACAAACACAACCCCCCCCACACTTCTTAACACACCATTTTGATCACATAAGTTTGGTCCATTGTATCCTTTGACCTGCTTTAGAAAGAAAAACTGTAGAAATTTACAAGACACCATGAGTCAGAGGAAAAGATAATGCATTAGTTGTCATAGGAAACCCACAGTGCCTCCCCTTTGTTGTTTCACAAGTTTAAATCATTTTATGGCTCTCTTCCATTCTAATATTGTTCTTTTGGGAGTTCATTCTATTCCTAATTCCATCTTCAAATGCAGCTGGCTAATGCTGTATGAATGTTCAGCTGCCTCCTCTTGGAGGGACCCCTCTCTCTCTAACCAAGACATACGCAGGTTTGACAGGAGGCATGAGACAAGAGATCTACTTTGTTACCATGATGGCTATGTGATGTCTTTTGTGACCAGGACAGCAAAGATGTAATTAGAGTATTAAATGTAGATGCTCACATTTCAACGTATAAATAAATAAAAACAAATCACATGGAGAATGTGTCTTGATTTAAGAAATGGTACTCTGCAAGAAAAAAACCCCATTATCTGAGACTTCCACTGAGTTTCAAGATATCACGTTGTACTGGGCATACCTGATGAATAAGCCATACAAGGCACAGAAAGCTACATTCAGCTCATTGCTATTGAGCAACAGAGGTGAACAGTGAAGAAAGGCAACAACAAAAAAAAAAGGGTAATGTATATTTGGACCTTTTAAATATTTGCATTTCAATAATAGATAATTTTTAGGGCATCAAGTTGAAGAACAGTATTTTGAAGCAAGTAACATTTTCAAATTGAGATTCTCAGTCTTCTTTTATAATCACTGCCTAACCCTCTCTGACTAGTTACAGAAACAAAATTCTATCCAAAACTAAAGACTAAAAATTCATGTAACTAGGATGATGCTTACAGCCACTGCTCTGCTTTTCTACTTTTTCGCTACTTCCTTTCCCCATCTCAGATTTTTCGGCAGTAAGCTATTTGTGATTGTCTCCTGCTCTGCTTACTCAGGGCATAGCATAATCTGAGTTAACAATAAATAATGGAGTTTGCTTCTCAACATTTCAGATTGTATTTGACCTACATTTCATCAGGCTGTGCTTTGCATCAGAAAATGCCTTGTGAAAGTAGACACAACACCAAGTTATGATGTATTGAACGCTACTAGAAAATGACCTTTTAATGCCGTTAGAAAGATAGAGTCATTGCTCTACTCTTCAAATACCAAAAAATGGTGGGAGTCTAAACCAAAATTCAATCTATGTTTTGAAATGCTTTGCGTTTGATCCTATCTACAAATTAAAATAAATTGGGAGACACAGAATCAGGTTCTTGGATTCTGTTAATCTATTACAGTCTGTTTGAGTGGGGAAGAGAGAGACAGTAAGTGGTAACAAGGTCAGTTGGGTTTTACAGTCTAGCCTCATGCTTTGCTTGCATCCATTTCCAGAAATGTCTGCGTCCTTCTGGCTGTCTTAAATGCCTTCCAAATCCCTGTTGCTCTTCATGTCTGTTTAAATACCAAGACTGGAGCTGCAATCGATGAGATGGAAGACCAAAAGTCAATGCAACCATGCTTCAAGATCGGAGTCAAAAATCAAAATGATGTAAAGCTAATTGAGCCTTGACCACTACAATGCAGAATTATAACCATTCTATGGTAGGTTTTGGAACTCATCATGTGAATTTTCTCAGTTGAAGAAATGATGTACTATACACACAAACTACTAAATTATGTGACATTAATGCAAAATAATATGTGTTTATAATAGAGACTTTTTTTTTCCAAGACTGGAAAGGATTGAAGATCTTAAAAATTTATTTAGTCAACACAGCTAATAGAAATGGTCAAAGAGATGATGGACATTGTGTTGGTGTAGCAGATGGAATTGTTAGACAGAAAGTATTTCATTGATAGAGGAAAATGATAAGCCTGTTTTAATTTAAGAAAGAAATCAAATTGTGTCTAGTATGTGTCCTGGTTTGAGGTAAAACAGGACCAATTTTGTTCAGTAACTTTACTTTTTAGCTAGGCCTCTTCTAACTGCTGAAATTAACAGCCTGTTGTGCAGAAAACTGTTCGCTCTCAGAGTGATAAGACCCATGTTTATAGCTGATGCCAAGGAATGGGATGCAGAGAGGCTCCTGCTTATGCTTATTCCTATAACAACCAAGGCCAGCCAACTTTGTTACTTGCCCCGTTGGAGGGTCGGAAGCGGAAAAGCGTAGAGAGGTCACACCTGTGGGGAGGAGCGGACAGGACAGGTGACCCAAAAGTGACCCACAGGGTATTCCATCCCATGTGCCTCATGCTCAGTATAAAAGCTGAGGGATCAAAGGGTCAGGCTCTCTTTTCTTCAATAGCCAGCGTCCGAGGAGGACTCTGTCTGTTCGTCTGCCTTGGATCCCGATCCTGAATCCAGATCCGGAATCCAGTTCCCGTCCGTCGCTGAGTCCAGTCTGGGACTTCCCCAGTGCCTGCTGGTGGATGTGATTGTCATCCTGGGAGCTTGATACAGTTTTGTATATATTTCATTATTTTCTTTTTATTATTTTATTATTAATATTTCATTAAAGTAGTTTAGTTCCTTCTAAACACTTAAGTCTCTCTTTTTCTCTCTCTCTCCTGCCTCCCTTTGAAGTGGAGCAGGAGAGAGAGAGCATCTGTCATTCCGCCTGATTGGGCCAATCTGGTCCAAACCATGACAGTATGATTCACAACAGCAACAAAATACTTTGGATTTGCTTTCATTTCCATCAGAAAACAGCCAAACATATCGCTGGATGAATTTGTGCTGTTGAAAGTCCTGAAAAGCCATCTTGTTCTCAAATATCCAGATATTAGTTGTCTATCATAAAGAGCGCACAGTCTCAAACTACTGCAGCATTAGAGGCTGTGGTGGAAATGTGCATGCTCCTGACAACAGAAACAACATATTCATCTGAAAGGGGCACTGAATGAAAAAGCAAGTGTTTAATAGCAGGAGATCCAACCATGGAAGAATTTCCTCTGCTCAGAAAGCAGAGAAGCAAAGTAACATGGCCTTTATGTCAGGTCCTCAGCCTTGGTATGGAGACAGCAACAAAGCCCACTTACTTGTACATGCAGCCCTCTTAATTCTCACAGTTAAAGATCCCCAAGGAGGCCTTCCAAGGTCTCCCTTCTTACTAACATTCAGAAATGTTCACTTTCACCCTCGTTCCTAATTCTATAATTGCAAATGCATGGAGAACTGCTAAATTACATTTACAGAGCTGCCACCAAGGCTGGATGTTGTAACAGTCTTGTGTAGCAAACACTTATGTTTGAAATAGGATCCATGCTCATCAAGAAGATAGTATAAAAAACTGTAACACTTATAATACCTAAGGTAACTTCAGTGTTTTGTATGTTCAAAGCACTGTATAAAAAAAAAAAAGAGATCATTCGCTCAGTCTAATTGAACCTGCTGTGTTTGTACAAACTCTCAATAGAGAAAGTAAAAAACTTTGTGATTCAAATCATGATTCAGGATATAGAAGTTGCACAAACCTGAAGGCACGACAGTGAAATAAATTCTCCATTGAATGCATATGGTAGAGGATGAATATTTTCAAGCTGGCTTTAAAAAAAAAATCAAAACAAAGAAAACCACCCACTTGAGGAAGTTTCCATGCTATAATTTGGCTGCCTGTTCCGGCAGAGGAGAAAGCTTCAAATAGGATCCTTGCACTGTGGCAGTGAGGCTACGGTCTGCCTTTGCATAGGACAGGGTGAGGATGTCAGCCCTGCCCTAAAATAGTCTCCAAGACAAACAAACCATTAAAACACAAACAAACAAACCAACCCTGCACAGACTGTGTGCACATGGAATTCATATCCATGATAGTATATTAAAATCAAATCAGTGAAATGCCAGCAAAGTCACTGGAATGAATGTGAAAACCAGTGCTGGTGACAGCAGCCAGACCGAAGCTGACACTGCAGTTCTCTGCACCAACTGCAATGACACCGCAGGATTTCCTTCCAGTCCATGGTAACGCAGCTGATGATAAAGAAGATTTGTCTCCAAAGAATGAACATCTCATGAGGCAAATATAAATTACAAGAACAGCTCTAATATGGAAGAAGACTTCTCCCCTCCCTTTAGCACCCTTTCTCAGTGCCATTTTACTGCATGGACCCATGGGACATTCAGGCCTGTGCTCAAAGGACACAGCAAGCACTGCGCAGAAAGGCCAGCGTGCATGTTTGAGACCTGCTTTGTACGTGCTACAGACCCTACTTACTGTATGTGTAAGAGGATCATGCCAAGCTCAGGGTCTCTTGTCTACTTAATATAGCCTCCTTTCCCTGAAAGCTCCTGCCGCTCTCATACTTTAAATCATCTTCCTACACATATCCATCATCGCCATGCCTCCTCTGTAAAAAGACCAGGACTATAGCTGACCCAGGAACAGGACTCTGAGCAGTGGATGGATTTCCACTTTCCAGTCCTCTCCCACTTCTTCTTCCTTTACCTTGTAACAAGTAGAATTACCCAGTGAAAAAACCCTGCCTACCCTGAGAGACGTTCACTATAAGGGAGCAGGAACTTTTGCTCTCACTGCTAATGCAGGAGATATCCAAGACAGCTTCAACCAGGTTACAAGTTTGCCCTTGGAAAGGAGAGCCAAGCCCTAAGCCCGTAAAAGTGTACTGTGCTTTACAGTTGCTTTCAGTGGAGGTCAGGTCTTCAGTTTTTACTCTAAAATTATCTGTTATCCTCTGCAAATACAAATGCAGCATCAGGATTTTATCTTCAGACAATAACAGTCATTTTTTTTTCTTCTTACTCTGTAAATCTGCCATTTCTCCCATTTCTCCTATGCTTTTTCCTCCTGTGATTTCAAGACCCTTATTATAGGAAATAGGAAGCTTCATAGGCCACCTCTGCATTAGACAATACATTCTGTGTTATTAACTATTGCCCAATTTTTACATACACAAACTCGGGCAATATATCTGGAACTCTTCAAGAAGGTATTTTAGTAAATACCTATTTCTGAGCACGTAAGTGGAATCACTCACACATTTCATTGCCTTGCTGGACAAATTTCAGTTTTATTGCTGTCCTAATTCTATTTAAAAATAAAAAATATTATCTTTGATCCTGAAAAATACCATTCATCAAAAAGATCACATTTCAATGTATGATAAAGACTGAAATCCAGATCAATCACCATCATGTTAACAGCTAATGTTTCAATGTGGTTTTCTTTATTTTACCTCAGTTGCTAAGCCTTTGTGAAGTTTAATATCAGTACCTAAATGATGATGCCATTAGAAATATACTTGTACTATATTAAGCATTCAGGCATATTAAGCAGAGAGGTAGATGGGGTCCACCAGTCTATTCAGACCATGGTGGAACTGGAGTGACTTTCAGAAAGAGGGACAACTCTTTGAATTCCTGATGATTTTCCTTTGCCTTCCAAGCAATTGAGCCCAGCCCAATACAATCACTCTAAACAATGGGAGGGATTTCTAATGGGAGGGTCAAATTATTAATGCCTGTCTGTATTTGTGTATTTGTAAATAAACCTTATTTTAAAAAAAAAATCTTAATGGCTGCAGAATGGCATTTAATGCAATAGATTTCTAGAAGATAACCCCATGAGTTCAAATCATGGAAGTAAACTAGAGAAAAACAAGATGCATGCAATACCCAATACACTAAGCCTCTGTATTAGTCTATTAATACTTTAAAAATGATGATTGTTGCTGTAAGCCTTTTTCAGATCAACGCTCTTTACTTTGCAATTCCTTGACTATAAATGCACAAAATCAAAGTGAAAGTTTTGGCTTCTTAAGGACTGGGTGGGGAAGGATGTTGTACCAAACCATATTGCTATGCAATTACAGCAGAGCAAAATGAATCCTAGTTGTAGGAACAAGCACCATACAAATCATATCATAAATCCATGATGCAATTTGTTGAAGATGCAATTACCTAAAGACCTGCAATATGATATTAAAGTACATATTGAAATATAATGTAGCATTTGAAAGAGTTAAACTAATGGGTTTTTTTAAAGTAATAACCTTTGGACTGTACAAATGTGTTCTTTGAGTGACAAAATTAAATAATGGATTATAGGGACATTTTCTGTAAGTAATATAAAATAGTTTCTAAATCCCATAATTTTAAAAGCAATTTTACAACTCAAAATGGAATAGAAAACTTATTTCCAATGACCAATTCTACCATCAGGGTTTTGTTAGCTAATTCTTTCAGGAATATTTGTTCTGTGTGTATGTGTCTCTCCCTCTCCGGAGATTTGAGTTTCCTGAATTTGTCAGAGGACAGTTCTAACAGTCAGAAGCCCAGGAGTTTAAATGAAATGGAGCAACTTGCCCAACCCCAGGAGCTTTTTTGAGTGCAATTAAATTACAATGCTTCATTTTTGTTCAGGTGAAGAAATACACAGAATAGCAGCTCTTTGGCCTTCTGGGAGCACAGCCAACAAAGCAAATAGATAACTGATATTTGTTATTCTTGCTTTCTTTTGGAGTTTTTTTTAACCCTTATCTTTCCTATGGAAGAACTCCTTAAAATCCTCTTCATATGCAGAACCAGATCACATCTACAGTTCTGTGAACAGTCCCTCACATTCTCAGCTTGCTCCATAAGCAGCAGCAATTCAGATGTCATGTGAGTGCACCAGTGTGATGCTGAGTCTGGACTATAAATCCTGCCTTCCTGAGAGCAGACATGCAGCTGTCTGCGCTATGCATAAGTGTCCTTGATGTCTCAGGACTAGCTCATCAGTAAGCCAAGGACACTGAAGGATCCAGTGAGCGTCAGCATAGCCAGACTTGCCAGGAAAGGGAGCTAACATCACAAGCAGGGTTAACATCTTGCAAGCAGTGCAGTGACACTGTGCCCTTCCAACTGCAGACATTTCCCAGACACAGATGCCCCTGAGTGCACAGCCTGACCACTTCTGCTAGCCCAGGATGAGATGTGGTGTGTACACCACATGAGGTGGCAGAGGAGAGACTGCTGCTTTGCTAACACCTGAGATCTGTTTGAGCATAGGACCTGGCACTTCAGCCTCCTGCTGCTTATTCTAGGCCTTGACTGGGTCATGTCTGGGCTTATAGGTCTTTGTATCCTTTAAGCAAAGAAGTTTATTTAAGTTACAAAGCCCAGACCTTCTATAATTATCCTTGAGTGCCAGTTCTGTATACATTAAGTCCAGAAATATTAATGGCATCACAGGCTGAACTTGAGTGTGCTTGAACACTTGGTTAATTGGAATACTTGGTCTCTCTCTGCTCTGGATCTCACAGATATGTGGGACTCACCACAGCCACATCATCATGTTGTTCACTCTCCAGTTCCACAAGCTTAACTTCAATGGTTAAGCTTATTTCTTTAACATTAACCTTCACATTCAGTACACTTATTTTCTGTTACTGATTAGAGACAGAACTGACCTGACTGGCTCTCTGCCTTCCTTTGGCCCATACTTGGTATCTCTCATACCCCTGTCCCTTTTCACCAGCATGGATTAGTGCTATTCCAGAAAATCCAGAATGTTTCTCAGCATTGACAAGGCTGTAATATTAATCTGTGTGCTCTACTAGAAATGCATTGCATCACTTAAATGTTTCATTGCCTTGTTAGCAGACATCACATACTCTCACTTATCATATCAGAATAGTTTAAAACATTATCATCACAGCTAATCTAAGACGCAGTACTTCTACTGTGTAATATTATGTCTAATAAATGTACAGCTGCCTTATACCAAAGCTTGCAGTTATTTAGTTTTTGAGAGCTGCTTTAGAATGACAATAATGAATTTAGAAAGATGTTTTCAACTGTTCCCCAAAGACATTTGAACTGCCAAGATAAAATAAAACTCTGTCATAATACAGGCACAATAGATTAAACATGTTTTTTAGGTTTAAATCTTTTTCTGGCAGTGGCATTGTAATCTGCAAGTCAGAAAGCTATATGAAGACCATACAATGAAATATTCCCAATAGGAAACCAAAGCAAAATATGCAAAAAACTCACTGAAGTCTATTGCAATCTCATGGTCCTGAAACGAGTATTTCCCAGATCTCTCCTAATTTACCAATTCCAGTTGAATTTCATAGAAGGAACAGCACCTGCCATCAAGAGAGATATAGATAGATTTGCTACTACTGCCTCTGCTGACAAGGTGCTCTCATTCCTCATCCACTTAGTCCTACTGAGCAGGGTAGGCTGGGCAGCTAACCAGCATGCATACATGAGCCCCTCAAGTGGCGCATGAGGTCCCTGACCCACCACCACAGGCAGGCAGGATGGAGGTGGGAGAGGGTGCTGAGGATATTGGGCTGCAGTGGGGGAGCTGAAGGGGTTGTGGGGCCCATAGAACTGAAGGGCCAGACCTGTGAGTATTAAAGGAGGAGAGAGAGCGGGGAACTGGGCAAAACTGAGGGCACACCACTAATGGTATACAAAAGCAGACAGGGAGAAAGACAGCTGTGGCAGGGGCAAGGAGAGGGAACCAGGGGTCTTGCAGGAGGGCCTGTGTTGTACAGACAACAGATCACAAATCCATAGGAATCCTCAGTTCCTCTGTTCAGGGAACAACTTGTTATGAACACTCCCAATAGGATATTTGGTGTAAAACTGCTTATGTTGGCACCATACCAAAACTGTGGTTTTGCTGGTATTCTCTGAATCCAAGGGTAGGCTGACCTGCTAGTTCCCATTTTTTCCTTTGTACACATTCAGATGTACCAATGCTCCAGTTTATGGGAAAAAAAAGTTGGTCTTTTCAGTAAAACCAGAAATTCTAGTATAAAGGTTAGAAATGGCTTCAAAACAAACTCCTTCTAATAGTTTCTGAGAAATTCTTTTCAGCTAGTGCTACCCTTTCTCCATTTTTCTGGACATGGAAACCAATTTTTTTTTATTAAAGAAACATTGAGGATTTTATTTCAGTTTTTATCTGTTTTTGTTTTTTTTTTTTTAAGTTATGATTCTCTAAGCCAAGTTCAAAGTTTTTATCTTAAAATGGTTGCTCTTGTCAATACTGGGAAGCAGTTGAGTGGGAGAGCTTCTGTTTTCAGCTTCTGCCAATGATTCCTCATGGGACCTAGCCATTTAAATTTCATGCTTTCTCAGTTTAACCCATCTATAAAAAGAATGCAACCTCATGAAGTTGTTGGGAGGCCTCTTTAAATGTCTGACAAGTATTTTGATGTCATCCCATGGTTGCTTGCAGAAGCAGAGTATGCTTATTGTAAGTGCTTTTTACTTTCTATTTTCCTTTCTCAGCCCAATCTTGGTTTCATGTCTTAATTTTTACTGCAGCCTTGTCACAAAATACTCTGTTTTCATCATGTGAAATCTGTTGAATTTGTGCTAGATCAGGGACCAGAAATGGGTTTGTCTTTTAAAGCACAGATATCATATTATACGTTTTCTAGGGATGTATCTCTTTCTCAATTAACTTTTTCTGGTATCTTACTAGATTTTAGTACCGTAAAAATTAAAGAATCTGAAATCTACATTGTATGCTCATTTAATTAAATGGAAAATATGATGCATTGACTCTTTTTCTCTTAAAAACTAATGCTTCTCCACTTCAAGTTTTAAAAACTACATGAAAAACAGTCTTAAGGTAGATTGAAAACAGTTTCATGTTCCACGCAGAGTATTTCAGAGATTATATCCTCAAACCTTTTCCTGTTCAACTTCAACTCTGTATTAGCTACTGCAATTGACCGATCTTTATTAAATGAGATTTGAAATAAAAACCAAACCTTACAGTATGTTAGCTGATCAGCAAATCCTGATACCAAGAATAAAACTAATTTTCCTGACATATTCGACACAAAAGCTATCCCCGGCTAATGCTAAGTCTGTGACAACTAGAGAAATCCAAGAAAATATGAAGTTAATGCTGACATTTTCTCCTCAGTACTTTTCAATACACCATTCTCCTAGGAAATCATTCTTTGATTTCAATGAAAAGCAGATTTCCAGGTGTCTGGGTGAACTGAGACCTAAAACATGCAGTGAGAACACCTCCTTATTTCTTCCCATGCAAGTCAGACTGTAGCCATGAGTCTTATCAGAAGGACAGAGTCTTTGTCTGTTCAGAGCACAGCTGATACAGATTAGATTAGAGGACTGTGATTTAAGGTATTAATAAAGTGTTGGGAAACACAGGCCCATTCCTCCAGACCTGGGAGTTCTAATCCATTTGGGAGCAAGGCATACAATATACTCTACATTATGGTATTTCTTATTTGCTCCTTGCACAATATGCTGCCTTTAATGAATCCTATCTTAAGTCTCAAAAGTTAATACAGTACTAAGGTAACAATATATATTGCACAATCGCCTTAGATAAGATGCTATTCAACTACATCTGATTTTATTTGTTCTGAATGGTTGAATATTGAGACAAATGGAGCAAGAACAAGGGAGACCAATACTAAAAATGCCCTTTAGGATCCTTTAGATACTGTCTCCTTCAGTACTGAGAAGTCAGTGTCTATCTCCAAATTGCCTAGATTGTCCACCAGCATGGTTTGCTTGTTAACATTTCCAACATCTCTGGGCTTTCGCCAATAGTACATCACACACACTGTAAGTACCAGACAAATAACCCATTTTTTCTAACTCAGTTCCCTGCTTGTTCTATATGTTCTACCAAAACTTTGATAGCAATAGGGCTTCGGTTAACTAGTGTGCTAGGACCATAATTACTAACTCTTGATTTGCATCCTATACTTAAATTTCAAGTTTCTTCGGTGCAGACAGAAGGCTTTTTCTGCTTTTGCAGCATGTAACAAGATATGGTCCCGCTACTTGACTACGCACTCTAGATTTTGACGTAACACCAAATCCTACTCTGACATCCTCTAAGAAATTGCTCAGAACCATCAGAACACAATACAATACAACACATTCATGTTCACACTCAAAGGACTTAAGAAATGAGTACCTACATGCAAAATTTAAGTCTTCAGTGTTCACAGAATCACAGAATCACAGGGGTTGGAAGGGACCTCTGGAGATCATCTAGTCCAACCCCCCTGCCACAGCAGGGACACCTAGAGCAGGTTGCACAGGACGGCGTCCAGGCGGGTTTTGAATGTCTCCAGAGTCGGAGACTCCACCACCTCTCTGAGCAGCCTGTTCCAGTGCTCTGCCACCTTCAAAGGAAAGAAGTTCCTCCTCATGTTCAGATGGAACTTCCTATGGTCAAGTGTGTGGCCATTTCCTCTTGTCCTATCATTGGGCACCACTGAAAAAAAGACTGGTCCCATCCTCCTGGCACCCTCCCTTTAAGTATTTATAGGCATTGATGAGATCCCTTCTCAGCCTTCTCTTCTCCAGACTAAAAAGACCCAAGTCCCTCAGCCTTTCCTCATAAGAAAGATGTTCCAGCCCCCTAATCATCTGTGTAGCCCTCTGCTGTACCCTCTCCAGCAGTTCCCTGTCCTTCTTGAACCAGGGAGTCCAGAACTGGACATAGCACTCCAGGTGCGGCCTCACCAGGGCAGAGTAGAGGGGGAGGATAACCTCCCTCGACCTGCTTGCCACACTCCTCTTGATGCCCCCCAGGATGCCATTGGCCTTCTTGGCCACCAGGGCACATTGCTGGCTCATGGTCATCCTGTTGTCCACCAGGACTCCCAGGTCCCTCTCTGCAGAGCTGCTTTCCAGCAGGTCAGCCCCTAGCCTGTACTGGTGCATGGGGTTATTCCTCCCCAGGTGCAGTACCCTACACTTGCCCTTGTTGAACTTCATGAGGTTTCTCTCTGCCCAGCTCTCCAGCCTGTCCAGGTCACGCTGAATGGCAGCACAGCCTTCTGGTGTGTCAGCCACCCCTCCCAGTTTTGTGTCATCAGCAAACTTGCTGATGGTACACTCTACCCCTTCATCCGGGTCAGTGATGACTGTTGAACAGGACTGGACCCAGTACTGACCCCTGGGGAACACTACTTGTCACAGACCTCCAACTAGACTCTGTGCCACTAATCACAACCCTCTGAGCTCTATCTGCCAGCCAGTTTTCAATCCACCCCACTGTCCATTCATCCAACCCACACTTCCTAAGCTTGCCTATGAGGATAATGCTGTGGGAGACGGTGTCGAAAGCCTTGCTGAAGTCAAGGTAGACAACATCCACTGCCCTCCCCTCATCCATCCATCCAGTCATGCCATCGTAGAAGGCTATCAGATTAGTCAGACATGACTTCCCCTTGGTGAATCCATGTTGGCTACTTCTGATAACCTTCTTTTCCTCCAGATGCTTTGAGATGACGCCCAGAATGAACTGATCCATCATCTTTCCAGGGATGGAAGTGAGGCTGACTGGCCTGTAGTTTCCCGGGTCTTCCTTCTTGCCCTTATTGAAGACTGGAACAGAACAGATGTTCTGCTTATATCTATAAGTACTTCCATTTTGCTCAAGAAGAGAGCCATGTTGCTGCAGCTATACTGTTTCAGGGCACAAGCCATATCAACTACCCTATCAGAGTGTAGGAGAGATGCATGTCTGCACTGACCTGTGTATGCTTAACCCTACATTTTTCACCAAAACATCTCTTAGGTAAATCCATTTTTGCTGCTGGCCTTGCACATAGCTGCACAGATCACGACTGTACTGTGCAGCTCATTTCCTGCCTCAGATTTAAACCATGGTTTAAGATTTAACACATGAGGTGCTCTCTGCATTTTAAGAAAGAAAGCGTACTCCAAGCACAGTTCACCACTCACAAAATGGCACACTTGATGCTAGAACCACCTTGTTATTTTTATTTCGAAGCCTAAAGCTGTGGGGTAGACCAAAGTGCTCTATAACTAAAGTACTAAAGTACTAAAGTACTAAAGTACAGGGATGCAAATGAACCAAATTCAAGGCCACGTAAGGTACAAATTGGTGTAGAGATCTGAAGACAACTTCCAAGAATATGCTTTGATCACTAGGCTACTGAGCATTTGAAGGAATGCTGTATCTCTTGTTAAAGTTGTTGGGATACTGCAGCGAATAAGAACTGTGTGAATAACTGATTTAGGATGGTTTGCTGAACTGAAAGACCACCAGATTAAAGCTAGATAATTACCTATTTTCACATAGATAATTAAATATTCACTGGAGCAGGAGCTTGAACATAACCCTCCTTTATTTCAGACACTGCTGACTGGGCTGTTTGCCAGAAGTGCATATGCACAATGCTCCTTCCCTTCCTTCTATTCCAGCTCCATTTTACATGAGAAAGGCCTGGCCACCTACCTATTTGCAGGAAAGGATTCAAGACTGTGAATGCCAAGAGACAGAGGCACCTTCCTTCAGTTAGCTACTAAGCCTCTCTGAGAGTCAGAATAGGATGAAAGGTTTCCCACATCCTCAGCTTCTCTGATCAGCTCATTGTTTAGTGTCCCAGGTTAATGTTCCTGTCCATTCCTTGCACACTGGGCAGACACCCCTAGCTGCCTACATTGGGACTGTGAATTCTGCTGTTCGGGACAATGGCTAAAAGATGGACACTAGAACACAAACCCAACAAGCTTGACGTTACCCTCAGAGGCTCTCCAGCAGTGCAAATTTCTGAACCCATTTTACTTGGTTTATGAGGACTGCAGCATATCGTAGAATCATAGAATGGTTTGGGTTGGAAGGGACCTTAAAGATCATCTAGTTCCAACCCCCTTGCCATGGGCAAGGACACCTTCCACTAGACTAGGTTGCTCAAAGCCCCATCCAACCTGGCCTTGAACACTTCCAGGGATGGGGCAGCCACAACTTCTCTGGGCAACCTGTTCCAGTGCCTCACCACCCTCACAGTAAGGAATTTGTTCCTAATACGTAATCTAAATCTACCCTCTTTCACTTTAAAACCGTTACCCCTCGTCCTATCACTACACTCGCTGATAAAGAGTCCCTCCCCATCTTTCCTATAGGCCCCCTTTAAGTACTGGAAGGCTGCTATAAGGTCCTCCTGGAGCCTTCTCTTCTTTAGGCTAAACAACTCCAACTCTCTCAGCTGAACACAGTAGTCCAGGTGGGGTCTTACCAGAGTGGAGTAGAGGGGTGGAATCACATGCCTTGACCTGCTGGCCACACTTCTCTTGATGCTGCCCAGGATGCAGTTGGCTTTTTGGGCTGCTAGTGCACATTGCCAACTCATGTCCAGGTTTTTATCCACCAAACCCCCAAGTCTTTCTCTGCAGGGCTGCTCTCAGTCCACTCATCGCCCAGCCTGTATCCATGTTTGGAATTGCCCCGACCCATATGCAGGACCTTGTACTTGGCCTTGTTGAACTTCATGAGGTTGGCATAGGCCCACATCTCAAGCCTGTCCAGGTCCCTCTGGATGGCATCCCTTCCCTCTAGAGTATCAACCACACCACTCAGCTTGGTGTCATCTGCAAACTTGCTGAGGGTGCACTCAATTCCACTGTCCATGTCACTGATGAAGATGTTAAATAATACTGGTCCCAAAACAGACCCCTGAGGGACCCCACTCGTCACTGGTCTCCACCCAGACATCGAGCCACTGACTGTAACTCTTTTGAGTGTGACTATCCAGCCAATTCCTTATCCACTGAGTGGTCCACCCGTCAAATCCATGTCTCTCCATTTTAGAGAAAAGGATGTCGTGCGGGACAGTATCAAATGCTTTGCATAAGTCTAGGTAGATGGCGTCGGTTCCTCTTCCCCTATCCATCAATGCTGCAACCACAGCATTTCCACATTTGATACTAAAAGGGTTAAATCCCCGACAATCCCTGACTAAGGCCTTACTGTGATACACAAAAGCTCTACTTGCTTTTTTCCTAGCTTCACTTGCATAGTTTTAGTAGAGTTGGTAATAGCACATTTGGAAACATGTAATCTCTTGCCTGACAAGATTAAACAGGCCTTGATCTAGCTCATTAGGCTTCCTGTGTAAGTCACTGATAATGGGAACTCAGGATGATTGTGACCAGATAAGTGCCAAAGAACTAATTTAAACTGACCCTCCTTGTAACATTCCGGAGCCAAAGGACTGATGAGCTAATTCAATAACTATAGATGGACAAAGGAAGCCCATAGTTCAACTAGCGGACAGCGTGAGGAAGACTATGAATGACCACCGGAGGGTGAAAAGACCCTAACCCTAATTTTACTGCGCATGCTTGGACTATGTAAATGAATTCTGGGGACTCATCACCATAAGACTGCCCTTCCAGGAAATCTGATGAATACGTATGGTTTTTCTGTATATGAACTGATGTGCTTTGCTAACCTGTTGGAGCACTCCTGGCGAAGCGATCCCCAGTGCTGCCCAGCGCTGTATTAAAGAATGCCTGCTTAATAACAAACTAGTTGTTATTGAGTTATTTACCTCAGAAAACCGTCCCGATCGAGCCTCCTCCTGTGAGGAGCGTCAAAAGGTGCGGGCTCAGTACCGACTTTGTTTCAATATCTTGTTATATTTTTGTATGTATGTTTTGTTTTCTGGCCTTCTAAAAAACAAAACACTGCACCCTTTTAAAAATGCTATTATACTTTTGTTTATTTTCACTGATTTGGAGAAATGCCTGCCAGTAAGTATGAGCTGAAACTAGTTACCATCAGTACAAAATCTCCAAGCTGAACTGGGATGCTGACAAAAATGCAACCAGAAAATGAATAAAATGTTTCTTGGGAAGCAAAGATCAGTTTCGTCAGACAGTGACTATAATGAAAAATAAAACCCTGTATGCAAAAGTTATTAGTACTTCATTTTGCATGGGTAACTTGCTTCATAGAGTAAGGGCTGTGGCTCATTCAAACTGCTTGATTTAAGTCAACTACAAAAGATTTTGCAATGCCTTCATGGCAACTGTGTTAGTGTGTGCAATAGGATTTTTCCCGCTGCATCTAATACGACAGCTTGAAACAAATGAGGTTGTTCCAAGAAAGACCCTTAAAATCTAAAGTCTTGGGCATCTGTCTCAGCTTCATATATGAGGATACAGCAGGATATCTCCCAAAGAGGTAAGCATCCTGAGGTGATGGTTCCATTCTGGGCCTGAAGTACAAATGAGCAAAGCTCAGGAGTTACGGCATGGAGAAGGTAAGATACCTTTACGGCTTTCGTGGTTTGGCCATGCAGCCGCTCACTCAACCCCCCACGGCGGTGGGGGAGAATCGGAAGAAAAAGGCAAAACTCGTGGGTTGAGATAAAGGCAGTTTAACAGAACAGCAAAGGAAAGAGGAGAACAACAACAATAACACTGATGGAGGAATGTACACACACGGTTACTGTACCAGCGCTCGCTGACCAGGACCTGGAAGCCCCAGCCCGCTCCCAAGCCGGGACTTCCTCCCCCTCTCCCCCGGCCAGCTCCCCCCTATGGACTGGGCATGGCGTCACATGGTATGGAATACCTGTGTCCTGTGCCAGAAAATTAACCCTATCCCCACTGGAACCAGGACAACGGCCTACCACAAGCTCAGGCTGTATAAACAGCTTCCCTTCGAAGGTTGGTGTAAAAGTGTCCAAATTACTGCCTGTATCGTCATGGCCACGAAGAGCCATTCTAGCAATAGCAGATCTCAAGCACTTCTTTCAGCTACAGCAACCTGCTGCTCTGGGCCTTACATAGGAACTCACCAACCAGAGTGTTGAAGTCAAAAGTTGATCCAAAAGCTTTACCAAGGAAATATCAAGCTGATGAAAGACAACAAGGAACAAGAGCAACACAAGATAAGATCAAAACAACAAACTTATGAGCAAACCATACCTCATATTGCACAATTGGGCTGAGGGAAAACAGAACAGCATTTCCATGGCAGCATTGGAAGACACCTTTCTGTCAGTCCAGATTATCCTGACATCAGCAAGTCACAAAACAAAGTGGATGTGATCAGAGCAGACTGCACGTTGTTACTGTTCCCACGGAAGCTGACACGCTCTCTGTTTAAATAACAGAAAAGTGCCCAACAGCACACTTCTTCCCAAGGCAAATGGAGCCTCTAGCTGTGTGGAACACACCCAGTGACAAGAGCCACTGCAGTCCACACATGATAAATCCTGGGAACAGTAGAGAGAACCTCAATTTACACAGGTGGCACATGTGCAGGATGTGCCACATTTCTCCTGGGCATCTTAATGTTCTTTTCTTTAATTTTTTTCTGAGCAAAAGAATGGCCATGACTCAAGCCAAAGGTTCTTCCAGCTCTGTATCTTGTATCTGATGGTAGCCTGGCAATCTAGCAAAAGAAATGATAGCAGTAATACCAGTAATTATTTGCACTTGCCATATTGTCAGTGTGAAAAGGGAGTCAAATGTGAAGTCTGACTCACCCTTAGGGAGTCCACATACTTAGCATAATTGACTGGCAAATGAACATATTCCTGAATGCATAAGTGAAAACCAGCAAGAGAAGGTAATGTATTATTGACAGTAACAAACACAGCTCACTGGTTAAAGTTGTAGTAAAGTGACTTTAATGTAGCTGAACAGAAGACAATTTATGGTGTTTAGACTACACCAGTGCTGGCATTGACAAATACTCTGAGAAGGCAAAAAAACCCACTCAAAACTTTTGGGTAAATTTAAATACGTCTGCACATGCACATAGACAAGACTCTCAATGTTTTATTATAATTCCTTCCTTTCCTTTTTATTTTTAATATTTCATACATAGTATAATTCACCCTCCTGACTACTGACCTGGAAATTTAAATAATAAAATGCCCCCAAATACTTTGAAGTTATAGATGTCAATGAAAAGTGCTCATAAAATGCCTTTGACTTTTTCTTATTGTTTGTACTCTTTTATCTCAAAAATCATCAAATTGCTCTTTTCAGATGTCTTTAGACTTCCTTGTGTTTTCTGCACTCAGCTACTGATAGCCAAGTTTTATCCAAAAAAACCCCTTTTACAGTTCCATTAAAATTAGGAAAAAGTCAGAAATATAGGGTTAGGGTATGCTCATACAGAAAGGTTTCAATCTTGTAAAAGGGAAAAACAATACATTTCTGTGGGACAATGCTACCAAGAAAGAATAAGATACTGAACAGAGATCAGCAGTATTGTTCCTTCACAGTGCTGATTTGCATCAGACAAGCGTTTACCACCCATGTTTTTTTTCCTAATAAATTTTTTCATTTTATTCAAGTGTTCAGAATGTTTCAGGGAAAAATGCAAGGTGTGGGAGCCAAAACACGGTCTGGAGAGCTGGCAGTTCCTTAAACCATTTCATTATGCTGTTTCCACTTGGAAGACCTGGGATAAAATTCTTCCCTGGTTGACTGAGCTGATGCAAGGATTAATCTATCAGTGTTTTAAGTATTTTCAAAAGAACAAGTTCCATACAGATTATAGTCCTGCACAAATACAGTTCCTGGGCCTGTAGTTTTTATTCCTTGGGTTATATTACATAAACAGTCTAATAGAGGTGCTCTGCAACCTTAGATGACTGCATATCAGCAAGCCCTGTAGTGTGATGGCAGTAGCTTGTTATAAATCATTGGTAGCCCTATTTCATGGAGACCAGGCTGTAACGGATGGGAGAACAGCTTCAGGACAGACAGATTCTGCACATAATTACGCACTTAATTCTCAGTTATTTCAGGAAAATGGGGGTTATGTCTACATGGTGCAACAGAGAAGGAGGTAGAGATCTCCAACTTAGAGCCAAACATGCTAGCCTCGTGGTTTGGGCTGGATTGGCCCAATGAGGTGGAATGACAGATGCTCTCTCTCTCCTGCTCCACTTCAAAGGGAGGCAGGAGAGAGAGAGAAAAAGAGACTTATTACTTTAGAAGGAACTAAACTACTTTAATGAAATATTAATAATAAAATAATAAAAAGAAAATAATGAAATATATACAAAACTGTATCATGCTCCCAGGATGACAATCACATCACCAGCAGGCACTGGGGAAGTCCCAGACTGGACTCAGCGACGGACGGGAACTGGATTCCGGATCTGGATTCAGGATCGGGATCCAAGGCAGACGAACAGACAGAGTCCTCCTCGGACGCTGGCTATTGAAGAAAAGAGAGCCTGACCCTTTGATCCCTCAGCTTTTATACTGAGCATGAGGCACATGGGATGGAATACCCTGTGGGTCACTTTTGGGTCACCTGTCCTGTCCGCTCCTCCCCACAGGTGTGACCTCTCTACGCTTTTCCGCTTCCGACCCTCCAACGGGGCAAGTAACAAAGTTGGCTGGCCTTGGTTGTTATAGGAATAAGTATAAGCCAGAGCCTCTCTGCATACCGTTCCTTGGCATCAGCCATAAACATGGGTCTTATCACTCTGAGAACGAACGGTTTCCTGCACAACATGCTGTTAATTTCAGCAGTTAGAAGAGGCCCAGCTAACAAGCAAAGTTACTGAACAAAACTGGTCCTGCTTTACCTCAAACCAGGACAGTCAGACTGACAGGCCTGTATTTCCCCGGATCCTCCTTCTGGCCCTTCTTATAGATGGATGTCACATTTGCTAACTTCCAGTCAACTGGGACCTCCCTGGTTAGCCAGAACTGCTGAGAAATGATGGAAAGTGGTTTGAGCGCTTTTGCCAGCTCCCTCAGTACCCTTGGGTGGATCCCATCTGGCCCCATAGACTTGTGTGTGTCTATATGCTAAGTACAAATGTTGAAGTCCCAAGTCCTGTTTTCAGCCTTTAAAAAGGGGCTTTAAAAAGTGATGCACCATCAGTGTTGTACTTATACCTTTTTCTTTAGGAATACACTAGTGGAAATAAATCAATTACTCTAGCTGTCATTTCAGCCATATTTTCTTTAAGGAATAAATTAGCATCACCATGCATCGTTACCTTCAGTAATGGCAATTCGTTACTTTTTGAAAATGGACAGTCTTGTAGCTTTGAGATTTGAGTGGGGAGTGCTGGTTAAATATAACAACTCTGTATACTGCCTTCTCTTATTAAAATGAAGCAAGGGAAATGGCAGCTTAGGTCTTCTCCCCAGGAGCTCTGTAGAAATGATGGGTCAAAAGCAGACTTTATTTTCAATTTGAGTGCTGCAATTTTTCTCAGATTGCTATGATAGTGTAAATGCTGCTGTATAATTCATCTGTATCAATATTAGTTTTATTGTCTTACCTTGTCATAGCTGTAGCTTTAGAGATAATTGCATGTCATTATTAGGCAGGGTTCATATGTAAATAAAACATAGTATAGTAGAACGCTGGAAACTGCAACACCTTCAAGGGGCTCTAATCAAACTTGGTCAACTCTGTGGGAAAGATATTGTGCCAGTCTCTATGATACTTGCCATTGCAAGGGACTTCCTACTAGCTGTACAGAGTTGTGTTTGTGAACGGTCAGAACTATCTTGTTCTGCTGTTGCAAGCCATGATGTGTCAGTGTTTTGACCGACTGTTCTGGCTTCGGTATCATTTTTTGTTATTCCCAAGAACCCTTTTGTTTTTATCACTTTTTGTATAGAGGCCTTGCCCCTCTGGTGTTGATACAATTCTCCCGCTAGCTGTTGTATGGAAGTTTTTTCTTTCAACTTTTCTCTCTGTGGTTTCTTCCACTCCTGCCCCTGAAGTCAAATTGAGAAATAAGAAGTAAAGGAAAAACCTGTATCTTTTGGTTTTGTTTCAGACTTCGGTAGGTTTATGGGATGAGCAGCATCTTTCCTTGAAATCTGCATTATTACCAGACTGGTATGAAGGAATGGTTGAGATTCTTACAGCTGCCAGTGGAGAGCAAATTAATCTTACATGATAGTTTGGGTTGTTGAAGCCCAGTAACTACTCCTTATAAAAAGGATATTCCTGTGATTAGTTCTTACTTGAGATGCTGAGCATCGCTCAAGTTTTTACTCAGTCTCAGATACTAGATGCTGGCTTTGGTACTGTACCAAGCTTTTGTGGGCTACTAGATGTTTCCTTTCCAGTAGTAACTGTAGTGGCTGAAATATTAGAACTATAAGTGTCAATGTGTGGTGGGTTGACCCTGGCTGGACACCAGGTGCCCACCAAAGCTGTTCTATCACTCCCGTTCCTCAGCTGGACAGGGGAGAGAAAATTTAATGAAAGGCTTGTGGGTTGAGATAAGGACAGGGAGATCACTCAGCAATTACCGTCACGGGCAAAACAAACTTGACTTAGGGAAAACTGATATGATTGGTAATAAATTAAATTAGAGTAGGGTAATGAGAAAATAAAAACTAAATCTTAAAACACCTTCCCTGTTGAGGGCTGGCTGCGTGATCAGGGCCATGGTTCCCTTGAACAGCTCTGTGAGTTAGAGTTAGCCTAGGCCGCGCCGAGACCTGGCTACGTGAGCAGAACCACGGCTCTTTGGCAGCTTTTGCGAGCATAAGCAG
>VFFE01007944.1:277468-293733 GCA_008921705.1 Burhinus oedicnemus
CTGGAGGAGGGGATTGAGTGCACCCTCAGTAAGTCTGCAGACGACACCAAGTTGGGCATGAGTGTTGATCTGCTTGAGGGTAGGATGGCCCTACAGAGGGTTCTGGACAGGCTGGATCGATGGGCCGAGGCCAGTGGTATGAGGTTCAACAAGGCTGCATGCCAGATCCTGTACTTGGGACACAACACCACCATGCAATGCTATAGGCTTGGGGAAGAGTGGCTGGCAAGTTGCCTGGTGGAAAAGGACCTGGAGGTGTTAGTTGACAGTCGGCTGAATATGAGCCAGCAGTGTGCCCAGGTGGCCAAGAAGGCCAGCAGCATCCTGGCTTGTATCAGGAATAGTGTGGCCAGCAGGACTAGGGAAGTGATCGTCCCTTTTTATTTTGTTCATTTTTGGGCCACTCGCTACAAGAAAGACATTGAGATTCTGGAGTGCGTCCAAAGAAGGGCAATGAAGCTGGTGAAGGGTCTAGAGCACAAGTCTTATGAGGAGCGGCTGAGGGAATTAGTATTGTTTAGCCTGGAGAAAAGGAGGCTCACGGGAGACCGTATGGCTCTCTACAACTACCTGAAAGGAGGTTGTAGCGAGGTGGGGGTCAGTCTCTTCTACCAAGTAACAAATGATAGGACAAGAGGAAACAGCCTCAAGTTGCGCCAGGGGAGGTTTAGATTGGATATTTGGAAATATTTCTTCACCGAAAGTGTTGTCAAGCATTGGAACAGGCTGCCCAGGGAAGTGCTTGAGTCACCATCCCTGGAGGTATTTAACAGATGTGTAGATGTGCCACTTAGGGATGTGATGTAGTGTTGGAGTTGGCAGTGTTAGGTTAATGGTTGGACTGGATGATCTTAAAGGTCTTTTCCAACCTAAATGATTCTATGATTCTAAGTTTTAGTGGGACCTGGGCAGGTTCCCGGACATCTGACGTTAAGTACTGTTCACGTTCCTGTCAACCCTAATAATTGCAACTATTGTGAGCAATACCGGAAAAAAGATTGCCCCTATACGCCCAGATTTTCTCTGACACCACAAGCTATGCTCAGTTCAACCGTGACTCCTGGATTCAATCCTCCTGCCTCTGCAGAAGGACATGATTATACCCAAGACTTCACTCAAGATTTACAATTACTGAGAACCTATTATGCAGCAACCATGAGTAACACCCACATGATTTTAAATACTGTGAACTCACAACAAGAACTCCAACAGAGCCTTAAAGTGGGGGAGAGATTACTTGTGCCTAGTAGATACAGGCGCTACACATTCAGCTCTAAAGAAACAACCACAAAACATTAACACAGTGGGACAAAAATATATCATGGAATTGAAGGAAGCCCACAACACGTACCCTTGTTAGAAGAGATGCCCCTCCAGATAAGGCCTTTATCAATTATGCATTCTTTTATACTACTTGGAAACAGCTCAACTAATTTATTAGGGAGAGATTTACTCTGTAAATTGCGGGCAAATCTAAACTATTCTGCCAAGTGTATGCAGCTCCGGATACCTGTCAAAAATTTATCTAAGCTGGTTGCCACATTACATTCCCCACATTCACTCAAACAATACCCATTATTTCATGAAGCCATTGAAAGGGTATTACCCCTAATCCAAAGCTTTTTATGCCAAGGAATATTAAAAGAATGCCAATCACCATGCAACACCCCCATTCTACCCATTAAAAAAACCTAAACCAGGTGTGGACAGAAAACTTGTCTATCAATTCATACTGGATTTAAGAGCCATCAAGTGGGTAGAAATACCCCACCCAATAGTGCCTGATCCGTCAAGTATTATCACCTTAATCCACCAAAATTCTGAATTTTTTATTGTAATTGATTTATGTGTGACAGATTTTAGCATCACCATTTACCCAGTTTCCCAATATATTTTTGCCTTTACTTGGATGTCAGAGCAACTTACTCGGACCAAATTACTTCAGCATTACTCTAATATTATTGACTACATTGGCTGATAAAGGTAACAAAGTTTCTCCTCATAAACTCCAATTTTGTAAATCAAAAGTGAAATATTTGGAATATATCTTAGAAGAAGTTACTCGACATTTATCCCCAAATCGCGTCCAAGCAATCCTCCTAGAAGCTATGCTAAGGCACATGGAGGACAGGGAGGTGATTCGAGACAGCCAGCATGGCTTCACCAAGGGCAAGTCCTGCCTGACCAACCTAGTGGCTTTCTGTGATGGAGTGACTACATCAGTGGACAAGGGAAGAGCTACAGATGTTGTCTATCTGGACTTCTGTAAGACCTCTGACACGGTCCCCCACAACATCCTTCTCTTTCAATTGCAGAGATATGGATTTGATGAGTGGACTGTTCGGTGGATGATGAATTGGTTGGATGGTCGCATCCAGAGGGTAGTGGTCAACAACTCATTGTCTGGATGGAGATCAGTGATGAGTGGTGCCCCTCAGGGATCCGTCTTGGGACAAGTACAGTTCAATATCTTCATCAATGACATGGACAGTGGGATCGAGTGCACCCTCAGCAAGTTTGCAGATGACACCAAGCTGAGTGGTGCGGTTGACACACCTGAGGGATGGGATGCCATCCAGAGGGACCTGGACAGGCTCGAGAAGTGGGCCCGCATGAACCTCATGAGGTTCAACAAGGCCAAGTGCAGGGTCCTGCACATGGGTCGGGGCAATCCCATGCACAAATACAGCCTGGGCAGAAAATGGATTGAGAGCAGCTCTGAGGAGAAGACTTGGGGGTGTTGGTGGATGAGAAACTCAACATGAGCTGGCAATGTGTGCTTGCAGCCCAGAAGGCCAACTGTATCCTAGGCTGCATCAAAAGAAGCGTGGCCAGCAGGTTGAGGGAGGTGATTCTGCCCCTCTACTCTGCTCTGCTCTCGTGAGACCCCACCTGGAATACTGTATCCAGCTCTGGAGCCCCCAACATAAGAAGGACATGGACCTGTTGGAGCAGGTCCAGAGGAAGGCCAAAAAAATGATCAGAGGGATGGAACACCTCTCCTGTGAGGACAGGCTGAGAGAGTTGGGGTTATTCAGCCTGGAGAAGAGAAGGTTCCAGGGAGACCTTATTTCAACCTTCCAGTATCTGAAAGGGGGCTTATAAGATGCGGACAAACTGTTTAGCAGGGCCTGCTGCAATAGGACAAGGGGTAATTGCTTTAAACTAAAAGAGGGAAGATTTAGACTAGTTATAAGGAAGAAATTTTTTACAATGAGGGTGGTGAAACACTGGAACAGGTTGCCCAGAGAGGTGGCAGCTGCGTCATCCCTGGAAACATTCAAGGTCAGGTTGGACGGGGCTCTGAGCAACCTGATCTAGTTGAAGATGACCCTGCTCATTGCAGGGGAGGGTGGACTAGATAACTTTAAAGGTCCCTTCCAACCCAAACTATTCTACGATTCTATGATTCAATCCAAAATATTCCCCAGCCACAAACTAAAAAAAAAATACAAGCCTGTTTAGGAGCTGTAGAATTCTGGAGACCATGAATTGCTGCTTTTGGAGAATAGTATACATCAGGATCAAGGAGGAATATGAGGCACAAGCAGCCAAATTAATTGCCCTAACTGAAACCTGTAAATTAAACACCGATAAATTGGTTAACATCTACATAGACTCGTGATATGCTTTTGGAGTTGTGACGGTGTGTGCTCCCCCCCCCTCCAATCTGATCTTTATCTCCTATAACCCTGCTCAAGTGATAACCACCCATGGCGGTCATAATGGATGCATGTAGTCGTGATGGCAGCATCCGGGGCTCAGCATGGTTCCGGGGAGGCAGATAACAACACAATAGCCAAGGGCTAACTTGAGCAATGCTGGTTCTGTGGTCAATATGCAAATATGACTATAGGTCAATCATCTTACCCCCATAAACAGTGAACAGCCCAAGAGCTCTTTGAGCTCTCCTGAACAGCAGCGGGCTGCCTTTGATCCCAATCCTGAATCCAGATCCGTAATCCAGTTCCCGTCCATCACTGAGTCCAGTCTGGGACTTCCCCAGTGCCTGCTGGTGACGTGAGTGTCATCCTGGGAGCTTGATATGGTTTTGTATATATTTCATTATTTTCTTTTTATTATTTTAGAGAAACAGACAGAGTCCTCCTCAGACACCAGCCATTGAAGAAAAAGGGCTGACCCTTTGATCCCTCAGCTTTTATACTGAGCAGGAGGCAGATGGGATGGAATACCCTGTTGGTCAGGTTTGGGTCACCTGTCCTGTCTGCTCCTCCCCACAGGTGTGACTCCTCTACGCTTTCCTGCTTGGGACCCTCCAACGGGGCAAATAACAAAGTTAGCTGGCCTTGGTTGTTATAGCAATAAGGATAAGCAGGAGCCTCTCTGCATCCCATTCCTTGGCATAAATTACAGCTAATCAGGTCTTGTCATTCTGAGAACGAACAGTGTCTCCACAATATGCTGTTAATTTCAGAGAGTGTCAGAGAGTTCACTTAGTTAGAAGAGGCTTAGCTGCAAAGTAAAATTACTGAACAGGAAATTGGTTCTGTTTTACCTCAAACCAGGACACCACCAATCTATATACTGCTGCCTATACAAGCCTATTAGCCGGGGATAAACAAGTAACACAATATATCCTCAATATTCAACAAACTATAAACCAAAATCAGAATCATGTCCAATTGGCACAGTCAATACCGCTAGAGTGATCATTGCATACCTTTTACCCAGGGGATAAAATATGGATATAGGTGCATAAATGGAAAAATAGTTTGTGCCCAAAATTTGAAGGACCCTATCTTGTATTACTAACCTTTTTTTCTGCAGTAAAGGTCGGTTGGGTGGGTAAATATTCCTGGGTTCATCACTCCCATGTAAAAAGGGACCAGACGGCAAAAAACTGATCCTACAACAGAAACACCTAATTCATAAAAATGTCTTCACAGATATTTATTCGTAACCAATTGGCCTTAAATTACATTTCAGCAGCCCAAGGCAGAGTATGTGCCCTAATTAATAGTAGCTGCTACTTTTACATCAGTCAAAATCAACAAATAAAGACAGACAAATTAAAACTCATTTGCAAGTCCTACATGAAGTAGGACAAGAACAAACTTTTGTTGCTTTAAGAAGGCTAAAGTCATGGTTTCCTAATATTGCTTATAGTGATCTTAATAATATTATTATTTGCTTTTTTTGGTTTTTATGTGGGTACTAAATTTTGTCTTTCCCTTTGTAATACTGTAACTCCCAAGTATTATATTAAGTATATAGGTCCTGACAGAAAAAAGAGGAGGAGAGATTGTGAATGGCAAGGTGCTAACTGCATTACGACTTGCTTAGAACAATGAACGCTACCTTTCACCTCAGGGTCAACATGACCTGAAGACTCAACCTAAGCTGACTCTCATCGGCTGAGAACACCCCATACTGACAATAAAACAATAGGAGATTTGCCTTAAGAAACCATGCATATAACCATGGCCAGAACAGTAACCAACCAGAATCCATTCCACTTGTATGGGACATCGGTTTAGAACAGTGAAGATTAGCACACTACTGACCATACATCTACACTACCTGCATGGGACAAGCACATACTGATTATGCAAGCAGTAGTAACTGATTAGCCCACCCCTTAACATGAGTAATTTGATTGGTCTACCCAACTGTATTGTAATATATAAAGCCTGCTTTCCTCTATGTTGTGGTCCTCCATGCATTAGGCTGGGGTACTGCTATGTGCGTAGCTAATATGAGATAATAAATTCACATTGTAATTATACACTAAGCATTCTTGTCTCCCTCCTTGGCCAGCAAAGAACTGACTTGTATAGGAGCAAATCAGAAGAGCAAAAGAGAAGATTCGTGGATTGAGATAATGATAGTTTAATAGGGAAAACAAAAGCTGTGTGCACAAGCAAAGCAAAAAGAATTCATTCACTACTTCCTACAAGCAGGCAGATGTCTAGCTACTTCCTGGAAAGCAGGATCTCAGCATGCATGTAGCAGTTACTTGGGAAGACAAACACCATAACCAAAAATGTCCCCCCTTCCTCCTTCTTTCCTCAGGCTTTTATTGCTGAGCATGATGTCATAAGTTATGGAATATCCCTTTGGTTAGTTGGGGTCAGCTGTCTCAGCTGTGTCCTCTCCCAACTTCTTGCCCACCCCTTGCCTACTTGATGGTAGTTAGAGTGGGAAAAATAGAAAACGTTGATGCTGTGCAAACACTGCTCTGGAATAGCTAAACCACTGGTGCGTTATCAACACTGTTTTGGTCACAAATACAAAACACAGCACCCTACAGGCTGCTATGAAGAAAATTATCTCCATTCCAGCCAGAACCAGTACAGTACCAAATCTGAAATGAAGGTCTGTTGATTTTATACTTTGATTGATACAGAATCAATATAGTTATGGAGTTTTATTTGTTGTTCAGGAATAACACAGCATATAAAAATGAGGTATAAAACTGATTCATACTCATGCTAAAATGAGTACTAAAAATGACGTTTTTTTTTAAACAAAAGCAGGAGTAAGTATAGAATCATAGAATGGTTTGGGTTAGAAGGGACCTTTAAAGATCATCTAGTTCCAAGCCCCCTGCTTTGGGCAGGGATATCTTCCACTAAATCAAGTTGCTCAAAGCCCCATCCAACCTGACCTTGAACCCTTCCAGGGATGGGGCATCCACAACTTCTCTGGGCAACCTGTTCCACTGTCTCACCACCATCATCATAAAAAAATTATTTCTTACGTCCAACCTAAACCTTTCAGTTTAAAACCATGGCCCCTTGTCCTATCACTACAGACAATGCCAAAAAGTCTTTCTCCGTCTTTCTTATAAGCCCCTGTCACCCGACACTACTGGGACAGGCAGGTTCTTTTAAGGATCCTTAGTAGAATGAGAACTGGCCCCATGGTTGTAGTTATAATTAAAGCTTTATTATAAATTCGGTACTACATATAGGGCTACAGCTTGATATATCCTCACTAGATAAAGAGGAGGGGGGCAATTTAGCAATTAATGTAGCTTATTGTTACACGGAATTTCTAGCAATTAGCATAGCTTTCCTATTACCTAAAATTTCAGTTACCTAGACTTTTCAGTCACCTGGACTCTCTGCAGATCGGGTCAAATTCTCAATAATCTGCACGCAATACAATAATCATAATCTAGACTCTGACTTTAAAAAGTACATGAGTCACTCAATCCTCGGATGAAGAAGAGTGAAGGAGATGGTGTCACAGGTGCTCCCCCTTCCCCTCTGTCACTGTGCAGGAAGAAAGAAGGCCTTAGCAGTCCAGCTGCTGTTGTAACTGCTTCAAAAACCATTTGGATAAACTGATGTATTTATACCTCTCACTTTGGGAGTTTGGTCTTTACCATTTCCATAAGTTAGTGGATTCTGAAGAGGCTGCCAGACAATCAATATGCAAGAATTTTGGCTGCAGGAGACAGCAACCTGCAGGTGGTAATGGCTGCATAATGATCTTTATCTCTTCCTGTCTATTGCCTACCTGTTGCTCTTGCTTTAACCTAATGACACTACTCCGAGTATATATCAGTCCTTAGCATGAGCTGTGTGTAAGCCAAAATCTGAGAAGGAATTGAGTGAACATTCACAGGAGGCATTGCTGACCACTGGCAGATCATGGGTTTTACTGTTGTCGTGGTTTGGCCTCAGCCGGCAACAAAGAACCACGCAGCTGCCTGCGCAACCCCCGAGGGCGGTGGGGAAAATCGGAAGAAAGAGGCAAAACTCGTGGGTTGAGATAAAAGGCAGTTTAACATAACAGCAAACGAAAGAGGGAAACAACAACAATAACAGTGACGGAGGGATGCACACACAGGGTTACTGTACCGACGCTCACCGACCGGACCGCGCAGCCCCAGCCCGTTCCCGAACCGCGCCTTCCTCCTCCTCCCGGCCAGCTCCCCTTTATGGACTGGGCGTGGCATCACGTGGTATGGAATACCTGTGTCCCGGGCCAGAAAATTAACCCTATCCCTGCCGGAACCAGGACAAGGACCCTGGGAACTACTGACCTCTCAGCCTCACCTCTGTGCCTGGGAAGATCATGGAACAGATCCTCCTAGAAGCTATGCTGAGGCACATGGAGGACAGGGAGGTGATTCGAGACAGCCAGCATGGCTTCACCAAGGGCAAGTCCTGCCTGACCAACCTAGTAGCCTTCTATGATGGAGTGACTACATCAGTGGACAAGGGAAGAGCTACAGATGTTGTCTATCTGGATTTCTGTTAGGCCTTTGACACGGTCCCCCACAACATCCTTCTCTCTAAATTGGAGAGATATGGATTTGATGGGTGGATTATTTGGTGGATAAGGAATTGGCTGGATGGTTGCATCCAGAGGGTAGTGGTCAACGGCTCAATGTACACATGGAGATCAGTGACGAGTGGTGTCCCTCAGGGATCCGTATTGGGACAAGTACAGATCAATATCTTCATCAATGACATGGACAGTGGGATCGAGTGCACCCTCAGCAAGTTTGCCAACGACACCAAACTGAGTGGTGCGGTTGACACGCCTGAGGGATGGGATGCCATCCAGAGGGTCCTGGACAAGCTCAAGAAGTGGGCCCGTGTGAACCTCATGAGGTTCAACAAGGCCAAGTACAAGGTTCTGCACCTGGGTCGGGGCAGAACCCCTGATATCAACACAGGCTGGGGGATGAAGGGATGCAGAGCAGCCCTGCAGAGAAGGACTTGGGGGTACTGGCAATGTGCACTCGCAGCCCAGAAAGCCAACCATATGCGAGCAGGTCAAGGGAGGTGATTCTGCCCCTCTACTCCACTCTCGTAAGACCCCACCTGGAGTACTGCGTCCAGCTCTGGAGCCCTCAGCACAGGAAAGACATGGACCTGTTGGAGCAGGTCCAGAGCACCTCTCCTATGAAGAACGACTGAGAGAGTTGGGGTTGTTCAGCCTGGAGAAGAGAAGGCTCCAGGGAGACCTTATTGTGTCCTTTCAGTACTTAAAGGGGGCCTACAGGGAAAGATGGGGACAGAGTTTTTAGCAGGGCTTGTTGTGATAGGACAAGAGGTAATGGTTTTAAACTAAAAGAGGGAAGCTTTAGACTAGATATAAGGAAGAAACACTGGAACAGGTTGCCCAGAGAGGTGGTAGATACCCCATCCCTGGAAACATTCAAGGTCAGGTTGGCCAGGGCTCTGAGCAACCTGATCTAGTGGAAGATATCCCTGCTCATTGCAGGGGGGAGTTGGACTAGGTGACTTTTAAAGGTCCATTCCAACCCAAACCATTCTATGATTCTATGATTCTATGATTAATGATGTTAAACTCTTCACACAGCAGCAGCTCTTGCACCCCTGGGAGGCTTGCTGTGGTAGGAAATGGAAACAAGAACGTGGCTCATTTCCCACTGAGATTTACTGACAGTGTCTATAGCTTGCTAATAGTTTGGTGCATACTCTGTCTCTTAGTTTCTATGCCTGTGTGTAATTATGGTACTGAAATCTCCTTTAATGGCATGTTTCATAACTTTACTTCATAATTCTTAATGTTCAGCCACCAGGAAAATTGGTACTTGGCTTGTTTTGAAAGTCACTTTGCTGGGAACAGACACAGTGGATCACAAGTAATTGACCACAAGAGGGATGCTATCCATCTGTCCTTCCGAGTATGTGGATTGAAGATCCCTAATACTTGAGGACTTTGATGAGTGAGATGCTAACCAGATTTGTCAGCATCCAACAGAACTGTAATGCTCAATGCTCTGTTTTTAAAGCCTTGTTGGGGCTGAGCCCTTGATCAGTGCATCTCTCTGGGCACTGGTACAGGAGGCCCGTGATGCTCTGGGATGTGCTGACCCACAGCACTGGCTTTGCAGTTTTCAAGTCTGGCCCAGAGCTGAGGCCCAGGCCCTGACAGGAAAGAGATCTGTGGTTTTCCTATGAAATCATCATCAAAAGGGGTTCTGTAGGGCAGATGCCCAGCTGTGTCCCTTGTGAGAAATGAACCCTACATGCCTGCTTTAACCCAAAACCATACACCGTGCTCTGGCAGTGCCTGCCAGCCCCACACCATGTTCATCCCAACCTTTGGTATTGTCTCTGATGTGCAAGCCAGGGCCATGTTCTTCCCAAGATGCATTTTGAACAAACACCATAAACTTGAGAAAAAGCTCAGAAAGAAGTATGACTTTAATGAATAAAAGAGTTTCTGAACTAACTAGAACTGCTGGCAAAGTCTTCCCCTACTATTCACTTTAAAAACTGCACAATTAGACACACATCAGGATGAAAACAAAGCCACTGGAAAATGTGATGCCTAACTCCTGACAAGACAGCTTTGAAGAGGATGAGTAGATTCCGGGAGCAGGCATTTGTGAAGCCTGTCTGATCTTCTAGAGCACTGCTCCAATTTGCTGATAGTATTTTTCTCCTATTTAAATGATGGTAGATGTGTGTGAATAGTAAATGGTATTTTTATGATGGGACAGGAAAGCAAGAATGTGTCTATGGCAATACAGGAAACCAGTATGAAGATGACTGGTGACAGGGCTACAAAACATAGAGGAGGAATACTGGGAGGAAAGGAGAACTCCAAGGACACAAAACTTATGAATAATCTTCATTAACAGCACTTCAGTTTAGACTAGATGTTAGCCTGGCACAAAACTCCTCCGCATCCATGGTGAACGGATGGTTATTAGTGTCCTTATAATGTAGAGGGTTTCTTTAGTTCACTAACAGAAACATAGAGACTCTAGGCAATATAGAAATCAAAAAAATAATCTTTTTGAAGGGGGGTTTATATCTGGCAACAGAAAGAGTACTGCCCAATGCTGGCATTCCCAGGCAGATCAGGACACCCAGCTGCTCTTCAGAAAGCCCTAACACAAACATGTCCCATGTTGTTGCGGACAGCTGTTATCAGCAACATCAGAAGGGTCTCCTTGGTTTTTGCTCAATGCCTTCTTGTAACAGAAATGCTAAGATTTGTAGAAAGGCTTACAAATGGAAACAGAGGCATGTGACTGCATTGGGAGAAACAGCAGGAAATGGTAAAAGAACGAACCTGTGTTAGTTGATGGCAAATGCAGTCAGTCAAGTGACAAGATAACTGGACAGAATAAATTGAAGCCACAAAGATAAGGTGGCGAGAAGATGAGGAACAGAACTCAAGCATTAAAATATCCAGACAAGGAAAACAACTTTGCCTTTTAACTTTGCCTAAGACAGGGGAAGATGAGATACTGAGGCAAATGATCTTTCCATTACTAAAGGGTCACTGGAAGTCGGAGCCTGTCCAGAAACCAGTTTGTCATCATCGTTTAAGGAAAACCCAAGAGATGCAATAAGGACTCAAGAGCCGGCATCCTTTGCCCTCTGTATAATTGCAAGAAATCCTGCCCTGACCACACAGATACAAATGTCCTGGTGCTTAGTATGAGAGAATGAGCATAAGTGAAATTAGTTTTGTTTAAAATAAGAATCACCTTTTCCCTTTATACAGTCTTGCACTGTTTTATTATATTAACTTGTTAACTTGTAAGCTCTCAAGCAAACTGCCTAAGACTAAAAAAAATCCCTCTCACATGAAAATGTTCAAATATAATCACAATTTTTCTATTGAAGCCCTGCTAAGAAGTAATTTTGACCAAAGTGTTGAAGCCACAATAATGTTTCAATATGAATCTCAGAGACCATCCTTTTTGATACCAAAGCTGAACAATTCCTAAACAGCAAAGAAGATATGCAAAGAGGCAGTTTTGCATTACAGAATCATATTAATGCAGAAACAGTTTGTCCTCTATGTAAAAGGGCGATAGATAGGTCTGTGTGTAATTAAGATAATGATTTCTTGGCTTCAGAAACACTATTAACTAAGCCATTTTTAAAAATTCACCATAATCGTTCTGCAGCTAAAGAATGAACATATTATCGTGCTATTTGTGGGCATGCTCAGTTTCTGAAAAAAAACCCCACATCTCTGAAATTCACTTTTCAATTTATTTAGTAAATAATCTAAAATTCAGCCCATGTGAAGAGCAGCCCATGTTTGATGGGCTCATACAGCATGTAAGGAGTCTGTCCCTCTCACTCAACATGCAGTGGAAAGGGCAAGTGCAGCACAGAGACCTGAGCAGCTCACTCCTGCTCAGCACAGCCACAGGACCCGAGAGCTGCCTGAATGGCTGCGGGACTGTCACTGTCCTCAGCATCCAAGTGGAGCAAGGCTCTGGGAGGCAATCCACAGCTGGGTTCAAACATGCAGTGTTTCAATAAAGGGTGTGATGAAGGTGTGTGGTAGTCCTTGAGAAATGTCTGGAGCAGCAGTTGATCCCAAAACTTTTGAAACTGCTTGTAGCAAACTCTTGGGGGACACTGAGGGTCCAAGCATTCTTCCCCCTGTTTTTGTAGATACTATGGAGGCCTGCTTGTGCTAGACACAAGATTTCTCTTCCCTGTGTTAGCCCATATGATCTGATGGAAGATTGCCTCTTCTTGCCCATGAGAACACCTGAGTTTTATAGGGCAGTGTTGCACAATGTGAGAGTGGTCCCATTTTTCTCTAAGGCTCACCAATGCCACATGAATGTTTTGTTGCTTACCAGTAATCCTGAAATCAGCCTTAGCACCAATAAAAGAAAAGATCCTGTATAACAGTATCTCTCTGCATTTGTCCACTCAAGAAGTGGTTAAAGTATCTGTGTGGCTTCATGGCTGGGATGACTCCTTATGTTAAAACCTCATCCTAGCTCTAGTTTCACTGAAGATCATCCAAGGCAGGAACACCTACAGCTTTGTCAATGCAAATGCTGCCAAATTCTGTTCCTATTCAATCCTCCTCTGTGAAGGATTTCCTTTGCTGTTTAACTCAGCCAGGACACCAGCCTGAACATTTCTCCTGAAGGGTAACTGATGGCCCCCATCTAACACTGACATCCACTGTCATACTCACAGACATCCATCGCTCACTTAAACACAGAGGAAGTTAAAACATGTGTGTCATTACCACCTTTTGATCAGGACTAGACACAACAGTACCTAAACAATTTGGAGTACAATACCCAGGGTACCAACTTCCATGGGTGACCAGCCAACTCAGAACATCTGCCCATGACTGAACAGATGCTTTGTATCCTGAAAGCATCAACAAAAAGTCATTGCACCTACCCCACTGCCCATCACCCATCAGCCCAGGCCCCCACTTTTCCCACCTCCCTTCTGTGCCTGTCTCGTCAACTGCAAGTGAGCACTACTTAGAAATCTTCCCTAGATACTGCCTGACAGAGAGAGAGATTTCAATCCGCATCATCCCTCTAGAAGGGATACATATTTGTTAAGTCTGTCTTGCCTAAGTGATTGATATTGATTTCACAATACGATTTCCATTGGGTTCTTTTTCTCTGTTTTGTTCCTCTGTTTTGCAGGTGGGACATGGGGAAGGAGCCTATAGCATCCTCTAGGGGTGGCTGGACGGCTCTGCTCTGCACATCAGCCTCCTGCTGATGGTCCATCCCCCACACTGAAGGACTGTGGCTACAATATTAACAAAGCTCCAAAGCCAGCTCAGAGGAATGCTGTGCAAACAGAAGTTATATGAGTAACATAAGCAGCTAATGGTTTTATTTTCAAGGCTAAATACAGCAGAGCTCAAACCTTCCTATTTTTAGCTTGATTTCTTAAGAAAACACAACATCTGTGTCCTGCTGTCTGCTTGTCTCTCCTCCCAAACAACTTTTGACCTCACTGGCAATTTCAGACAAAGCTGGCTGCACGTGGGACTTGGCAATATTACAGGCTTACACATTTTATAAAAAGGGATGGCCTTATAGTGCAAACATCTGGGCAGTTCCCCCACCTCAGGAAGGGTAAGCAAAGCTCAGTCGCTGCCCTCACCACGTGGCCAGAGCTGGCTGGCCAACAGCTCCCAGCAAGTGCCAGGCACCACATCATCAGGCTGCAGGAGGGCACTGGGGGGGATGTAGCTGCCACTGTCTGCAGGAATCAAGGGTTATAGCACAGAGGTGGGATCACTGAGCTGGGAACAGCATGGGGGTGATCAGAGGGAGGAAAGATTGGAGTAGAGGAGGAACTGGAGATAGGAGAGTAAGGAGAAAGCAGGACTGGGGAAAGGATCTGGGATAAAATTGTGGAAGGGAAGGGCTGCGGGACACCAATCCATAAGAAACAAGGCTTCATTAGCTTCACTGCTCACGGGATAACAGGTCTAAAAAGGAAAAGAGATGAGATTTTTCCTGCCATTTCCCCATAGCCATAAGGACAGAGTATCAATGCCTTTTAACTTCTGCTCTGATCATAGTGTCTCACTTGCACAGCTGCAATCTGCAAAGCATTCTGGGATGTAGTTTGCATGAAAAACATTTCTGCAAAATAAGTTCTTAATTGGGTCTGTGCAGAGAGCTCCCTGCAACCCTCTGTGGCTCTGTGCTGGTCTCAGGCTCACCACAGGGATCCGAGGGCAGGACCAGGCTCTGAAGTTGTACTTTGTTTCTGCCTGAGCAAACAGTTAAGATGATGAACCTGAAAGACAAGCATGGGTCAGGGGATGTAAAACAAGGGACAAAGAAACCATTCTTACCTTATAGATCTTTCCGTCTTCAGTACCAACAAGACACAAATATCTTTTTGTGAAAATCAAACAATGTCCTGTAGCCTGTTAACATAAGAAAGGTCTGTCAGACAAAGAATTGGTTCATCCGACCAGCACACGCTCCCTGCCTATGGTACGCACACACTGCCAGTGTTTTCAGTTAGCCAGAAGCTCCTGAAAGAAATTAGAGCCACCCCTCTGCAAACACTTTCCAAGCTGTGCCTGTCCCCAAGACCTGCAATTTGAAAAGCCAACACAGAGAAAGTGAAAAGTGAACTGGAAGAACTGGAAGAATAGATTAGCCCAAAACCAGGATTCACTCTAGTAAGAATTTAAAATGCCTGGTGCAAATGTAAGGGTCGTGAGGACCAGGCCTGCCTCCTATTGGGGAAGAACCACGACAGTTTAGTATTCACAAAAATATAAATGGTTTCCCATGCATAAAAAAGCCCAGAGAGGAAATGCCACATCATACCTCCCTGTGCCCTTTTCATCCTTAGCTCAGAAGCCATTCAGCAGGCTCACTTCAGTAAAACCAATAGCAAAGGATGTGATTTGGGAAGAAATCTTTCACCAGGCACAGAAGGGTCCTCTTGGCTTCAAAAGCCCTGAATCAAGCAACATTGTGACCTGTGTTTAAAACAGGTGTCAATCACAACAAGATGTGACTCCTTGAGATTTTCTGGCTTCTGCTCCCATCATCCAAGAAAGCCAACTCACATAGTGATGAAAGAAAATTTCAGCAGGGTCCTTGAGCAGAAGATGGAATGTCTGCTGAGTGCCAGAGCAATTTGGGGCTGTTGACCAGCAGGGACACCCACAGCAATCATCAGAGGAGAAACAGGAATGAGCAGACAAGGCTCATGAAAGGGTTAAATCCCCGATAATTCTTGACTAAGGCCTTACTGTGATACACAAAAGCTCTACTTGCATCTTTCTTAGCTTCACTTGCAAAGTTTTGGTAGAGTTGATAATAGGACATTTCAAAACATGTAATCTCTTGCCTGACAAGATTAAACAGGCTTTGAGCTAGCTCGTTAGGCTTCCTGTGTAAGTCACTGATAATGGGAACTCAATTGTGACCAGATAAGTGCCAAAGAACTAATTTAAACTGACCCCCCCTTGTAACATTCCGGAGCCAAAGGACTGATGAGCTAATTCAATGACTATATATGGACAAAGGAAGCCCAAAGTTCAACTGGTGGACAGCATGAGGAAGACTATGAACGGCCACCGGAGGGTGAAAAGACCCTAACCCTAATTTTACTGCGCATGCTTGGACTATGTAAACTAATTTTTAGGAAAGACTGCCCTTCCAGGAAATCTGATGAATGTGTATGGTTTTTCTGTATATGAACTGATGTGCTTTGCTAACCCGTTGGAGCACTCGTGGCGGAGCGATCCCCAGTGCTGCCCAGCTCTGTATTAAAGAATGCCTGCTTAATAACAAGCTAGTTGTTTGTGGGAGACCTCGGCTGGTCCAAGGGATCGGAATGCAAGTTTAACATTGACCTTGAGCAGATACCCGTGTACCCTTGAAGAGACTGGAGAGTCCTGAGAAGAGCCGAGCAAACAAGTGAACACAGTGATAAACATTCTAAGGGTTGGCAAACATCCTGGCTTTGACCAGAGCATGGACAGCGCGTGATCAACAATTGTATTGGCTGGCTGGCGCGTGATGTGAGAGTGGA
>VFFE01007944.1:327897-338831 GCA_008921705.1 Burhinus oedicnemus
ACACAGGGTAAGCCATCAGTCCCGATTCATCTGGATTCGATATTGAAGCAGTCTCAACAGTTTCACTTGATAAATCAAGTCTCTCAACTAAGTCCCAATCCCCCATTTCCATTGCTTTATTTTTAACTTGTGCCCAGAACCGATTCGGATTCCGTGGAATCACTGTCACAGTAGCGGGGGGCAAAGTCCAAGGTTCTGCACGAGTCTTTGGTTGGCAGGGTGGCCCCCCAGAAGTTTTTGATAATCATGGTGTTACCTTTTTCTCCTTCTCATCCTCACTGTCCAATAAAGGTGGATAGCAGTGGGGTGAGGAGATTGGTACTCTTTCTCTGTTGCAGGAGGGGCCGAGGGCTGAGTAAACATTTCATTTGCTTCCCACTCGGCCAGCTGTTGTGCTGGAGTTTTATAGAGTGGTAAATCACTTCAAAAGTCTTTAGGCAGTTTCCACTTTCTTAATTTCTGCTTTTGCTCAGCGAGTGTTTGACAGCTAGACCCCCGTAATGATTCATCAAGAATTTGCAATGTTTTCATTTTTTCTATCACTTCTGACACTTCTGGGTCTCTCTCAGAATCTTTTCCACCTACTATAGCTCCAGCAGTCTCTTTCTGTTCCTGCTCTACCGGTAAACTTGCCGCGGCAGTGCTTATCTCTTGTTCTTTTTTATCACGTTCGTTTTTCCAATCCTTTAAAGTTTCACTCAGTAGCCGCCACGTTGTAGCTAGATCAACAGCATCTTTGAATCCCTTAGATATAGCATCCCATAATTTTTTTCCAACATCCTCCCATGCCGATACACTAAATGCAACAGCGGGTGAGGCTTCAAATCCTTGTCTCTTGCTCCACAGGAGCATTCGTCGTAACCCAAAGTCACTAGCTTTAACTCCTTTCTGAGCTAGAAGGGCTTTCCAAGTGGATAATACAGTAGCCTCTTCCTTTGTTATATTTTGTCCCATTTTATCCCTGTTCCCGGTGGCTCACCTTATCAGGTGTCAGAATTCAGGTCCGGACCAGGCAGCTCCCCGCTGCTCTCAGTTTCACCGGGCTCCGTCCCCGCTGCACGTCGTCCTGCAGCCCTCCACAGTCCGTGGATTGTCCCGTAATATCACGTCGGGGTCACCAGATGTCGTTGTAGAGACAGACACGACACCGAATATCAAGTTACAGCAATTCCCTCCTTATCTGCATCCCATGCTGGCCAGGCGGGTCTCCACTCCCCTGGCCTGCACAAGAGATAGCAAGGCCAGTCTTAATTGTTCTTTGAGCACAGAGACTTTACCTCGTTATCCAAATTCCACAATGTGTTAACTGGGTTTCTCTGGGGTTCAAAGCATCTGCGTACATCTATATAGAGTCTAGTCCAAAACTTTCGCTACGTGAAAAGCTATGTGCTGGTTCTCACTATCAGTGTGGCTTATTCCATCTTATGTTGGAGATATCTTTAAGGAGCCTCAGTTTTTAGAGGGTACTTTCTGAATGCTAATACCCCTCTAAAATGGTCTTGCCTGGCTACCCAAAACTCCCATGTCCTTCTGAAATTCTTGGTTAGGGTAACTGTAAGGCATCACATTTGCGTGGGGTTAGCCACTTACACAGTCCAATTGAAACAAAACTAAAGCTGTATTTTTTTGTTTGTTTTGAGTCACTCATTTTTGGCTATTAGGGCTGATTTAAACAGACAGATAATAGCAAGACACGTAGACAAGCTTAAAATGTGAAAAAGAAATTTGCAAAATGGGTTTCTGATTGGGTGAAGTGCAAGCTAGTACATCCGAAGGAAGATAAAACAATCTATAGATAATCAAATAGAGGAGAGAGCCCTGTGAGGCAGTAATGTCAAGTCGGACTGTGTTAGAAACAATGCCGACCATCAGATTGGAAGAAACAATAGAAATTGAAGGAAATGAGAGCTGACTTTTCCAAGCAATCATAGCATAACTCCAGTGCTTGCCATTAACATCAGTATTAACCCATCAGTACCACAGTTAACTCCTTTGAGCTGAGGAAGTATTTCTGTGTCTCAGACATAAGTACGAGTTACCTTGTCATGGTCAGTTTTCTGATGATGGTTGGGACATAATGCTCACCGCTGGAGCTAATGAAGGATATTTCGCATGGCATTGCTAGTTTAGGGAAGGAAGTCTTTTTACCTGCTGCTGCTGCTGCATGATGCTACTGGACAGCACAAGTGGTAGTCTGCCTCTGGGAGATACGTTGGCCGCTGCTAATCTTTCACATCATTAAACTGTTGTGAATATTTGTACTTAAGAATTTTTTATCCCATACCCCAGCTGTCTGACTTAGTTGCTTAGTCTTCCTAGGCTCCCACTGTCCTGAAAGGAAAAACAGGCTTTTCTCAAAACAGGAAACAGCTTGAGATGTTTCCTCACACTATGGATGCACTCTTTCTGCTTACAAGAGAGGGACCATATGGAAACCAACCAGCTACGCTGATACTTTAGGTTGTGTGCTATGAATAATGTTCTGTGCATGTGAGTCATCGAATATGTGAATTATTTTAGTGTTGGGAACATCAGGCAGGTTGGTGTTAACAACAGGATGGAACAAAGGGGACTTTTGGGTAAAACTCTTGAGTGATATCTCTTAGACTGGAGAACAGCCTCCTTGGGGAAGCAGTGGAAACGGTATTGTTTAAGACATTTAAAAATGGACAGGAGAAAATATATTGTAATGATCAGTCCTGTGCTGGTATTTAGATCAGGTCTTTGCGACGAGCGAAGGAAGACAAGCAGCCGACTCAATATGAGTGATAAAGCAAGCTTCAACTTTATTACGATAATACAGCTCTTTTATGTGTTTCATTATAATTATGCATATTTGTCAAGACTTGATAGGCTGAGCTCTAAAGGGTACATTTACATACTCCTCCTACTTGCGGTTTCAAGCCAAGGGTTCTTCCTTATCTCCACAGTCCATACTTTCTCAAAGTTGTTTACCACTAAATTCCCAGGTCAGCATGACCTTCGTAAATTCCTTGTGAGCACCTGGCTCACTGTAATCAGGCCCTTATGCTAACAAGGAGATTGCTTGTACAAATGTTCTGTGGATCCGTGCCCATTCTCATAGAGCCACTCTTCAACAGGTCTTGTCTTGTATGAATAGTAATAGGAAGTCTCTGTCTGAAGTAACTGTCATTATTCAGTGTGCTTTACTGGCTAACATTGGCTTGCAACCTTCCCCCACATCTGTACTCACGCTTAAAGGACAGCCTGAGTAATGTTTAGCACCTTTGCCTTTTCTCTTGGTGCCTCAAGTGTTGATTTTGTATTGCCTTGCTTAGATTATATTCCTTCAGTGCTTCCACCAGACAGACCATATAGTGCATAGATATTTACAGGAAGCACATGTAGTTTGTGGCAATAATAATAAAGTCTCCTGCTGTTTTCAAATCCTTGGGAAACTAAATCAAATGTAGAGGTCTATTCGAAAAAGTGCAGCATGTGTATAAGTCACTTTACCATTACCTGTGTGGGTCTGCCTTGTACTTGTTCGGTGGTTTTGGCTGTCATATCTCTGAAGTCTGTCCTCAGTCTCCAGAGTGCGACCAAGACATTATGTAACTCAAATGGAAGAGCTGATGAAACGGCTTAAAATAACCTGAGCACCCATGCTTTGCTTGCCTCTTTTTCACTACCTCTGTGTTGGTATTCCTTTTAGGAACCCATACACCAAAATTCTTTCTGTGCTGGTGGCCCCCATTAGACAAATCTAGGTGTAGTCTGAATTATGAAGGCAGGAAGACTGGTTTCAATTCCTGTGTGATGCTGTGATACTTAATGGAGCTCCACATTTAGTGTGTTTCTGTAGGTATGAAGCTTGTCTTCTTGACCTGGTTGAAGCTATGAGTCTGATATCTGCTCTGGGACACCTCTGCAGAGAATCTTATGACAAGAACAAAATGCACATGCCTCACTGTGCAAGCCACAGGCTGTCGTCGTCTTGGTACCAAACCCCTCGCAGCTCCAGAAGCAGAGCAGATGAGCTAGAGGAGAGCCAGCTCCTCGAGGAGATTTTCTTCATTTGACGTGACTTATTGGTCTACAGCCTTTCTGTAGAATTTTTAGGACCTTTTTATTGCTGATTTGTTTGTGTTAAAGTATCTTTTTTTAAATTATTTGAGTGACAACTGCTTGTCTTCCCTCTTCTAAAACATAGCTAATTAGCATCCAGTTTCATTTTGGTTTTAGTAATCATGGTGCAAGAACATTGTTGGGATAGACCAATCAGAAAGCATTAACTTTTTTTTTTCCTAAACCTTTCATGTGCCAAGCAATCATTCTAAAATAGAATTCTTTTTAATCTACAACATTTTCTATTAGATTGAAGTCACAGTTTTGCCAGCCTCATATGGGAAGTATATTTCATTATCGATTTTTACCTCTAAAGCAGTTTGCAAGAGCTGCCTAACAGTCAAGAACCACCACGTTCAAAGTAGATTATTTTCTAATTAAACAGGTCTGTTTAAAACCTGGCATATTATAAAGGTACAAGCACTTTAGTACTTTTTTCAGTGATTTTATGGTCTACTTTTTCCTTCAACATTCTGATATTTAATAAGCTGGGTTTTTAAGGGGTATATTGTAAGCTCAACTATACAGTGTCTAATAACATTAACAGACGATGTTGAAGGTTGATGTACTAGGCATCCGTTTGAAATACATTCCTCTTTAAATCAGTGCTATTTGACAGAGTTTATGTGCTGGGTAACCTAACCCTGAAATAGCAGAACACAGTCAGACATTGTAGTGGTCCAAAACCTATTTGATGTACTTTTCAAGATGAAATATATAGTAGTGGTAGTATAAGAAAAGTCTTAAGACATTTTCACTAACTTGCACTATTTTGATCCTGTATCCAGGCTCCATTGTAAATAAGACAAATCAGTAATTATTTCCACTAGCAGCTTGCAATGCTGTTGCGGATGGAGCGATGCACTTCACTCGTAAGAGAGAAGCAGCAATATGTTTATTGATATAAAACAATGATTTAATAAAGTTGATAGTAGATGCAACAGTTTAACAAGATTCGAGATGGCAAGGCACATGGGTTATTTACTGCATAGAGGACAGGGTCAGACAGAGCTGTCAGGGAGACCCTCCCATTGAGTCAAGGTTTCAGAAAGGACCCCCTTGCTTTCTAAACTCCTTCTCAGAGAGGAGTCTAGGTGTGGCTGGATCCAATCCTACTCCCAGACTTGGTCAACGGTTTATGTCTAAAGGATTATATATGTGCAATCAACCCTTTATATCACTTAGCTAAGATTTCAAAGTTCAGCATGCTATTAACTACTTACCGAGGATCTGTTGCAGCAAGGAATCTCTCAACCTTGAGGAGTAACCTTGAGCAGCATCCTGACTCAAGGGGAGATCCTGGTGCGCAGCCCGCTGCCGTTCAGGAGAGCTCAAAGGGTCCTTGGGCTGTGCACTATTTATGGGGGTAAGATGATTGACCTATAGTCATATTTGCATATTGACCACAGAACCAGCATTGCTCAAGTTAGCCCTTGGCTATTGTGTTGTTATCTGTCTCCCCGAAACCACATTGAGCCCTGGATGCCGCCATCATGACTACATGCACCCATTATGACCACCATGGGTGGTTATTGCTTGAGCAGGGTTACAGGAGATAAAGGTCAGGTTGGTGCCTGGAGAGGGGCAAAGCACACTGTCACAAATGCACATTTCCCTGCCGACTTTATTCATGCTGTATCTATTTCAGTTTATTTAAATGCACTTCCATCTACTGCATGTACTTGGTTATTTAAAGAAATGTGCCAAATTGGTAAAAATGACTGCAGATTACAGGATTAATGGTCATTTTCTCCACAATGCAGTGTTGATATTTTATTGTAGCAGTAGCCACCGGCATGTGTTCCTAGAAATATGAGGCTAAAATACTCATTTTGCACAATAAAATTGCAATGAGGGAAAGGTAGAATTGAGCCAGTATGGGCAAGTTCTAGGCCATTTGCTCCCAAACACCACTTTGTGGGCCAGTACAGCTTTTCTGACAGTCTCTTTAGGCAACCCTGCTTATCTTAATGGCAGTGAGTTGCGGTACTGATCCTTGGGGTATCGCTGCTGCCTGCCTCCCACATGCTTGCTCCAGTGCAATGTTTGGTGCTCTGCAAGGAGCTAGCAAAACAATGAGGCCCATGGTGCGTCTCTGATGAGAGCATCAATGCAGGATATCTAGCATGCGCCATGGTCTTATAGCAATGAAGCAAAAGGAGAATGAAGGGGAAGATGAACCTCAGGTTACTCTGAGCTGTTTCATTCAGGCCCAGTTTTAATCAAAAATTAGGTGATATCCTTTTCTTGCATCCCAACTGAATTTTAAAAGCTGCTTGGAGGAGTTTAAAGGAGTGAAGCAGCATTACTGGACCAGAAAATGACTACTGTGGAAAGGCCCTGCTTGGTCTGCCCTGCTGTCAGTGAAGTATTATAGTTCTTTCCAATATGTCAATCTGCTGTTGAATGTTCCTCTTGTTCTACTCCTTGAGCCTGCAAAGGTACAGGTTTCTGATTAAAGCCCCAAAGATGTATTTGGTGCCCTGACCCAAGTACAGCAGGTGGGGAAATAGGTTTTCTCATTCTGCTGGCTCAGTAGTCTGCTTCTTTAAGAGGGCAGGGAAAGGGAGGGGAAAGAAGAGAAAAATGTACAAGGAGCAGCAGGAAAACTGAAAAACCATGAAGAAATGTCCATCACATAGATATTAGTGTTTTGGGTTGGGTTTTGGTGTTTTTTAGTTTTGTTGGGTTATTTTTTGTTAAGGTTTGGCATTTATGAAGAAACAGTTCTCTGATTTGAGTCCAATTGCTTCTCTTCCTTTTCCAGGTTGACTGAAACTTTAATTGCATTTTCTGATAAGTGCTAACTGACCTTTTGAAACAGCAAAAACCCCACATATATCTCTTGAAAGGTGCCTTTGTGTACCCAGTTGAGAACACTGCGTGGGAGCATTCTGTTCTTTGGTTCTTGTGGGTGCCAATATTTAACTGCTTTAGGATTCCTTATGATCCATTTTGTTCATTAACAATTCTAATTCCGATGGTGACTTTTGACTTGAATCTATATTTTGGTAGTAGCTCTTTTTAAAAGGACATCATTAGGGTTGTGGGCTCTACGCTCAAGGTGCTGTCCATCATTGTCCTGGTTTGAGGAATCTGTCGTTTGTTTCAGTGGCCAGTCCAGCCCAAACCACAACAATCAGTCAGAGCTACATGGGAGGCATACCTTTATGAAGCCAAGAATTGTAGAATTAAGGTGGTTGAAATGTCTCATGGGTGAAGACCTGCCTGTTTTAATTGTCTATGAGATGTGGACAAAGAAACAAAAGCTATTAATTTGGGAGACTGTGAAAAATCATTTTTTATAATGCTGGCTCTTACTCTAGTTATCAGCAGTACATTAGGAATAGTGTTTATCAGTCAGTGCAAGCAAAGATATTTTGCCATGAGGCACTACAAAGTTGAAATTATTAAAACATTTATAGCCTTAGAAAAAAAAAATCAATGATTGTCAAATAGGAAAGGACAAAATCAGTAGCTGGACTGGGAGAAGAATTGTTTTCCATCTGCTAAAACAGTAGAGGAAATGCAAAAAATAAACTAGCAAAAGCAATCACTTGATGGTGTCCTTTTAAGTTTAAGCTCCTATATTAGGAAGCTGCCACTGGGGAGTTAGTCCAGCCATAGATTGTTTGTCCAGAGTGTTCCCAGTTAATATGCTTCAGGTACACATTGGGCTGTGTTTTACATGAGGCTTTGTGGAGTAACATGACTTCTGCTAAGGCTCCCACTCATGCCTTCACTTTGTGTTCTTCCCGAGTGGCTTGTACACACACTCTTGCCAAGTGTTTGTGTAGTCATTGCGTTTGTGCACCTTGCACCTGTAGCAATCACACCCTTTCCACTTCTAGCCTCTCCAGTGTCACTATTGAATCCCATCTTGAGCATATATTTATATATGTATGTGAGGTCTTAAACTAATAAATTATCTAAGGGTTTCGTTTAATCTTCCAGACTTTTTGTTTATTTGACTTATCTCCTGGTTTGTTTTGTCCAGCTCAGATGTTAATTCTTTCATTGACAATATGTTCCACTTTCCACATCATCATGTCATATATATTGTGAATCTCCAGTTTGCTAAGATAGATGAGGAGCTCATTTTAAGCCTTCTCTTCCTCTCCAGGACATGGGTTTTGTTGTCAGAAGGAGCAAGACCTCTTTTGGAGCATGAAGTGGGGGAGAGGTCTCAGAATACAAAAGAGAAGAGAAGGGGAGAGCCAGCACCATGCTCTGGGAAAAAAAAAAAAGGGGGAATTAAAGAGTAAGGAAGAAAAGATGGAGGTAAAGGCAAGAAAGGACAAGGATGCAAGGCAGAGAACTGTACCAAAGGATGACAGAAGGTATACATTGAGTGGAGCTGAGCCGGAAGGTAGAGACGGGTTGTTAAAATATATTAAGTTGATGAAGGCGAATTTTGTGCTTATATCCTGGAGGGAGAAATGTCTTCAAGCACTGGTTCCCAGAAGTGGCTTATGACTCCCCACTCCTTTTCTAGATCATGTTCCTGCATTTGGGGAGCTACTGTCCAAAGGATACCTGGTAAATCAGGGAAAGAAGGAAATGACCTATCTTTAGCTGCTCCCCTTTAGAGTAGCTAGACAGGGAGGCCAGAGCACAAGGAGGGTAATAGGGTGGAACCCAGGTATAACCCAGACATGGACTGAATTTAATTGCTTGCAAGGAAGGGTGGTGTGGACTTAGATGACAGAAGGATGTGAGACTGGACATAGCAAGAATCTGAATAAGGGAGAAACAAGCAAAACAAAATTTGCAGTGATCCAATGAGCTGTGGAGGTTTGGTGTTGAGGAAGGAGAGGAAAGGGCTTAGCTAAGCTTGAAAGAGATTGAGCCTGAGATATCTGAAAGATATCCCTTGAAATGCACATGAGCCTGGGGTTAAACTCTAAAAGTTGCAGCAGAGATTTTCTGAAATATGACCTCCAGGCAGTGTTTGAATTTGTACCATCTGAGGGGGAGAGAGCACAGCCTGGTTAGTTAGAAACCTCCTTTTTCACTGTTACTAAATTTATGAAATTGTGTGCTAATTAATGTATGATTTATAAATGTACATAACTGCATGCTACATAAGACAACACAGAATATTGAATGAGGTGATTTAAACTGGCAGAAGCAGAGAAGTCTGCTCTGACTGGGTGGCTCTCCTCGGAAAATGCCTCTCCCTATCCATAGCTGCTCCCTGCATCTCTTGAAGGCTTATCTGCTCACAATGACAATAAATGTTTTACAGTATTGTGGCTCCATGTAGCTGTGAGAGAACAGGCTACCTTGAGCATCTTGGGCATGGTTGTGTAGCAGAGCTTTCACTGTGATCCTTGGGAAAGGTGTTGGGAAGCAGAAGTCAGCTAAAAACATCAAGAAACCCAACTTGGTCTGGTCAGTGTTGGTGCTTGATGACTCCCACAGTTGTTCATAGGGGATGCTACTTGCTGCATCCCAACTGCAGCAAGAGGATGGGGACGTGGAGGAACTGGATTTGATTTCCAGCTCTGCGGAAGCCACTTGCCTCTCTCCGCAGCCTGCTTTGGGTTCTGCTGGTGAAGTGTGTTTACTACCACATCTCAGAGGGGCTGTGACTTATATTAGCGCCTGCAGCAGAAGGAGCTGGACATATCCACCAACAATTTGTCTGTGAACTGTAAGCTGTTAGAGCAGAAGCATATGGGGCAGTCATTCCCATCTAACAGAAGCTGAAGCTCTCAGGCTTCATATATTTTGAGTCTTGAAGGGGTCATTTCAGGCATTGGGAAACTAAACTGGAGAAACTCAGATGTCACTGACAGGTGAGGCCCTGACATAGATGAGGTTAGAGAAGCTCAGAGGGTCCCAGCAGACAAACCAATCCGCAAGCTGCAATGAGAGCCATAAATTCCTAGTTTCCTTAATTCAGGAGTCATTCTGAGTATGTGAAAAAAACACTTTATTCACTCATAGGGTTCAATAACCAGTCTTAGGGTGTGAGCTCATTCTTTCTGGTCTCCTGTCTGCAGACAGGAGGAAAGTGAAAAATTGAAAAAAATTATCTTTCCTGGTTGCTTACTGGCAACTACCTTAAAACCTTGAACTGTGGATTTGATTAAAGCCATTGTCCAAACACAAAGTGTTGAGTGTCGTGAGCATTAAGGACAATGTGGGACCTCCTCTGCTAGACCTGGTAAGGAAGGAAAGGACAAGATGAATTCACAGACACAAAAGATGGTTCTTTCTCAAGTTAGAGTTGACTGTGAGGAAGTTGCATTGAAATTTTAAAAGCACCTTGTCAAAATCTTCCAGTGTTTAATTATCCTTGCTGCTATGAAACTGCCTTATTTTTAGGTGGAGTTTGTCTAATTTTAATTTTCAGCTGCTGAACTTAGTTGTACCTTTGGAAGCAAGATTGCAAAGTTCCCCTGTTGTCAGAAAGTGAGTACCCCACACATGGTGATAAACTCCCAGTTCAGCCTTCTCTTTGACGAGATGGGGTCCTTTAAGCCTTGTGTCCTAATGTCTGTTTTCCAGCCCCTGGATGATTTGGGGGGCCTGTTTTTGAACTGTCTCCAGCATTTAAGCATCTTGAAGGGTATACACTAGAGCAGGTGCTCTAGCTTTGAATGACACTGTGGCCTCATCTGCACAGTATTTCCCTTTTGACACTTTCAGGACCCTTGTTTGGAAGTGTTGGGCTGGGTACCTGGTCTCATTGTACTTCAGATCATGGCTCTGTTTCTTGGAAGCAGAAAGTCTGCAAGTGAAACCAGAAGACCCTGCTAAATTTAGAAGAGTTGAGGAGGAAGAAATAATGTGAAGTAGAAATACCAAGCAAAAAAAAAAAAAAAAAAAAAAAAAAA
>VFFE01007944.1:373590-407294 GCA_008921705.1 Burhinus oedicnemus
CCCCCTTCCCTTTCCCCGCTTCTCGTTCAAATTAGCATGGCTGTAATTAACGCTGCGACCGTTCTTGGGCTCGTTGGTACGTCTCCGCACACACCACTTGCTACAGTCCGTCACACCCTACAAAGTGGGAGGCGCGCACCTGAGCGATCGGAGCAAGATACAGTGTCGTGGCTTGCCTACATCTCCTCAGGGCCGCGGCAGAGAAGACCGGCCCGGGCTCCGGCCCTGGCAAGGGGGGATCGTCCCTCCCGGCCCTAGAGCTATTCGCGGCTGGCAGAGTCCCCGCGGCCCGGCGTGGTGCCCAGGTCCCGCCCAGGGACACCGGTGGGGCAAGCCGGGCCAGCGGGGCGGCAGAGAGAGGTTCTCTGCGTGTGTGCCTGCGTGCATACGGTGCGGTGCGGTGGGTGCCTGTGTGCGCAGTATTCCTGAGCTCTTTGGGGGACTCGGTGAGAGGTTTAATCCGTTTGTTCTCGGGGGAGCTCCTTCAGCCAGTTGTCCAAAAAGCGTCTTAAAGTTGGTCTGGGAGGAGGCTGCCCTGCGCGTTTAAAAAGCAATATTAACCCAACTTGTAAAAGTGCTTATTTTTTGTTTCCTTAATGTTATTCATTTCACTCTGCTGAAATTTCCAAAGCTAAGCCTAACTCTTTGATACCTCTGCCTCTCAGTCTTGGAGGCGGTGAGACAGAGGTATAAATACGTAGGTTTGACAATAGCACCTAACAAGCTCTTTGCAGCATGTGTGTATGGAGATGAATGTACCGCACATGCACGGGCAGCTTGGTTAAATGGTATTTTCTCCGTTTCGGAAGATCTGCCTCGCAGATGCAACACATCCAAGTGAAAGCCAAGCGTGAAAGGAGCTGGGCACTCTCTTGCACAGGTGCCTGCTCTGGATGGCGCTGTCTCCTGGATTTGCCACTCCAAACTCTTACCAAATGAAACAAACAATACCACCACCCCCGGAAGTTATGTACCTCATTTTCGGCAGTGTATTCTGCGGTCCTTCCCATCAGAGTTGCGTGGGAACCTGTGTGCGAGAAAAAGGGCCTTTTCTTGGACCAGGAAGAAATAAGCAAGTTCTGATTTCTGATACAGTGTATCTCAAGAGAAGCTCACAGTGCAGAATGCATGGGTTTCCTTACTTAGCAAGAACTTCTGCAAGGAAGTGCCTGGAGTCCTTTCTCAATATAGCTTTGCATTTTATAATCCAGGTGCTCAGTTTTTATTACATATTTTCATGTTTGTATGATAGCATCTATGTTTAATAATATGTAATCATAGAGATTATATGCATACTATATTGCATATTACACATTATATGGGTATCTGTAGATCTATAGACACACACGGAATTCCTGCAGTGTCATATAACATCTAAATATGGGTTTGCGGGCTTGATCCTACAAATTGTTGATTACATCCTCTAGGTGGATCACTGCCCTCAGGTCCAAGTTCCATACACCTGAAGGCTTTAAATATTCTTTAAGATAAAAATTGTTTCCGTCGATGTTCAATAAGTCTAGTTGTTCATTTGGGGAAGAAAAAAAACATGCAGGAAAATAGTGGACTATCTTTTGAAAATTACTCCTGTAAAATTGCTCTGCACCACTTGGGGGAAATGATCCCCTTTAAATGTGTCCGGAAAGTGCCATCACCCCAAAAAAACCCACCTCCATTGTGTCAATTCATATAACTGTTCATTTTCCTCCTGTAAGTATAATGATCTCGGCTAAAATAGGACAGTGATGAAGCTCATGAAAGAATCGTTTGATTCTTCTCACATTTTTGCTTAGAAGGAATCAGTTGATTTTTTAAGCTAGTTAAGCTCACTACTTCTTCGTTCATACAGAAAATAAAAAGATAACATAATTTCTTTTCTGATGTGGAGGTCCCGCATGAATCAGTACACATATCAGAGCCCTGGCTTTCAGGTGTGCCTCGAAGAGATACACAAATGAGATCCAAATTGTATTTGTGTGTAAACAAAAGCAATTTAAGGGCCCTTCTTACTATCATGGAAAACAATAGGATTTTGTATTTTGCTTCAGTGGGAACAGAATCTTACCTAATTTTGCAGAGTTTAAGAAAGCCAAACACGTACAGTCAAGGCATGTTCAGAAGTTCTCATTTTATTACTTAAATACATTTTTATAACGGCATCACATTCAAACTTTTTAAAACTTAACTTCCAAAGAACATATCAAACTTTCTATCTTGGTTTTTGAGACTATTCAATTCTTCCCTTGGAAAAGCACTGTCTGACCTAATGGATATTTTGTGCAAGTATGAATTGAGCAGCTGAAGTCTTTCTTAAATTATTCAAATAACTACCGCAAAAATAATATATCTTACACTTATCATATACTTCAAACCATTTAGTCTTGTGAAGAGAAGGACAAAATGTGTCTTTTTATTTTTAAGCTGAATTGTCCAGTGGCTTCAACAGGGAGTCTTATAGACACATCACTCCTATGGCAAAGCATATACTGACTGAGGACTGGGATTCCAGCTTTGGTACTTTCATTGCTTGGCTAGATCATTTTCAGAGTGGCCTACTTTCTGCTCACAAATGCAGGTATACTATTTGCAAGGAGAGTTCTGAGGAGAGAAAGTCATTAGAGAAAAGATGGAAGTAGAATTAAAGTGTTACACCTCGCCAGAATAATTAAGAAATATTTTAAATGTTTTATCTCCATTTGTTTTTCCAGTAGTTGCAGTAGTATGAAAGATAATTTTTAGAAGAAGAAGTCTTGCCAAGAGGTTGGTGCTATACAATCTAATGAATTTGGGGAGTAATTAATTTTAAATGCAAAAGTCTCCTGCCTCCTTAAATTCCTCTGAAAACACTACTGAATAGCTTGCTTTCGCCTTTATATATAAAGTCTGTAAAGTTAACAAGAGATGGGCTTGAGAACTACATTTTTATAACAATAGCTACACACCTTTATAACCTAATCAACTGGGCCAAATTCTGCCCCTTTAAAATAAATTTCACTGATTTTAATGGATTTAGAACCAATTTGGTGATTATTCCCTACTTCATAATCCACTTCTTTCTCCGCTTGAATTATTAGAGCTTGACAGCAACTCATGCCTAACGTCACTGGAACTGACTTGCCCAGAGGGCTTAGGTGATTTCTGAAAGTCAAAAGCAATTTTCGTGTATACTTATAAGCATGTTGACATTATCGTATATCTAGTAACTGCTTTAAAGAAGATTAAACCTGAGTGTAAATACATTCTGAAAGATGTAGGCACCAGATAATGGATGGTCCATACGAGAAAGTGAGTACATGTAATCACATAGCAATGTTTATAGACAGTGTAAGAAAAAAAAATTGCAAATTCCAGTGCTTGCGTGTTTCTATTTATGTGCTTCAAGTAATGGTACGTTATAGAAAAAATATGCAGACAATTGTTCTAACATTAGCTTTTCTGATTTGAAAGGAAATCAGTTCTAACATGTTTTAATGTCTGTTTTGAAAATAAGTAAATTAGAAGATAAACATTTCCATGCTCATTAGAATGGAAAACATTATTTGATGAATTTTATTTTGATAATTTAAATAATAGTAACTTTCTACTTATTCTGACTCAACTGTTTCTATTTATTATATTAATAATTTTATATAACACCAAAATCGATACAAAATCAAACATCATTTTATTCTTCTGAACAAAATATAAGATTTTTACAATATATATTGGGGAGCTGTTTATCCTAAAGCATCAGTCATTTTTATTGTAGTGCAACCTATTTTTAAAATATAATTTAATTCTTATTTATTAATTTTACTTCAACACCATTAAAATGATCTCTCATTAAATTATTTTGTTTCTTAGGATATAGTATGTATCAGGTAAAAGCATCCTAAAACACGTTGTCAAATTCGCCATAATTAATTAATGGTTTTTATTTTTCACTCTGTATAAACACGAAATTTACATAACCCTATAGAAACCACAGTCTTGCTGATGTACTGTTCTTTGCTCCAATTAGTTATATGGCAAATCATATTTTGCCGTCATTTGCCTTACAAAGGAAAGGAGGCTTAGAATTATGCCGTCTCTGGTGTGCAAATTGCTAACAATTTGTTGTGTATGTAAAAATTACAAATGCGGGGATTTGATTTCAGACGAGGTCTACTCGGGCATTTTTATTCTGCATCATCTCTGGCGGATATAAATGCAAACATATTTTCGTGTGTCGACGAATCTTTTGGAAAAATTTGCAATTCGCCAAATAAAATTTTAACAAAGAGAATCAGAAAGACAATTACTGTGTCTGCAATATTGAAACTTTCGACTGGGTCCACCGTCAGCGCCCCGCCAACTCCAGCCTCTCACAGATATAGATGTGCTGCGAATATGTCTGCGAAAGAGCGAGGGAGGCACCACAATTCATAAAGCCTCCTGTATAAATTAATCACGTAAGCCTGCGTTATTGTATTTAGTCGGGAACTGAAGATGTTACTGTACTAATAAGCAGACAGCAGACCTCATCTTTGACTAAGCAAAAAGTCTCCATTCCCTGCAGAGACACTTCTTGCGTTCTTCATCTATTGTTTAAAACAGCTACTCTTGCTCCTCAGCCCCAGCTGTCAGTTTGTATTTGCAAAGATCTTTAAAATTAATTATTAGCATCATTAGGAATAATAATATTAAAAATAACAACAGGAAGGAGGGGAGGTGATGCCCGCCGGAGCCGGCAGACCGTTTGTATCCCGGGCAGTAGCGTCGCATCACGGGGCTCTGCGCGCCCCACGTGTAGCATGTGACCCCCATCCGGGCAGGCGGGCGGACATGCCTCAGGCAATCCTTCAGCCCCTTCCTCCCCCTTTTCTCCCCAAACGCTGCGCCCCACAGGCAGAGTCCCCGGGGCGCCGCGACGGGACCGAGGCCTGGAGGCTGGTGCGCGGGTGCGGAGGAAGCGCCTCCGCCGGAGCCCCAGCGGCCAGCGCGGATCCGTTCGTCGTCCCTCCCTCCCGCGGCTTTCTGATTTGGGGCGGGAGGAAGGAGGTGAGTGGGTGGGAAATGCCAGGGCGAAGGGGAGGGGGGAGCCACGTTGCAGTTCAGTGTGAGGCAGCACCCGTGGCCACCCCTCTGCTTCCATCGCCCCTTATGTTTTCCTCTCCTGCCTACCGTTGAATGAGCAGGGTTGGACTCGAAAAGTCACAACTAATCTCTGCGAGGATGTATGTGACGTATGTGTCTTGGTGAGGGGTTGTGGACGGGAGCGGATCGGTGTCAGGCATCGCGGGGGTAAGTACCGGTGCGCGGAGCAGCCCTGCCACCCTGCGCCGCGGCATCCTCGCCGCTCCTACACACACACACACACACGCACACACACTCTCGCGGAGACTCGGGCTTTGCCGGGAGCTTGGTAAGGCCAGGCGATGCCCCACTGGGCTCCGGAGGAGGCCACGCTGTGTCACTCACGGGGCAGGAGGAGGGTGTCCGGGGAGGGCGACCCTGCCCGCAGCCTCCGGAGGGCTCGGGGGGAAGAGGCAACACATCAGCAGGGACAGCTCCACCCACACACGCACCCGCCGGCCTCCTTACACCTTGTCACCCTGCGATTCCTCGGATCCCTCGTTGACTTTCTATGGCACTTCAGTCTTCTGAAAGTTTATGCTGGGCTGAGTGGGTTGCGACGGATGCAACCCAGATGACAGCAGAGCGAGCTGGCGAGGACATTTCTCCTGGGCAGGGAGAGACTTCTCTGTGCCCCTCCCCCCCTTTTGTCCTTGCTCCCCTTTCCCTAATTTTTTACTCTTAATGATAAATCTTATTTAACCGAACAAAGACTATTGGATTACAAGCCTGATCACCTGATAGCGACTTACTTTGTTTTTGTTAAACACACACACATCTATCGGGGGCTGCATTGAGCTGGAAGCGGTAACACTTGTAGGGAAATTGGTATTCACACCGTTTCGGGCAGAGCTGGTACACATACGGCAATACGTACACACACACGCTCGTATCACATTTGTGTGTGTGAGAGAGAGAGATCGGGTGCGAGCACATTGTCAAGTTCCCAGCTGGCTGCATTTTAACAAATAATCAAAATATGTAAGGGCTTGGTGCTGGTTAGGGTGAGGTGGGAGGGTTTGGTTTTTTGATTGCTCTGGGTGTATAAGGCTGACAATTGCTTTTCCCAGGACCGTCTGTCCATTAGTTGGATAAAAGGGAAATGCTATCAGGAAAATAGTACTGTCTATGTGAGGGAGACAGATGGAAGGAAATAAATAAAAGTTCTGCTTAGTTAGGTTGGCAGAGTAGGTTAGCTTCAGAAAGTCTTTTATAATGAATATGCAGATTTTAAAGTCCATATATACACTTCTTTCTACTCTCACTGAGTTTAATTTTGGGGATCTGAGGGGAGGCGCCCTGGAAAGGTAGGTGACCTTCCTTTTAGCCCACTCTATGAGTCTGTTAGTCGGCTGCGAACTGCACTCCTTTGCCAGCCATTCCCAGGTTTTCTGCAATATGCCTACTGCTATTGGCTGCCGTCTCAGCCTTGACGATTCTTCAACTTGACGACTGAAGATGATAGGTTTACATGTCCTGATCCATTATGTTTCTCTAGTTCTTGATTCATTCATTGCTACTGAAAAGCTGGGAAAGACAAGGGGGGGGGGCACGCACACACTTGTAGGGCAAGGGGCTATAATGATTTTGTGCGTTTAGACTGTAATACCCTGTGGTGTTTTGTTAAATAAGTAGTCCTTGTGTTATCAGACACGAGAGAGAAATATATTAGATGTCTGACACTTTTTGCTAAATAGGCATGCGAACATCCCTCAGCAAAATGCCAAGGTTTTAATGAGGGTGCTGCAATTCTCTCTCAGGGGGTTCTCCTAAAGCGTGGGAACGTGTCCGAGCAGAGGCGTCGGTCAGCCGCAGGGCCGGCGCCCCGTCGATCCGCTCGTGCGTCCTGCCGTCACGGCACAGGGGTGCGCGACCGCCAGTCCGGCCCGCTGTTCTCTGGGTTTGGGGCATGAGGCAGGATGGGATGGGAGGACGTCGGCTTGTCTAGGGCAAAATGAGAGACACCCATTACCATTATTTTAGTATAAAAATTATCATCAACAGTTCCTGGAGTTACTAAAAGAAGAGAACAATACCCTTCGGAGAAAAAGAGCCAGGAAAATTTTAGCGCTGTGTCTTATTCTTGATTTTGGACTAGGTGTGATCAACCAGTATTTAGAGACCTCTTCACTACTTGAGGATGCAAGCTGATTTTTCGTTGATTTTAATTTATATTTTTCCATCACTCTAAGCGAGATCGTTATTCAGATGATATATTGGTTCCTTTTAGTAGACGTGCATTTTCGAAGAATGAATCCTCGGTCTTGTGATGCTACTAGCGACGAACTCATTTATTCTCAAGTTTTATGACCAGGGAGACTTAGCGAAGTTTTGCTCATTTACCTTAATGCACATTTAGAAAACGCACTCGAAGAGCTACTTTGAGTCCCTGCATTTGTGTTCACGGTACGAAAGTTAAAACCTCTGAAAGGTAGTTGCCGCAAGTTGTGCCACACCATTTTCTCACTGTAAAAGAACTGCACGTTGTTATTTTTTTCGGGCAAGAAGAAAAAAACTCCTTCAGGTGCACAAAAAATGTCCTTCGAAACAGACAAGTTATTCTTTTCTCCAACTATAGCCTGTTGAGAAAAGCCTATTGAGATACGAAACAACCAAAATTCCTAGAATGAGATCTCGGAAATCGATTATCAGAGCACACCCGGCTAATGAACCACTAAAATATCAACAACAGAAAGTGGCAGTTAATCCAATCAAATGTAGCCTCCAACTTCTCGGATGTGTGTCTTCCTCCTAAAAACCTAGCACGATTAGTGCTCTTTTACTGTCATTTGTACTTGTAAAAACTGCCTTTTGATAACATAAATCTGGCCCTTTCATTTTAATGATTTTTTTTAATTATTAAAAAGAGGAAAGGAGAATAGGGATAAGGTAGAGTAATACGATCAGCTAGAAAGTGTTTCCAAGAAAAAGTTCTTTCCGCACAGCATCAATACAAAAATTAAATAAAGAATAGGGCCATTCGGCAGGAGCGAATACTAAAATTATACTCTTACTTAGGATATTATTGTTGTCCCCCTTCCCACGGTTTGTAAGCCATGCTTTTCTTCAAACAGGAATCCACAAAGTGAGCCCATTTTTTTATCCTGGCAATTAAAATGCAAAGCACGGAGGAGGCGGCGATTATTCCTGCTGAAATGTGTTTGTGGAATATTGCCTTTCCCGGTGTATATAACACAATAAGGTGAGAGAGGCTGGGGTGAGACAGTAACCACAGGGAGAACACACAGGTGCTGCCCTTCGCTCTCTGCGCTCAGCGTGTCCTTCACGAGCTTCTCTGGGAAGACTTTGCTCTCAGTGAGGCGTTTATCATTATCCCGATCATGTCTCTGATTTTTGTGGGATATAGCCCAGATCTGGAGGCGGGAGCGTGTGTATGCGGCTGGGGGGGAGAGATCGGGATTTCAGCCGCTGTAGCTGGGGGCTGCGGTCCCAAGGAGGCGACAAGGACAGCATCCCCAACTTGTTTCAGAAGGCGCGTTGCAAAGACTAAAAAACACACTTGGTTTTTCGTGGAATTTTGCTGATTTCTGCCCACTGAAACCACCCTCTAGTAGGGCTGAATTCTTGCTCTAGAGCAGGTCACGCAGAGGGGAACGCTGCCGTGATGTCTTCTCCCCAGGCTGCGCTAGGTTGAGCGCGGTGCGGCGTGTCCCTTCCTCGCGCCCTAGCCCCGCCGATCGCTCGCGCTCGCCGGGGCTGTGCGGAACACCGGTAGGTGTCACTGTCACTCTGCCGAAAGCGGCCTCCGCGGGCGCTGGAAAGCTGCGCCGTCTGGGACACCCCAACCTGGCTCGGGTCTCCTGGACGGCAGCCACCCGGCCTCCCACGGCGACATCCCCTCCTGATCTCACTGCCGCGCAAGGCTTCCACGAAGCCGGCCACAGAGCGAAGCCAAGGGGGGCACTTTGAGTAGGAAACACCCTTTCGAGGAGTCATGGAGCTGAGGGACACCCACACCCTGCCAATCTTTTCCACTTGGTCTGCGCCAGGAGATCAGAAGTGGTCTCCGGCAATCCAAGTTGATGTAAAGGGAAAAATAATCCAAACCGAAGCAAAAACAGGTTTAGTCCTCTCTGTGAGCCAATTATTATGAAACCAACGGTTCATTTCAAACCTTAATTTATTGATTACTTATTTTATGCCAAGTTATAAACTGATTACGAAAACAGAAGAACAGAAAAGCCATCAGGAAAATTTGGCTAATTCTGTGACTGCTAAAAGCCATAAACACCTCGTGTATGGAAACTCAACTGCATTGGCTACTTATCCTAGAATGATGCTGAAGTTAACGTTTTGAATGCTCTCTAAAACGTATCTAATAGAGTTTACTGTACGTCACCCCTTCCCTCTCCTCCCCGGAAATCTAACAATTTAGCAATTATTTTAAATATGCATGGAAGTCCTGAATATTAAAATTCTCGCCCACTGTTCCCCTGCCGCTCCTCTTGGTTTCTAGCTTTCTACCTCTAATCAGGGGAGACATTATTAATCAGAGAGAGATTGGTATGGCTTTGTATTTTTTTCCAAAGGATGTGTATTATGAGGTGTATTCACACTGGACGTGTAAGGACGTCCAAATTATGATTTTCTGTGAAGGCACTAAATCCAGCCTTTTCCTTACTAAAAAAAAAAAAAATATTTATTTCTCATTTCAAGTTTCGGTTATTCTACCTAAAATTACATGGTTGTCATTTTACATTTTTTCGTTCAAGGGTTTAAATTTTGCGAAAAAAAGAGACGCTTTTCTGTACCTTTATCTCCCTTCTTCTAAACCATGTCAATAATGCCAAAACATGTATGTTCACGCGTAGAGCATATCGGCGCAGATCTGATTATGTTCGGTTTGATTAAAAGATAGATAGAGAGGGCTGTAGAGAGGGGAAAATCTACGTGTAAAACGTTGAATATTTAGATGATTCTAGCCATTATAAGCGTTGCAAAAAAGACGAGGGAGGGAATCTATTTAATGTATTTATTTTCAACCCGATGCCCTTTCTCAGCTGTAACGATCAGCTGTAACGATTACCCCAAATCTGAGTATTATTAGTGCTACTTTTTTTTCTGTTTGAAATCCGTGAAATCGTCACTTCAGTGACATTTTGAAATCATATATGAGTTGTATGTGCCTTTATTTTTAGCTTTAAAAGGCCGAGTATTAGATAACGAGTTGGGGGGGTATTTATTGTTCATATTCTACCGGTTAAATTAGCGTTAAAGTGGCAAGTGACTGAGGCAAGACAACTGTCTCCACGATGCCTGTGGCACATGCAGGGGTGGGGGAGCGGGGGAGGGGCGGACGGGCTGGGGAAGCGGCCCGCGCAGAGCGCTGCCGCTGCAGGAGCTGGCGCTGCTGCTGGCTGCGGGGCTTATTCAAATGTCGCCCGCTGCCTCTGTGATTCGCGGGGACCCAGCCTCCGTATGGTAATACGGGGCGGGGGGGCAGGTGTGTGGCTGCGGCGATGGAGGTAGAGGTGGAGGGGAGCTGGGGGGGGCTCAGGCATTGCTCCCGCAGCAGCCCAGCTGGGGCAGAGCACCAGCGGCGGCACCTTCCGTCCCGTCCCGCCGGGTGCTGTCCCGCCGGGTGCGGTGCCGTCGAGGGCAACGGCGGCGCGCAGCGAGGCAGTGGCGGGGGTAAGCAGCAGCGGCAGCACGGGGAGTGGCGGGGCATGGGATCATTGCCCTGCGCCACCGAAGGAGCCGGGGGCAGGGAGGCGGCCAGGGCCGCGCTGCCGCGGGAGACAGTCGCACACTTGTTCCGCGGGCAGAGGGACATTATGTAACATATCCATATACCCCCGCTCACCAACACCTACACACACACACCGCTCTCCCTCTGTGCCGTCTGCTACCTGCACACACACCCGAACTTGGACTAGACTCTCACCTCTGTGGGTCTGTCTGCATATATTTCTACAGAGGAGTGCGATTCATGTGTGCTAATTAAAAGCAGTGGAAATAATAGGTTTCCTTTCGTGGGCTGAGTCCCCAACATCATTCGCAAATGGGCACCTGCACACAGATGTGTAGTCCTACCACTATTCATATGTGTAAATAAAAAGTACTTTCCTATATGAATTATTGTTCTATATGGTAAGGTAAGAAATAACCTAATGGATGATAGTATCTGTTTCCGGATTTTTAAAATGTTTTTACGGGTAGCCATCTGACCACTTTTTCTTGGGTGACATATATGAGCACTTTAGTGTAGGACTTGTATAACTTGAGCTAGAGGTAGCGCTGGAAGAAATCCAAAGAAAGTATACGTATTGTGAAATAGGTACTGAGTAATACAAATCGAGTATGACATTCTGATCTTTATTTTAAAGAAATATATATGCATGGCAGTCTTGGAGGAGAGGTACTTTTTGCCTTATACGTTTATGCAGGTAAGTCATTCATGATGTAACTAATTATCTATGCATGTACTTAGATTTTTTTTAAAGAAAAAATGTGTGTATGGGTGGGCATTGTTCTTATGGAAAACATTACTCGTTTAAAAATATAATATTTCTGGAATATAAAAAGAGAGTAATCTTCTGGTTTTAATCAGATTTAAACTACTCTTTTTAAAATAAGAATTTCCCCATTAAGGTAAATCGAAATGAGCTAATATTGTTTTTAAATGTAATTCAAGGCCTGTGGATTTTCAGATAAAGAAAATGTAATGATATTTAAAAATAACCTTTAAAAATGCCTTTTCGGTAAAGACTTGGGTAGTTGCTTTAAAACTACACATGTTAACATGTATTGTAATACATTTAATAATGTAGCAGTTAAGACAGAACGTACAAAATGTCTTCATTAGAGAAAGCACTCCATACCTGTGTCTACACATTTTAAGATAATATTCTGAAATAAACCATTCCTGAAATCAGCAGAGATATAAGTGCATTTATAGGTCGTAATTCTGCAATGAAATCCTTTGAATCAGTCCCCATTACACGCATTATCTATATTGCCTTATACTTTAAACCAGTATTTTTTTTCCTAATATGAAGTTAATTAGGCGATCAAATTTCCAGGTTCGACCTATTGGTATTATAGCTGAACATGGCAATGATATGTGCCTCTCCTCTTAAGTCCCAATAAGCATGTTGTGCACCTTTATTTGTTTTATTAGCTTTGTGCATATTTTGTAACCTTATACAAACAGAAGCAGGGAGGAAACTGCATATAAAGGCACATACACAGCAGAGTCATGCCAAAAGGGGGGGGGGGAGAAAAGAGGGGGGGTGAAGAAAGGAAGGAAAGATCAGAGAAAAAGCGATAGCTTCTAACTTTCGGTTAATTAAAAAAATGCAAATATAGCTTTACATATGAATCAGTATTAAAAATAATACACGGTGGAAACAACAACAGGAGGAGGAGGAGGAAAGGAGAATGGCGCAGCAGTGAAGCCCTGATTATGCATAGGGAGTCGTCTGGAGCAGCCTGCTCTGAGCCGAGCTCTTTTCCGTGACGCGTCGCAGCTGGCCCCGGCCGATGCAAAACTGGCGCATCCCAGTCTTCCCGTGTCTAACTGATATTTGTTATTTCGGGGTTTTTTTTGTTGTTTATGATGTTTGACGGGGGAGAGGAGGGGAGAATAGATTTTTTGTTCCATTAATTGCGATCTTCATTAATAGGAGCGATCGCTCCAGGAATCTTCACTCTCTTCTCCAAGCAGTAGGATTTCCATGTTTTTTTAATGCCCTAATTTCCTTGATGTATGTAAATGTAGCCGGACGTACAGTAAACCTCAAGATGACGTCAATGAATATGACCTCGCTGTTAAACCTTGAACGTGAAGCGAGGATGGGGGACGCCCCGGGCAGGGCCAGGGCGGCGGCCGCCGCAGCGGGGAGGTGGCCGGACTACCGGTAGGCACCGTCCGCAGCTGCGTTGGCTGCTTGGCTCCGCTCGCCGCTTTGCCACGCTGATCAGAGCCCTTGCCCAATAAAATAAACATTAACAAAAACATTAACCTGGCTCGCCCGCCCTCTCTCTCCGCACGGCGGCAAAACAAAGCCCACCCTCGCGGTGCGCTATCACCGTCCCCGGGAACGCCGCCGCTCGTCTTCATCAGATGATGAGCGGGAAATAGAAAACACAGATCAAGTCACAAAAAATCCCCCCCAATATTGTACGACACACGCAGTGCAGGTAAATCATAATTTCGAATGACTGTATCGATACAGTGTTAGCGGTTTGGTGTAAGGGCACTGATATCAGTGCCGGTTTAGGGAAGAAGAGGCAGAAAATGGAAAAGTCGCTAGGCTGTAGCCAAGCCGTTTGGCTCCTCCAGCCGATCTGATCTGCAAGTCAAAACCACTCTTATGTCTTTGCACTGATTTCTCCAATTTGGAAAGAGAAACGGTATTAAAGGGCTCTCGGATATCTGACTGCAGAAAGTTGGTTTTGTTGTCGATACCAAGGTAGAAAAGGGTAGATGCGAGCAATTTTCTAAAGCTGTCTCCTCTATATCTTTCCCTGTACCCTTTCTCCCTTTAGAAACACCTTGGTTTATAATGATGTTTGGAGAACTTACAGCGCTAGGGGAGTTTCTACTGGTGAGGCTGTAGAATTAAATGCAATCGATGTTTTGAAAACGAATGGTATTTTTTATTAGGATCTAAGTTTTTCTTTTTCTCTTGTTTGTTTGTCTGTTTTGTTATGTTCCAGAGCATCTCACTAGAACTTGGCACAGTCACCCTTAGAGCACTCTGGACGGGACCCCCATATGACATATATATAAAAATATATATATGCGACATACACATATGGCATAATATGTGTATATATACATTTTTTAGTATTGCCCCTCCCCCAATCCTCGCCCCCCTCCCCCCTCCAGACACATTCTTCACACATGCTCACACTCCTTGACCCCTGCCCACACGGCTACAACACAGCACTCTGGAAAACACCATGTGCGGATGTCGTGCAAAGTCGCCCCAGGCAGGGACAGGCTGTCTGGCAGACTCCCAAACCCCTGGCCCTCCCCGAACCCCCTCCGAGGCTCACCCACCGGCACCGCTGCCCTACAACCACACCCGCCAGCCCACCTCCTGCCCACCCCAAACGGCGAGCACAACTCCATCGCTGTGTCCTCCCGGGCACATATCAGAGAGCCGTCCTGCCTCCCTACCTTACCGTGCACCACCTCCCTCCCTCCTTCCCCACACACCTCCCGTGGTCAGGCACACCCCCAAACTTCTTCCAACGCACCATGCAGCTCTTTGCCCGGGTCCTGCGCCCTAAAATGAGCTGGCGTTTTCATGGGCGAAATGTTGGTTCTGTGCCACTGATTTTAAACCTGAAGCGTTGAATGAGAAGGAAAAGAAGAAACTCACAAAACTTTAAGAAAGCCTCCTTCCAGCAATAGCTGTGTTGACGAGAGGTCACGCTATAAGTTTCATGATAACAAATTGGAAAGGATTCTTTTTGTTGTTGTTATTGTTGTTGTTGTTGACCAGTTGATCAATTTTGAAAAAAGTTACACAAAATGGTAATACCTCGCAAAAACAGGACCCAGAAGAAATTCTTCTTCAGAAGTTAGCTGGAGGAAAACACCTTAGAAAAACTCAACCATTTGGTGCAACTTTTTTTGTTTCCAAAGAAATGTGCGCTTTCCTTCTCTAGGAAAATGTAGCCATTGCTCTTCTTTAGACTAGGCATTTCTAATTTGTTCTGTCAAAATGGGACTGTGAGAGGTTTTGGTGTAAATTCATTATCTCTGGCAGCGCATAACATATAGTAGGAACGGGAAAAGACCGTGGCAAGGGATGAACAAAAGGGCTTCAGTTCATCAACAACAAAAGCATTGGGAAAATTGGTTGAATTTCAGAGCACGTCCTCCTCAGTAGAGAGGGCTGGACTGGACCTTGGCCAACCCCCCCAAAAAAACTTGCAGAGCCTCACAACACTTCACTTTCTACTCTGGGGCTTAGGAAGCAATACGGAAAAAGGAAGAAAAAAAACCCCCAAACAACCCACACACCCTTTTGCCTTCCCCCCTCCCCCCCTTTTTTCTTTTTTTTTAATGGAAGCTTTCTAACTATTTTAGAACAAATCGTGCGGAACTAAGTGGCACGTTTAAATAGAAATGACGAAGGGAAAGATCTGAATTTCTGGAGATATGAAAGAACCTGCTTTCTGTGCTTTAAAGGGGTCTTGATCGTGGTGGGAATCTTTGTTTTCTACTGGAGATTCACCTAACCATTTAGATCTGGGGTCAAATCTTTATTTTATAAAGAACAAATGTAAGTATCGCGAGGGGGATATACAGAACCTGAATTCGTTATAGAAGGGAGAGAGTTGAACTTCATTGCACATCCGCGTTTTCTGATTGAGGGAGTGGGTATATGTGAACCTGAGCTCGGTTAGCATCTCTGTGTCAGGTTCAGGGGTAGGGGCTGTCTCGACCAGCGTCAGGCAGAACAGGTCGTCTTGGTAAGGCTTCATGAACTTCCACTGGCGACCGCGAGGGAAATTTTGTTAACAAGGCAGGGGTTTATGAATTAACACGACGGCTTATATTGGTTAGCTGATTTTGTATGTCTTATGCTAAACTTGTTGGTCTTGTGCGTGGTTAGGTGCGGGAACTCTTAATTATCAAGCAGATTGTAAAAGCAGAGTTTAAGTATGCAGAGAGGAAGCTTTTTAGCAGTACCTGGGTACCTTTCGAAGGTATATAGACATAGGAAAAATCATTCACCGGGTTTTAAATTAGCATATTGGGAACTAAATCCTGTTGACTCTACATTTTCGAGCTGTTTTGTAAAAGTAAAATAAAATAAAATAAAATAAAATAAAATAAAATAAAATAAAATAAAATCGAATTCATATTTTTGAGATTGACAACGTGGAGGAGATTATTCACTGTAGTTAATAAATCCGTCTGGCTCTGTGCTTAGTGGGTCACTTCAAGCAAGCATCACTTTACTGGGTTGTCCAAAATGCAGCCTGATCAAAATATGTATCCTTTTGAGCGGGGGTGATTTAATAAATGTTTCATGAGGTTGTAATTATTCCCATCTTGGTCGGGGCGGCAGAGGCAGCTGCGATGTGTCTGGCATAGGCTCCGTTCGACTAAAATGCACACCTTTTGGGGGGGGGAAAGAGGAGGGGGAGGCGGCCTAGGTGCCGCTGTCCCGGGAGTCTGGGAATGGCTGCTGCGGCACGGCACGGCACAGTCCCGGCTTCCGTGGGGTCGGGCCAGGCCGAGCCACCCGACGCCAGGGTGCAGGCTACCTCCATCCCTGGCGCGGGCCCTCCGGGGCGCCGTAATTGAAGCAAGGGACTTATACAATGGTGCTTCTATTTTAGTCCTCCCTCTCACCCACCCACCAAGTAGCATACCTCTCCAAGAACAACTCTAGCCCAGGATTCATGAAATGGGGGAAATAATTTACCATAAAATAGAAGAACACAGTTACTTTGTAAGAAATAATATGCTTTTAAACTAAGGATATAATGCAATGACAGTGATTAGATTGTTGTATTTATTTACACATGCAACTCTTGATATAGTAACAGTTTTGTAAATATAGACCATGCCTTTCTAATGATCCTGATTTCAGGACATCGGTGATCTGAAAGACAGGGAAATTCTATCGGGAAAATACTGGCTTAATGTGTTTTGCATGTTTTGAACTGAAGGATAGATGGAGCCTCCATCCTTTATATATGCCTCTGTAGCTTTCAGCATCTCTGTTCAGCAGCCCCAAATATCCTTAAACTTTTTTTTAATCATAGGTCTCAAAAAAAATTATGGAATTTGTTTCTATTGTTCATAATTATGCCCTGTAAATATTAATTACCACATTTAACCCCGCAGATACCTGAGTACATTACTCGTATCTGTTTTATGTCATATTAGATCATCTGCAGGAAATGTGGCTAGTTATTTCCCTGTTTAATAGTCAAGCGTTTTAGTAATTTATTCAATAATCTCCAAATGCTGATATACACAGCACCTCCTGAACACACATGCATTTATCTATTTACATACATTTCACAAACAAGAGCAGTGAAATTGTTTAAATTATGATCCTTTGCCTTTTTTGTGGCTATTTTTCAGATTTAATCAATGCAGGAAGACCACAGGAAATGACATTCACTACAAGAAACGGTATTTTTTTTTGTTTGTTTAATAATAAAAGTCAGACGATAGAACATGTTCTTTAACAGCACAGTGTATCCATGTGAAATTACTGTGTGGGTTTTTTTCCCCAAGATTTTGAATTCTCGATAGTCTGCCTTTTTTATTTCGTAATTTGGATTTGTATTAGATATCCTTTTGCATACCATATGTTCAACACAACAGAAATATAATCTGCAGTTGCCTGTAAAATTAAATTTTGGTCACAAAAGAAATGATAAGATGCTTTTATTAGAAGGCAAGCCAGTCAAGTGACTTACCTGGCTGAAAGGAAAGGGATATTATGCAGGAAATACTTGCCTGGATTGTATTGGTGTGACATGTTTTACATTTATGTGAATTCTATTCTAATTTAGTATGAAAAGAGGATTCATATAATGTTATACAGTTATGTACTTCATAGCAGTTTAAATAGGATTCCTATGTGTATTCCATGCAGAAGATGGGGATACTGGCATTGGAACAAGTCTCTGTAATAATTAGAGAATCATAAGTATTCCTCTTTAAAGTAAATAGAGACTGTTTATTCTTAAAAAATTCACGGAGGATGTTTCTTCTTTACATCCCAGCCATCTGGAGACCTATAAAAAGATTAGAAAACAAACATGGCAATCACATAGCAATTTATAGGCCATTAATGGGGATTTATTAGGGAGGCAGGAGGAAAAAAAAAAAGTTGGATTCTGTATCTTCCAATATGCAGATCATTCTAAAGTGATTTTGGAAAAAAATAACAACTGCTGTATAGATTTTTTTTTTGTGATATTCACAATAAGCAAATATTTTTGTGCAGTCTTACTAGGCACCCCTCGATTTCAAGGCCCTATTAGATGACTGAAAGTTAGAAAATGTAATTGGCAATATGGCTAATGAACAGCTAGATTATAATTGTCATGTTGGCTCTTTTGACTTTCTGAGGCTCCAATGATTAATCAATAAAATGTGACAGGTGTATTGGAGTTACTTCTTAAGTCAGTGTGTGAGTAAGGTGGTCTTGAGAACAGAGCTTGATGTTTTAAAGGCATATTTTGCATCTTTGAAACATACTAATTTGCAATAAAATGTCTTGCATTTAACTGCAAATCCTGTAACATAGCAACATGCTTTAAAGCACGCATTAATGTGTACATGTGTCTGTGTTAATATGTATTATATATAGAAATATCTATATAAGCATAGACATACACACACATACACAAGGAATACCTGAATTTTCATGCCTCTGACAATGTAATGCATAAATTTGCAATCCTATTTGATGTAGCACATGCCTAACCACTAATACTGCTGCGTCTAGCTATTACAAGAAAAAACATCTTTCTAACTGCCAGTTCAGAGAAGCTCATTAGAATTTTACATAATATCAAAATGATCATGTGCCTTTAGATATATCAGATGTCTAATTGTCATCCTTGTTGTGCTCGAACAGCCTGAGAAGTAATGAAGCAGCACAGTAACAAACAGTACAGTGTTATAAGGATTCTAACCATTTTATGCCAGACTATAATCTGAAAAGAGCACTGGCACAATTAGCTCATATGTCTCATATATACCAAGCACTGGTGGCAAATTGTAGTGTTTCCTTATACCAAAGTATCTAACATGCATTTAAAAAAATAATGCTCATTTTCAGAAGTTGATAATCTGAAAGCACAAATGAATGGCCTCATTAACAATATCACTACTGAATTCAGAATTTGGAACATTATTAATGTTTATGTGTTACTTCTTGGTGGCAGTATTAATTTTGGGCCTTGTTTGATAAATTATATTGCTTTCCCATTTTCATGCTTTTGTAATATTAATCTATGATAAAAAATTGACTAATTTATATAGTTGCAATTTTACAGTGTAACCACATATTATATATTTGAATGCAAATACCTATACACACATGTACTTAGTCCTACACATGTATACATGGTTCCCCTGTGTACATACAAGCACACATATGCTTTATTATGTGAGCAGGCTATACAGTCAGTATAGAACAACAAGAATTTCAGTTTAACTCCATGCATTTAAATATTTCCCCTTAAAAATAGTAACAACACAAACAGCTTAATTTACACAGAAATCTATTTAAATGCAGTGAGATGTATTCCCTATAACTGTACAAAAACATAAAGCATGATGTATTATGTTTTATTTTACACCTTAAAAGAATAGTACCAGCATGAATTTTAAGTAATAATTCCTTTAGAAGTGCAGAGCAGTCCATATTCTCTGTGCTGAATTTTTCAATATGCATCTTATACCAACTACAGTATGTATGAGCTGTTGAAGTACATTTATTAATTTCAACAGTAAATATTGTAGATCTCAGTCCAGAGTTTCATTGTATCACGTATAGTCGAGAGACCTTTATTGTGTACACTTTAGACTTAGAAAAATTCTATACAAATTATAATGTTAAATAATTCAAAGTATAATGTGGGGGAGGGGTGAATTGAGAGACTGAAATCCTAAAACTGTACATAATGCATTCTAACAGTTTAGAAAGACTTGCCTTCATCGATTTCTTGAATAACGTAAGCATGCATTTCTTCACTCTAAGTACGAGGTTAATACAAATAAACAATAAATCAGCATTTTTATTAAGGCATTTCTGCAATGTTCACCTGTATTGCATTCTAACACACCACACCCACACACCCCACCCCACACACACTGGGAAATGGGGACGGAGAGAGAGAGAGAATAGATGCTATAGCATACACTGGAGACAAGCCAGAGCCTGCTGCTAGCAGCATTCTGAATAAACATATAGAGGAAAATGCGTTGCACAGTCATCCCGGTGTAAATATCTGCAAATCACTATAGACACAAAACATGACCGAGCTGTGAAGACATTAAAAACACATCACAGCAGGGCAAATTGTCAGTGTAATTACACATCGACTCACTGCGTAACACAGATCTGATCCCCAGTCTCAGAAAGCAAGGCCCTACTTTAAGCTATAGCAAAGTGCCTCACATGTCTCTGCACAAGCAGAGACTACCAAAAGAGAAATGCAGGCAAAGACGTTCCGCAGATCTGAAACGCTTTTATCTGTCCTTAGAGAGAGAATTCTTACAGTCTTTGGATATTAGAGCGATCTACGCTAGCAAGAAGGAAGGTAAAGGCGGCGGGTGGATTTTCGTGCAGTCGGGAGCGGTAGAGGAGGCAATGTTTGGCTTAGTCCCAGGCTGCCGCTGCCTCCGCTGCCGTTGGTAGGGGCAGATCGCTGATCACTCATGCATATCAATAACTGTGTGTGCTTGAAATTTCTCATGACATCATCATTACCTTGGTGTCCCGCAGTCCAGGACCTCTGACCTTGCCGGACTAGTCCACATTTTGGCACTGAAAGCCCTCCAATGATGCCCCTTTTCTCCTTCTTTCAGACCGGGGGCAGCAGCAAGCCAGCAAGATCGTATCTTCTTCCCAGCTCTAGGAGCCCTGAGAAAGCGAGGATTTCCCCCCCCCAAAACACACATACATGCAAGATATTTGCAATCAAACTGCCACCATTTGGTAAAAAGCTCTATACCATGCATAATCTAAAAGGATCAGGAGCTGGATCCTCGAATCATCTTGTCACTTTCTACTGAAATGGGATTTTTTTTCCTCCTTACACTGCGCTGGAAATTGCCGATGGCTTTACATCTTTATAGAGTCTAAAGAGTCTTTCGTGAGACTGAAGCAATTTACAATGCAAATAGAGGCTTGTGAAGGAATGGATGCTTTTCAGTCTTATCACACGTTGATGCACCTTAATAGCTGGGTTTATTTTCTGATATTAACATGAATTGTTGGCTATCGCTGCCGGAAATTACTGGCTGAAAGAAAAAGTTCGGAATAAACTTTGAAGGCAACAGATCTCTTTTGGATGTTATTAGCTGCGCGCGCACACACACATATCAGGTCACAAATAAAAGGATGACTATTTTAAAGCAGCGCTAGTACTCTTGGAGGAAACTACACGTCTATCAAAAAAAAAAAATCTGGATTCTAGCAAGGAAAAAAAAAAGCAGCTTTGAGGGAAGCGAGTTGTTATCTTTGGTTATCTAGCTGTATGAGTGTTTTGGTCTTCATAAAGCTAGATAACCGAAAGTAAAAACTCCTTCAAGATCATCGTACACCGTGTGAAAAAGAAAGACTACTGCAAGAGATAGTAAAAAAACCCGAGAAAGGTCAGGAATGCTTATTGAATCTAACATTTTTACAGCTAAAGGTGGGAGTGGAGGGAATTAAATGGTATACTTAGTCCAAAATATGAAGTTGTCAGATGATAAATGCTGCAACGAGGAAATGGTACTGATGGTAAACAGTGCATTTGCAACTATTGCTGTTAAATAAATAAAGAGAAACCCAGACCAGTTAATGTTTAACTGGGCTGAGACGATTTTTTTTAGAAAGCTATTTGGAAATGCGGTTTCATTTTGCAAAATGATTCATTGCAATGAAATGGCTTTAAAAATAAAGCGGGTAGTTGGTTAGGATGAAGATGATGGTTGTTGTCGGTGGTGATGATACAGTGTGGACTGAACTGGAAAAAAAAATCAGTCTGCATTCATCTTAGACAAAGCATTCAGGGGGTTATTTCAAATAATATGAAACCAGGCTTTCAAAAAAGTTTACACTGAAGTGTAGGCAAGCTTAACAATTTATATCTACTGAGAACTCGGTGGAGCTGCACAAGGATGAAAAAAGTGATGGCTGATTTTTATTCTTCTATTCAAAATGCGAGCACAGATGCTTTTCTGTTCCGAGGTTTCCTTGAGGAGGCTATTGAAGCAGAAAGACATGATGGAGACGAGATCGCCCCCCCCCCCCCGTCAAAGTGTTAAAAATGTTCTGTGTCTTACTCTGCGCCTAGCATTGGAAATGAAAGTGACATTTACTCCAAAAATCCACGTGTGCGTCTCCTCTCTTTTTGTTTAAGGATGATCAGATCTATCCAGGAAACAGCTCTGGCATCCCAAACTGAAATAATTAGGACGTATATAGACCTGACAGAAATGGAAAGGGGGTGGGGAAGCTGACGGTCTGTCTTGCCTAATTGATTCCGTTAAACGGCGTGTAGGAGATGTGAACGGCTGGGTGCTCCCATTCCCACGCTCGGGGCAAGTGGCAATTCCATGCCCCGGCAGGCCGTGACAGACAGCCCTGCTGGGGCCGGAGGATGAAAAAAAAATCAAGTGCACCATACCATACTCATCTCCATCGCCTCCGTAAGTGGAGGCATTTCCCACCCATAACCATCTGCAGGCTCCCAAGTGAGAACACCAACTGCTCTGTGGCTGCACACAGTCTCTTTCTGTTAATTCTGCAACCTCGGTACAATCTCCTCGGGAGCAAGTTTCACTTTTCTTCCGTGGCCCGAGTCTCGCAGATGATTTAGGAGAGGCAAGGCAACCCGGGAGGTGCATTTATGGAGATTGTGCCTCTCTTCCCTGATGGAAAAAATAGCAGACATCATGTGTTGACCTTGCAAACATCTCATGGTTTTTAATAAACACTTATTTGGATGCTATTCATATTTATAATTATTACAGTTTTGGCACCTTTTACAGTGAAATTGAACAGGATTAATTTTTAAAGGGTAACATTTTCCGTTGGACTTGACCTAAACATCTTTCCAGAGGCACACTAGTGTATAATACTATCTTAGAAATTTAACATTTAAAATAAGATCAGAGATAAGGGAACAATTCTCAACGTTCTTCATAAATTAAAGGACTAATCTTGTACAGGCTGATTGTTTGTTTGTTTGTTTGTGATTTGGTGGGGTTTTTTTGGTTTTTTTTTTTTCCAATTTTTACTTCGGAATAGGACGGCTCACATAAAATATTGTTTGGGGGTTTATAATGGAAATATTTACCTTTACGTCACATACTCTGAGAGGAAGGAAGCAGAGAACCATCAAACAGGTCCTAGAAACATCACATGCATTGTTGATTTAAAATAAAGAATTAGCCTCCAAAGTCATCTCATCTACCCCGTAGTTCCAAATATATTCTATAGGATTTTCAGTCTAAAGGGCTTACTCGGTGGCTTTTTTACTGAGATTCAGCTAGTACCCCAGCCAAACTGTATTTACATAAATTCCCACTTTAGCTGCTGTACGCGTGCCAAAGTTTTACTACTGTAGTGACCGATGAGAAGCCCCTTGTTTATTTACATTTGAAGCAGTGTTTGTGCGACCAATCTTTCATTGTTGAGTGCCTGTATACCTTTCATTTACTGCGTGTCCAGGGGTGCTATTTACCTAGAGCCATTGTCTACTACAATTAACATTTACATTACAAAGTATGTGGTTTTCTTTCTCAAAGAGCTTCAATTAAGGCAATAAGCTGTTTTCTGGGGAAACCTATTGTTTACTTAGGCATTCAGTGGAGTCAATTTACTTAAGCTTTTGCTTGCATCTTGATCTTTTATGTAAAATTGTTAAGAAAAACACCCAGGAAAAATAACAACATTATAATCGTGTTAGCCATTGTAATATTAAATTGATTTGTACCTTATTGACGTTACATGACTATAAATTAATAAAATACATTTGATGATATTATTATTATTATTATTACTACTACTACTACTACTACTACTACTACTACTACTACTATTCCTTCATTGCTTAGAAGCAAAATGCCCCATTTCTTCCCCCTTTTGTCCTGCAAATCTGACTTGGGAAAAGAGAGCATGTTAAAATGTAGTAGCATGCCCTCCAAGTTTATCCTTGCCTCACGTAGCAAATAATGTTATATTAAATTATCTATCTGTAAAATGCTGTTTCCTTAAAACTTATTTAAAAAATCAAACAATATACATCTTTAAATAAAAAGAAGTGTAAGTATCAGTTGAGCAGTCTTTCGAAGGCTAGTTTTAGCACTGGGAAAAAACAGATCAAGTTTATTTAGCATACCACTCCATTGTAAAACAGTTGGAGTGAAGTTGCAGGTTGCATGAGTATGCATGTTAACTAGTAGGAACCCAGTCTTATTCTTTGTGAAAAGGGAGTAGCAGATTGCTGTGCAAGGCCAATGTTAAAAAGGCAGCTGAATTTAACACCATCTGGAAGAAAAGATCCCTTCACAACTTTCTCACACCGTCAGACAAAACTAGTGTCTCTTGTTCTGGGCCCTTGTCTATGCAACCATACAATACTGAGTCATTATACTTTTGCTGAGAGAAAATTTGAGAACACAATATGGGTAACCAGTGAATGACCAAGTTTCATTGTGCCTGCTTAAGTCAATTGAAATCTAGGTCTAGAGCTATGAATGGCAGCATTGTTTTCCTCACCGGGGCTGTACTAAATGTCAGCACAGTGTAAAGAAAAACTTGAAATCTGCAAATAACTTACCAGATCTCAATTATAATATTTTCCCACACTAGAACTAATATCATTGCTAAGGTCTACAATGCCCAAAATACAAAAAGAATCAGAGAAAAATTAGTTCATTTACAAGTTATTTTAGTCAGATAAAATTTTTAATTTTCTTATGGGAACTTGAATTCAGCATGTAGAGCTGGCTTATCGTTTCCTGAGAAGTTCAAGTTACAAACCTGCTTCTTATGTAATTAAGAAAATAAACTGTGTCAGCAAGCTTGTATCTTGCAACTATTCCAACTCTCTAGCTTGGGACTGATAAAATGTAAATAAGTGTACTCCATATTGCACGGGTTGCTTCTGAGTTGAGCCTAGGGAAAGATTTCTCCTTGAATATTTAGAAGAAATAAGGCTGAATTTGATAAACAAAGTAATGGGTAATATATTTCTGTAGGTGTTGGTGAAACCTATTAATACATCTCAGCGTAGATCCAGGTACCATAAGAAATGTTTCCAGTTCTCTCAGTTTTTATTACCTTTTTTTTTTCGCTTGATAATAGTTTCTATTATAAGTACTATTTAATTTAGTCCTCTATTTAGCATTCATATATCAATTGGCATTGTTTACAATGCAGACTAAGAAAAAGAAACAGTCCAAATGCATTACAAGGAGTTAGTTATATATTTTATTAGAACGTCCGTGTTTTTAATCTAATTGACTGTGATTTTGTTAGTTTCATAAAACGTCATACAGTTCTTAGGATAAAACTGCAACACAATGAGTAACTACACTTTTGATGAATAGTACATCTGTACTAACCACATTACCTAGTAAATTTCTAAGCAGGAACAATATCTGCAGCATTTGACATTTGTAATTCTATTGTGTAATACTGACAGAGAGACCACGCAGAGTGGCTTGTGAAAAGTTAATGTTAGAAAAGTTGCATTTTCTTAATTTCTTATGTAACAAATGGTAAGTTAAGAACAATAATAGCAATTAGAATAATCCAGACTTGAAGTACAAAGAGCAGAATGACACTAGCACACGTTTAAATTCCATTCATGGCAGGTAGAATGAAAAGTCAAAACTCTGTAAACCTTCTGTAAGCCATAGTTCTAGTGGGGCTGTTGCACTGACAGTAACAAAAGCTGAGTATTGTACAAAATATGGCAGTTAGGGAAAATATATTTACCAGTCCAGAAATTGTTTGTATGAATGGACATATTAATGAGTGCATCTACCCCTTCCTAAAGTTGCCATTAATATGCATTAACATAGAAGAAATTAATTATTTGTTTCAATTAAAATGGAAATATTTCAATTTGTGAAATATTTCATTTTATAAATAACTTGTGTGCTGTCTTTTAGGGCAGATCTGGCCTTTCCTGTGTGAATTAGAAGTTGATTTCTCATTTCTGTTGACTAGCTCCAGAAGGGAGGGTGAAATAGCAGTCCCACAGAGACACAATGAAAAAGTCCATTTAGATTTTTAAAATGCACAAAACTTTCATAGATTGCACACCCCAGGATGAGCACATTAATTAGCCCATACCTCCTTCATTATTTTAATTAAGAGGAAAGAAAATGGCAGACTTCTGACAATTAAATTTCCCCACTAAATGGTAAATGCATGAGATAAAAATTAATACATTTTTATGGACCTTTCTGGGTAGGAATGGGACAGGAGGAGAAAGGAGCCCTTTGGCTTTGCAGTTGTCTACTAACAATAACCTATTTTGTTCTTCTTGAACCTGTTACGTGTATTTAGCTATATACATATGTACATATATATATATAGACCTATACATTTATAGTGTGTGGTGTAAAGCAGGGAGGGACGTGCTATGCCGAGATGGAGCGTTATGCGCCTCCTGCAACTGGGGCTGTGATTAACGTTTCCCAGGAGACCAGCAGCCGCGGCAGGGCTCTCCCAGGCGCTGCTGGGCCAGGTTATCCGTGCTGGGGATCACCCTCCCTCACGCTCCCTTGTCTGCCGACCTTTTTTCCCACCATAGTCTTATATATAGTTACACGCATATGTATTTAGCTTATATACTTATATATAGTTATATACGCTTGCAATAATTTAGGTTCTTCTAACTGTTGGGCTACAAAGTGTGCATTATTAATTACAACTATTAATTGTTGTTAGTGATTATTATTAATTAGCACTTCCTTTACTAAGAAGCAGTCATTTGTGTCCGCAGGCTCACGTGAACAAGCTATAAAAGCAGCGAGTCTCCTCCCACCAGGTATCATATTGCAAAGTAATTGAGTTATTACTATACTGATTTGTCATTATGTCAAGTACTTTCATTTGCATGTGGAAAGCTCCTCCTGTGAATAAAGCGAAAACCCTCCAGGTGGGGGACCGTCCCTCGGCTTGAGGGTTGCCTCGCGGCCCCTCGCCTGGCGCACCTTGCTGCCCGGCCGTAAGGACCGTGCGAACAGCGCGCCGAGGAAGACACTGGCGGCCGTTAGCGGTTCCGGCGTGCCTTTGTGCAAGTTTGCGTCATCGCAACGTGGCGATGGCGGGGGGGACGGGGACGGGGACTCGGAGCCGCTCCCTGCTCCCTTTCCCTCCTTGCACCTCAGAAAAGCCTCCCGGGCTGTGGAGAGTTACCTCCTGATCGGCGTGTTGTCAGAAGGCTGAACTCTCCCCTCTCGGTAGAAAGTTGACCAGAGGTTGTTTATAAAAAAAAATTATGGGTCTTAAGTACTTACTAAAGCCAGTTAATAACATTATGCATGGACATTTAAACTTGTTGTAAATTCTAGAAAGGATTAGAGAGAAATCCCGCTGTGCGCAGCTAATGATACCATCTTAACTCTTCAATTCTTTAAGGTGGAGCTAAATCCACCTCGGTATGGCGCACAGCCGCTTTTCTTTTTGCCTGCATGGAGGCCAAGGAAGACGAGGAATAAGGGCAACGACGGTACAAGGACACCTGGTCAGACAGCGACACTCCTTCTCAGTTTCAGCTTCCCGCTATTGCCTTTTCTAGTTCAGTGCTCTATCAACAGTCAGGGTAAAGCTACGTTTCTAAAATGCACCTTAACGACTAATGTTGCCTCCCCAGCATCAAGGGCTTGCTAAGTTTTTTCTTTCGTAGGTAAACAGCAGCAGTTCCAACAGATCTCAGAATTGCTCTTTCTTAGGGCTCTGCCATAGGCTGATAATGAGGGCTAATTATAGCTAACATGCTAGACTGTTTTGCTTTAATTAACTCTGAGGCAATATTTGTTACAATGGAAATGCTGCTGGTTCTTCACTGCATCAGTAGTAGATTTCCAGTGTCTTATAAGAAGTAGCATTTTGAAAACGATTTTTTTCTACCGCAACTGTTTGTAATGTTATTCAATTTTATATCTATAACCTTTCTTTTTCTTTTTTTTTTTTTAACTGGGTTACACCTAAATAGAGGTATTTGTAAAATAATTTATAGTAGATTGGTAAACACACACATATTTAATGTAGACATAATCACGGGATGCATAGAGTTCAGGGCAAGATCGAGGTTGTTCCTCCAGGTGTAGGTGGTTTCTTGCCTGTTGTGAGAATATGTTTTTCAATTCCTTGAGCTCTTACAAAAATCTGAGGTGTGTAACATTGGAAGGTAATGATGAACTGATATTTATTCACTTATCCTAAATAGTGATTATTTAAATACCTGTGCTAAAGTGCAATGTGATAATAACACAGGTTGTCTTCATTTGCTTAATGTTTTGTAGACCGTTATGGCTTTGAGGATGCTGAAAACCATGTGAGTAAGGTCACAACAGTGAGCAGGATCGCCATTGCCCTCTGATACAGAAGCTAAGGAAACTGCCAATATAAAAGATTTAGGTAAGGAACCGCCTTCTGTTCAGCCTTTCCACTTCGTTTGTGCATCGATATGGAGAAAATAGAAACTAGGTCAAAATGAACTTCATAAATGAATGACTATGAGAAATGATCAGTAATTTGTCTTGTTTAAAGTCTAAGAAGAGTTGTTTGGGAAAAATTAATGTCTCCTGTTTTGGGTCAAAGCTTGGTCGATCTATCTTTGGACTTGAATAGTACCAGCATTTGGCCCTTTGTAAAGAACCTGTATGGTCTGATCATTTTAATTCCAAAATAAACTCTGTGCAAAGACAAAGCGGCATACAGCTGTTTTTTAAAAACAGAATTTTTAAGAGATGTCTTTTCAAATAAATTACATTTATTCTGTTAATAATGTCAGTTCTCTGAAAGGGACATTAACTTCATAGAAGCATAGAATGGTTTGGGTTGGAAGGGTTCTTTAAAGGTCACCTAGTCCAACCTCCCCTGCAATGAGCAGGGACACCTTCAACTAGATCCGGTTGCTCAGAGCCCTGTCCAACCTGACCTTGAATGTTTCCAGGGCTGGGGCATCTACCATCTCTCTGGGCAACCTATGCCAGTGTTTCAACATCCTCATTGTAAAAAAATGTCTTCCTTACATCTAGTCTGAATCTACCCTCTTTTAGTTTAAAACCATTACCCCTTGTCCTATCGCAACAGGCCCTATTAAAAAGTCTGTCCCCAGCTTTCTTATAAGCCCCGTTTAAGTATTGAAAGGCTGCAATCAGGTCTTCCCAGAGCCTTCTCTTCTCCAGGCTAAACAACCCCAGCTCTGTCAACTTGTCAAGGAACTTCAGTTTTAACCTTGTGCAAATTCTGATTCTAGACTGGGTTCTAATCATCATATGGACATCATAGGTGTCATAAGTTTACAGTGTATACACAATAGTTTTTCCTTTTCACAACAGACCTTTATCTAGTTGCTAATGAAATACAGGATATTGATTGCAGAAAGCCTGTGAGACATATTTACTGTACCATATATAGTAAGCCCTATTTGATGCATAAGCATTTATCCATTTTATGCAAATTTAGTGAGAAAATGACTCATGTATATGATTTAATATGCATCAGCAGTAACTCATAACATCCTTATAAGAGGAAAGAAATTAAAAATTCATTAGAAAACTAGAATACTGTTGCTATATGGTTAAAAAATTATTAAAGCATTTTTCAGTGTTTTGCTTACACTAGTTTTTTCATCATGATGCCACCATTTCATGACAAAGAGCATAGAGGAGAAAACATTCAACTTAAAATGTCTGCTGGCACACATCACTGAATTTGTATGTCACTAAACAATGGATGAGCATAGACTTGAATACCAACTATTTAATTAGCACTTTAACCATTCATATATAGAAAATAGGTCATTTACATGCATCAAGCTTAGCTATTATTCCCATAAAGAGATACCAATATTTTGTCTTATGTGTGTAGCGTTCTAGTATGCCATAAGAATATCAAAACGTATGTTATTTTTAAAACCTTGACACTCAAAAATTTAATTAAAACATGTAAAATCTTTATATTTATCTTGGAAGTTTATTTTAATTATGTAGTTTAACCTTAAGTCTGCTATAAAAGGCTGGATGCAACTAATAATTAAGAGCTTCAAAGGGCAATAGAAACCCTCTAACAGTCCCCAGTTTAATTAAAGACTATTACTACAAACCTCTTAAACATATGGTTATGTTTAATGACAAATGGTGACTTGCAAATGCTGCATTTGAAAGATACTGCTCTTATTCTAAACACTGTTGATAGATGGTGCTGAAACAAAAATTCCCTCAGTGAAATAGTCTGTTTTGAACATAAATGGGATACATTTGTGAAGCATTTTGCTAAGAAATATTCATTAGTTTTGTCCATGCCTGTCAGTATCTGCACAACAAATTGAATATCATTGAAGGAAAAAAGGTATGCCAGTTAATGGAAATGAAAGTCAGCCACTTGAGCACATTTTGCTAATAATGTACAGTATACAAATGCACACACTTGCTGTATACATGATAAACATAAGATACTATATTTAACACAAATGTTTAATTTGTTACATTTAGCTCATAATATTATTCCATGCTGACCAAAGAAAAATTAAGTTTTGGTGTATTTAACCCGTGTTTTTACAAACAATATACACCAAAGTATCTGTAGGAATGTAGGCCAAAATATCTGCCAAATCAAAAGACATTGTACACACTAGTACTTATGTACAGAGTCCAATCCTGTAAGCTCCCAGTTATTCAGGTAGTCATTACTTACATAAAGTGTTTCCCTGATTTAAACGAGGCAGCTCATATAAATAAGAATGAGGTTGGGCCTATCATACAGCAAGTTAAAATTGCTCATTAATGGATACAAGTTTGTGTACGCTGAGTTTTCAAACTGATTTTGACCTGTTCTTTCTGTGTCTTCATCCCTGTGGTTTTGCTACATGAAATCAAGCCCAAGCTCGTATTTAACTAGCCATTAATTAAACAGAATGTTAAAGACCAGAGGATATTTGAAGTCTCAGGTGTAATATGACCAGTTCACCTAAAAATGAACAAAGGAATATGCAATTTTAATGCTCTAATAAATTTACAAATGAACAATGTCATTTTTCCAAAAATGCTTATACAATTAGAATCATAGAAAGATTTGGTCAAAGCTTGGTCGATCTATCTTTGGACTTGAATAGTACCAGCATTTGGCCCTTTGTAAAGAACCTGTATGGTCTGATCATTTTAATTCCAAAATAAACTCTGTGCAAAGACAAAGCGGCATACAGCTGTTTTTTAAAAACAGAATTTTTAAGAGATGTCTTTTCAAATAAATTACATTTATTCTGTTAATAATGTCAGTTCTCTGAAAGGGACATTAACTTCATAGAAGCATAGAATGGTTTGGGTTGGAAGGGTTCTTTAAAGGTCACCTAGTCCAACCTCCCCTGCAATGAGCAGGGACACCTTCAACTAGATCCGGTTGCTCAGAGCCCTGTCCAACCTGACCTTGAATGTTTCCAGGGCTGGGGCATCTACCATCTCTCTGGGCAACCTATGCCAGTGTTTCAACATCCTCATTGTAAAAAAATGTCTTCCTTACATCTAGTCTGAATCTACCCTCTTTTAGTTTAAAACCATTACCCCTTGTCCTATCGCAACAGGCCCTATTAAAAAGTCTGTCCCCAGCTTTCTTATAAGCCCCGTTTAAGTATTGAAAGGCTGCAATCAGGTCTTCCCAGAGCCTTCTCTTCTCCAGGCTAAACAACCCCAGCTCTGTCAACTTGTCAAGGAACTTCAGTTTTAACCTTGTGCAAATTCTGATTCTAGACTGGGTTCTAATCATCATATGGACATCATAGGTGTCATAAGTTTACAGTGTATACACAATAGTTTTTCCTTTTCACAACAGACCTTTATCTAGTTGCTAATGAAATACAGGATATTGATTGCAGAAAGCCTGTGAGACATATTTACTGTACCATATATAGTAAGCCCTATTTGATGCATAAGCATTTATCCATTTTATGCAAATTTAGTGAGAAAATGACTCATGTATATGATTTAATATGCATCAGCAGTAACTCATAACATCCTTATAAGAGGAAAGAAATTAAAAATTCATTAGAAAACTAGAATACTGTTGCTATATGGTTAAAAAATTATTAAAGCATTTTTCAGTGTTTTGCTTACACTAGTTTTTTCATCATGATGCCACCATTTCATGACAAAGAGCATAGAGGAGAAAACATTCAACTTAAAATGTCTGCTGGCACACATCACTGAATTTGTATGTCACTAAACAATGGATGAGCATAGACTTGAATACCAACTATTTAATTAGCACTTTAACCATTCATATATAGAAAATAGGTCATTTACATGCATCAAGCTTAGCTATTATTCCCATAAAGAGATACCAATATTTTGTCTTATGTGTGTAGCGTTCTAGTATGCCATAAGAATATCAAAACGTATGTTATTTTTAAAACCTTGACACTCAAAAATTTAATTAAAACATGTAAAATCTTTATATTTATCTTGGAAGTTTATTTTAATTATGTAGTTTAACCTTAAGTCTGCTATAAAAGGCTGGATGCAACTAATAATTAAGAGCTTCAAAGGGCAATAGAAACCCTCTAACAGTCCCCAGTTTAATTAAAGACTATTACTACAAACCTCTTAAACATATGGTTATGTTTAATGACAAATGGTGACTTGCAAATGCTGCATTTGAAAGATACTGCTCTTATTCTAAACACTGTTGATAGATGGTGCTGAAACAAAAATTCCCTCAGTGAAATAGTCTGTTTTGAACATAAATGGGATACATTTGTGAAGCATTTTGCTAAGAAATATTCATTAGTTTTGTCCATGCCTGTCAGTATCTGCACAACAAATTGAATATCATTGAAGGAAAAAAGGTATGCCAGTTAATGGAAATGAAAGTCAGCCACTTGAGCACATTTTGCTAATAATGTACAGTATACAAATGCACACACTTGCTGTATACATGATAAACATAAGATACTATATTTAACACAAATGTTTAATTTGTTACATTTAGCTCATAATATTATTCCATGCTGACCAAAGAAAAATTAAGTTTTGGTGTATTTAACCCGTGTTTTTACAAACAATATACACCAAAGTATCTGTAGGAATGTAGGCCAAAATATCTGCCAAATCAAAAGACATTGTACACACTAGTACTTATGTACAGAGTCCAATCCTGTAAGCTCCCAGTTATTCAGGTAGTCATTACTTACATAAAGTGTTTCCCTGATTTAAACGAGGCAGCTCATATAAATAAGAATGAGGTTGGGCCTATCATACAGCAAGTTAAAATTGCTCATTAATGGATACAAGTTTGTGTACGCTGAGTTTTCAAACTGATTTTGACCTGTTCTTTCTGTGTCTTCATCCCTGTGGTTTTGCTACATGAAATCAAGCCCAAGCTCGTATTTAACTAGCCATTAATTAAACAGAATGTTAAAGACCAGAGGATATTTGAAGTCTCAGGTGTAATATGACCAGTTCACCTAAAAATGAACAAAGGAATATGCAATTTTAATGCTCTAATAAATTTACAAATGAACAATGTCATTTTTCCAAAAATGCTTATACAATTAGAATCATAGAAAGATTTGGTCAAAGCTTGGTCGATCTATCTTTGGACTTGAATAGTACCAGCATTTGGCCCTTTGTAAAGAACCTGTATGGTCTGATCATTTTAATTCCAAAATAAACTCTGTGCAAAGACAAAGCGGCATAC
>VFFE01007944.1:426509-446834 GCA_008921705.1 Burhinus oedicnemus
TTTCCTGCCAGGCAGCTTTCCAGCCACTCCTCCCCAAGACTATAGCGTTGCCTGGGGTTGTTGTGACCCAAGTGCAGGACCCGGCACTTGGCCTTGTTAAACCTCATGCAATTGGCTTCAGCCCATCGATCCAGTCTGTCCAGATCCCTCTGCAGAGCCTTCCTACCCTCAAGCAGATCAACACTGCCGCTTAATTTGGTGTCATCTGCAAACTTACTGAGGGTGCACTCAATCCCCTCGTCCAGATCATCAATAAAGATATTAAACAAAGCTGGCCCCAAAACTGAGCCCTGAGGAACACTGCTTGAGACCTGCCGCCAACTGGATTTAACGCCATTCACCACAACTCTCTGGGCTCGGCCATCCAGCCAGTTTTTAATCCAGCGAGGAGTACACCTGTCTAAGCCATGGGCTGCCAGTTTCTCTAGCAGACTGCTGTGGGAGACTGTGTCGAAGGCCTTACTAAAGTCCAAGTAGACAACATCCACAGCCTTTGCTTCATCCAGCAGGCGGGTCACCTGGTTGTAAAAGGAGGTCAGGTTGGTCAAACAGGACCTGCCTTTCATGAACCCATGCTGGCTGGGCCTGATCCCCTGGTTGTCCTTCACATGCCGCGTGAGTGCACTCAGGATGAACCGTTCCATGATCTTTCCTGGCACTGAGGTCAGGCTGACAGGCCTATAATTGCCTGGATCCTCCTTCCGGCCCTTCTTGTAGATGGGTGTCACCTTGGCAAGCCTCCAGTCGTCTGGGACCTCCCCTGTTGACCAAGACCGCTGATAAATGATGGAGAGTGGCTTGGCAAGCTCCTCCGCCAGCTCTCTCAGCACTCTTGGGTGGATCCCATCTGGCCCCATAGACTTGTGGCTGTCCAGTTGGCGTAGCAGGTCATTAACTGCTTCCTCTTGGATTATGGGGGGTTTATTCTGTTCTTCATCCCTGTCTTCCAGCTCAGGGGGCTGAATACCCTGAGGATGACTGGTCTTACTATCAAAGACTGAGGCAAAGGAGGCATTAAGTACCTCAGCCTTCTCCTCATCCTTGTTGACAATCTTCCCCTCCACATCCAATAGGGGGTGGAGATTCTCCCTGGCTCTCTTTTTGTTGTTAATGTATTTGTAAAAACCTTTTTTGTTATCTCTTACAACAGTGGCCAGGTTAAGTTCTAGCTGTTCTTTTGCCTTTCTGATGTTTTTTCTGCATGACCTAACTAGATCCCTATACTCTTCTTGAGTTGCCTGCCCCTTCTTCCACAGGTGGTAAACTCTCCTTTTTTCCCTGAGTCCCAGCAAGAGCTTCCTGTTCAGCCAGGCCAGTCGTCTTCCCCGCCGGTTCGTCTTACGACACATGGGGACAGCCTGCTCCTGCGATTGATCTAAATATCAGTGGCAATAATCTCTGTTTTGCTGGGAGTCTCACATGCAGAACTGTTAAGCAGAGCAAAATAGCTACACGACAAACTGGGGTGGCCTGTGCCACTCCATGCTGAGTGCCATGCTGAGTGCCATCCCCTTGTTTGAGGATCTGCTACATGTTAATATATGCATAATATCTGTTTATACATATTTGTACACTTTTATATATATATTTCTATGTAGATATTGTATAGAAATATATATATATTTATAGCTGTGTGCTTCCTAGACTAAATAAAATGGACAGCCAGTCAGAGGGCGGTCTGAGATCCTGATGGTGTAAAAAAATGGCAACCAGCCAGTCACAAAGCAGTATGAAAACACATGGGGAATAACACTGTCAAAAGTGGTGGTCTCCCTGTATATAGTGAGAGGGGGCTTCCTTTTCTGACATACTTCTGGGTACGCTGGTAGGAGCAGCTATTCCTAGCAGCCAATTACAGGGCAGTATGAAAACACATGGGGCATGACATTGTCGAAAATGGTGCCTACCTGCCATAAAATGGTGGCTGAAACAACATGGTGGACCCTGTGTATTTAGAGGGAGGGGGCTTCCTGCTCTGACATCCTTCTGGGGTAAACAGGAAATGGGTGGCTGGTCCAGCCAGCCAATCACAGGGCTGCCTGGGAACACATGGGTATGACCTTGTCAAGAAATGGCTGTCAGCCAATAACAGAGCAGTTTGAAAACATGGGGGTTATGACATTTAGCAAAATGGCAGCTCCCTGCCATAAAATGGTGGCTGAAACAAAATGGTGGTCCCCTATGAATGTAGGGGAAAGGGCTTCCTGGTCTGATGTACTTTTGGATAAACTGGGGGGGGCGACTGGTCCTGCCAGCCAATCACAACAGAGCATGTGAATGGAAGATGGGAGCAACTTCCAGGGAGAATGGAACATGTGGCTGCCTGCAGGGAGCAGGAAGCTGGGGGTAGGGCACCTATCACTTCTTATCAGTGGTCCCTATAATACTGACAGGGCCATTGTTTTACTTCATCTGATTAAACATTGATCATTTCCTCTCCCAAAGATGTTTGAGTCTAGTAAGCAGATGAGAATAAGGATTGTTTTTTCAGTTGTGGCATGCTGTGAACAATTGCAAAAATCATAGTAAACATTTGTAATGAACTCTGTGACTGAAAAAATTGTGTGAGTTGAAATGTATTCACATGAACGTAAAACGTATTACTTTTAAGCTTATAATTCACATAAATGCTAGATGAATAGGAAATACTCAGAGTACTATGTTAATTCACACAGGGAGATGACTTTTTGCTCTTATGCACTTCATTATCAAGGTTTTTTTAACCAGTATAGTGATAGGACCTAGATTTTCTTCTCAGCCAAGGCATATTTTTGGCAAAATAATGCAACTGACTGCTCACTTGAATATTTAATTTTATACTCACTTATGCAGAAGTACACCAGCTACTGACACATAAAACCAATTTCTGGTATCACCTATCTCTTATCTCAGTCACTGACATGGCCCAACTTTACTTAGTTTATGAAATATAAATGCTCTGTTTGACTATAAATAAGTACATTCTTATATCACTGAACAGTTCCATGCCTAGCCTAGTGATTACAATTTAAAATTTTTTAGACTGGGTTCTTTGGTACAATCCATGCTTTTACAGAAGCTACTAAGTATACTATAAACTTTTGTCATCCAGTGCTTTATTTTAATGTTATTTGAAACTTGGCAATATTTTGCTGCTAAAGTTTTGCAGTAGAGAACACACAGTTGATGAGAGTTTTAGGATCTTCCATCCCACACAGAAAAGATATAGTACTTCTCAAGTCTGTGATTTGATGACATTCTGTAGGAAGCCAAAGATAACACAGCCTTTTTTTCTGCCAAATTACATTGAAAATCTTACTTCAAACCTCTTGTCCAGAGAGAACCAAAACTCGAGTCTAGGAGTATAGCTACTAGATTTCATAGCTTCCTATATAAAAGACTTGCATCATACATATGTATTTTGCATTGAAACACCAAAGTTATTTTGCAGGTGTATTTCAGTAGTCCGCTTCCTTCTTTTATTTATTTGGTGTGCTTTGACGTATGACTTCGATGTGATTCTACTGCATGTATGGGGAACGGACGCAATCAGATTTTTAAAGGAGTTTTGGTGACAACAGATAGACACACTATTGGAGGTTTGGTGCCTACATACCTGGCCCAAAGTCTCCATATGTTTTTCACAATTCTGCATGGGCTGCCAGCAAGACTACTAGTACTTTAGATTTAGTGCTAAAGGAAGACAATCCTTTTGAGAATCTTTGGATGCTTATCCTAGCGAAATTGGAACTAGATATTTGTGTGCCTAAATATAATTACTCAGAACAGTAGAATCTGGAGTTCTGAGAGGCTAGTGACTTAAGTTTCTCTGTCCTTGCTGCCTGAAAGTGCAGAACTCAAAGGCAAGTCAGCCACCATCCTATGTATGAAGTTCTCTGATGATGGAACAATAAGATTATTTCAGACCAGAATCAGGGTGCAAACTATCACATGGGCCATGTAAATGATCAAGGAAGTTAGAGCTCAAATATGAATTCAAGATTCAAGTTAACAGGACAGTTTCAGTGTAGCCAAAATATTTAGATTTCTTTTATCCATGCATTTAAAAAATAGTTTATTCTAGTCTCCTAGGTTAGGTAATAGGTAGTTTGGGGCTTCAGCTGGTAAAATGGTAGCAAGCACTGTACAAAAAACTAAGCTAAACAGATACTACTCACTCCTGCAAAATCCTCTTACAATTTACTCAAGCTCTAATCTGATTTTGTGTCCAGTAAATATATTTTTAAAGAGATTTCTTGCATTAACCTCCATTAATAAAAAAGCCTATTAAATAATGCCTGAAAACTGGTATACTTACATTGAGGTAATAAACCTCAATCAGTCACTATGGCAAAGAGTAAATTATCTTTTTATTCCCATTTCATAGGAATAGAGATATACACAGAGGTAAAAGAGTTTACTGATGTCAAGTACAAGATATTGTCAGAATGAGGGTTAAAACTAGGGGTTTTCCAGAGCCGTTCATATACTTAGACTACTTGATATTCCTACTTCCTTTGTCCTTTTGCTCTAATATAAATGAATTTGTCATGACAAGAATGTTAAAGAGGAAAATATCCAAAACATTCGTGTGTAATTATTTTTGTGTCCTGCTATCTGTAAAATGAATGATTAATTTTCTCTTGGTAGATAAGCACACATCTGCATTAGTGTATTGCACATAGAATGAAAGAGGGAAAATTTTGTTCTTTAAAGTTATATTTAAACTATAAAAATGAGAATGCTTTACAACAAGCATCTTTAATGCACTTAATAATTCTATATTTCAGAGCAGTATATGACTAGTGACTTATCTACCTTGAGGAGAATGACTGAGATGTCTGTTTGGAATTATTCTTGGAATTAGACCAGCATGAGGTCTCCTCTGCAAATCTAAGGTAATACTGCTGAAAGGCAAGAATTCCAAAGTGATATATGTCCAGCTGACTATGCATTGACAGTGTCATGCCTGGCAAAAGTTCTATATGCCTGAAGCAAAAAAAACCCCAGGAAATGGGCAAAACCCCGGGGGCATCATCACTCAATGAGGCATGGTAAACATAAATTCCTTTCTGAGGGATATTTAGTACATAGAACTAAAAACTTCTCTAGGTGATGGACAGGTTTTACTAACAGTTATAGTCCAGACTTCTGCCACAATGAAGTACCTTCTTAAATTACTGTGAAGGTTAACAAACTAGTTATTTACCTAAGAATACACAGAATAATGGCAAATACAAGAGCATTGTTTTTTTCAGTTAATTTGTAAAGCCTTTACAACCTCCACAGATCCCATTAAAGGAAAATCAGACAATTTTAAATGAGAATGTGGACAGTGAATCATACAGTCTGATGCTACAAGGGCTAGAGAAAATGCTCATATTCTGCTTTCCCTTAACCTGGTGTACATCAGAAGAGGTTTCAGTTGCAATCATTTTGTATCAGGGTAAGTCTGATATAAAATGAGGGCAGAATCAACCCTACTGGGACTTACACACAACTAAGGCAAGTATGATTTGGCAAACAATATGCATGAAAACTAATTTGATTACTTTAAAATATTCTTTTGAAATGTTTTCTTTAAGTGATTGTAGCAAAAAAGCAACAGAATATACACTGAGATCTAAAGTATATGTCTCATTCTGCTTCCTTGAAGTTATGTAAATTATGTATGCCCTCTTCACTTTGGCTAAGTCTGGTCTCAGAAAGATATTAATTATCATGTAATAACTTTCACTAATTGTTTCTGCCTTTAGAGTATTAAAAAATTGGTTGTGTTGACAGTAGTAAAGGATAATGAATGGTTGTTAAAATGTCTGTAGTGCAAAATGAAATACTGCTTCTGCTAATAATTTCAGAGAGACAAAGTCAGTATGACTTTAATGATATTATGGGTATGTGTCGCCCCCCCCCCTTTTAGGGGAAATAACGCTCACATTTTTCTACCATTTACAGAACTTGGAAAACCTCTATCAATGCACTTAAATTATTATTAAATAACACATTAAAATATCCTAAAACACATCACAAACTACACAAATCCTTCATGTTCAGAAAACCCTTTTTCTTCAAAGATTTGACTTTATTTCAGTGGGAGCTCTGTAAACAGGGGGCTGAAAATCTAGGTTCTTAATAATAAGGAAATCCTGATTCCAAAAACAGAGATGACAAAAAATCAAACACATTTTAAGAAAAAGCATGAACAAAGATGTTTTGTACAACTTTATGAGATATTTCTTTTAGCTTTCAAAACCTCATGTATATGCAAGTTAATATAAAGCTGATAAATGTCTTATGTACTAGAACTTATTTGTGAGAGATATAGAGATATGGGTGAATTAAAATCTCTTAAAGAAAAATGCTTCCTTAGCATACATGCACACATTTTCTAATAGCTGTCACAATTGCATGCTTGTTGTCAAGTCAAAATATGTCCCAACACGCATATACAATTCTCATTCTTTAAGAGGAATTACTCACATAATGATATATATATTTATATACATATGTATGCACATTCCTCTCTAATTTCTAGTGGTTTCTAATTCTAGAAATAAATTGAATTCTTACATTGTTTTCAGGTGCAAATGCCCTGTCAAGCTCTTATGAAGAGAGTACTTCATTTAAACAATATTTCATTAATATAAAATGTAAAAAAATATTTAATCTCTTCAATACTTTTAATTGTAGCATCACTCTTACTCCGTGAAAGCATTAATGAGACCTCAGACTGATTTTGATTCTATTACTCATCTTATTTTTTTGTTAAATATGCATAACTCAATTACTGATCTTTCATGGTACAAGCTAAAAACAATGGAAATTCAAGCATATCTAGAACATGGTAAAAGTAAGTCTCCTATAATAATTTAGTTTCTTGGAGAGTAGTGAATACCTTCATTTAAGTATAGAGTACATATAGGAGTGCAAATTACCTTGTAGTGCTACATCACTGCTCCTCAGGAGAGTTTTGATGAACTTTCATATAAATACCAATGTGGTCCACTCTTAACTCTTGGGGATACAATAAAAATCAACAAGCTAATCAACAGCATCATTTGTCTTAGCTCTGCAAAATAGTTTGGATAGGACAAATTTTGTGCTCAGTTCAGTTGGTCTGACTTGGATCAATAAGGTAGCTGCATTTGTTGTGGTATTTGTTCATCTTCTGAAGTGTGATAGCACTAGTATAGATTTTTTTGTTAAAATACCTATAGGTATTTTATCTGCTGATGTTCCTTCTAATTATTTTTCTCTCTGGTCTACTGAATCTTGAATATTTCTTAGCAAAATGGCACATTTTGAACAGGAGTGAAGAGTGCCTTCACCCAAGACTAGAAAATTCCTGGTATGCAGGGCAGGTTATGACTTTCCCTACAGAGAAAAGACCTATGGGCAGCCAATGACAGGCACAGGGACTTAGGTGAAATTTAGGCTGGCTGAATCCAGGCCAGTTTAATCTAACTCATTCATTCTGACATCTCTTCCAAGTCAGTCAGAGACTGGTGGTGAATTTGTGACATAGGCACACAAACAGAGAACAACTGAACTCATGCTAAATAAGGCTACTTTCTTGAGCAACATTCTGACCTCTCTGGAGGTTACAGAATCATTTACTGCATGGGTAGAGTAGAAGTCTACTCTCTTTGACAGATACAACCTACCACTTACTGCTTTTAAATTTATTTATGAAATGAAATAGCCCTATGGCTTCTCCTGTTCTGAAAGGGACAAAAACCAAGATGAAAACAAATAATAAAATAAATATCAGCAATAACCCAAAATCACTTCTTTATGTACTGTTTCACATCATAAACACTTTTCAATTTTAATTAATTACTTAGTTATAATCAGTACAATCAGTTATAATTGTTGTTATAATCCTTCCAAGGTCTGCATGTTACTTGAACAGGGACTTCTTCTGTTATCATTTTACAGAAATAATGTGGTATGCATATGAGTATATATGGCAGAGAGAGAAAGACAAGCCATTCTACTTGCATGAAGACCTTAGAAAATTGTAAGTTTGGAAGTTTTGTAGTAAGTCAATATACCAAAAGTTTCATTAAAAGAGAATCATGCACAGTCAAACTTTTAAAAGGTTGGAAATGTAAGAATTAAAGCTTCCTTTGTAATCTTCATGATACTTTCTTTGATCATATACTAGTTTTCTCACATATTCCATCAGCAAAGTTTAAAGGTAACATCTTCAAAGCCATAGCACAGGTTTCTTTCATTTGAGTGAATGGAGTAACCACTAACTGAGGTCAGATACTTTTCTGTATGTGGACAGCTCTCAGATATATATAACACATACTTTGCCTCTGAGTTACACAATAGAGACAGCAGTGAAATACTGGGTATCAGGATATCCCAGTGCTGGGAGTAACGCATGTTCACAAACACCTAAGGATTTATAAACAACTAAGGAAGAACATAAATTTGGTCCACTCAGTCTGAAATCCATCTACCCGATGTGGAAACCAAACCAAATTTATCTCCCTGTTTACAAACTTCAAAAGCTTCAAAGATGACTTCCAGTACCTACAGCTGTTACCTACTTTTTGCATTAGAGGCTGGTGGAATACCTTGTATAATTTTCAATAAATATTTGTTCATATTTTTAAGTGATTCACTGTAATTTGCTCCACTCATGCATGAATATTGTAAGAAAGTAGTTCACTGGAAGAAACAGTCACTGTAACAGAAATTTTTAAACAAATATTACCAAATACTCATGGAAAGAAAATATTTAATTGATACTCATGAACATCAGTGTTAAAAGCCTCATTCCAACAGTAGCATTAGTTCAGTCAGAGACAAGAAACACACCATGTTATTTACATATACAAATAAGGCTATAGATTAAGGATTATTTTAGAAATAATTATTAAAGATATTTATCAAGTAACTATAACAAATATATCAAAGATAACATAAGACAATTTGCAAACAGATATATTTACATATATTTATATTATTTAAGCATTTCTTGTTAATACTCTACACCCTTGCACTCTGGGCCATATAACGTATAGTAGCTACTCTAGCTAAGTCACCTACAAATTCTTGCAAGGAAAGATGACACAGCCTTGGGCACAACCCTTTATCTATTATAGCTTGTGGTGGGTTAACCTTGGCTAACAGCCAAACTCCCACTCAGCTGTTCACTCCATGCCCCTCCTCAGCGGGACAGGGGAGAAAATAGGAAAAAACCCCCAGGAATGAGAAAACTCATGGACTGAGATAAAAGACAGGGAAATTGCTTACCAGTTACTGTTGCAAGCAAACCAGACTGAACTTGGGTAAAATGAATTTAATTTATTGTCAATTAAAATAGATTCAGGTAGTTGGAAACAAAAAGACAAAAATTAAAACACCACCTTTCCCCAGCTCAACTTCACTCCTTCACTCCAGACTCCTCTACCCCCCTGAGCAGCACAGGGGAGACTGGGGGAGGGAGGTTTACGATTCAGTACATAACAGTTTTTTTCTCTCTGCTGCTCCTTCCTTCTCACACTTTTCCTCTGCTCCAGCGTGGGCTCTCCCCACAGGTTGCATTCCTTCAGGAAAAAAATCTGCTCCAGCATGGCTTCTCCACAGGCTGCAGGAAATATTTGCTCCGGCACCATGGAGCATCTCTTCTTCCTCCTTCTCTGACCTTGGTGTTCCCTCTGCTGTTTCTCGCTTATTTTGTTCCCTCCTCCTCTCTCTGTCTGTCATTTTTTGCTCTTTCTTAAATATATTTTCAGGGGCACCACAAACTTTGCTGATTGGCTCAGCTTTGTCCTGCAGTGAGTCTGTTGCCTAATCAGCTGGAACTGGGTGTGTCTGGCACAGGACAGCCCCTGGCCTCTTCTCACAGAGGCCACTCCTGCAGACACCCCCCCCCCCCCCCCCCCCCCAAACCTTACTACATATACACAATACACTCACTATTTGTTTTGTAGTAGCACTACCCAATTTGTTAACCATTGTACACAGGTCTAATATTTCCTGAACAGGTGAAGCCCCAAGTAGATGCTTTGTTATAGATTATAGTCTTTCCTCTGTTCCTATATTTCCACAATTCCACAATTGACACTCTCATAGGAAACTCTTCATAATCACATACCTACTGCAAGGGGCAATTACTTTCCCTAGTGAATTTACTTTTAAATTCACTATTTTAAATAGTGAATTCCCTAGTGAAATTACTTTTCCCATAGTGAAGTTAAACATTTCACTATGGAATTTGAGTTTACTTTTGAAATTCTGAAGCATGACTCAACAATTTGAAGCAGGATGTTTACTGGTGGAAAGCTCATGTTACAGACTGGAATTCTCATGTTACAGACTGGAATTCTCATCCCTCCAGAGGCTTAGAGTTCTGCCAAGGCACCTTTTGCCTCATGGCTTGACTGTTTTTGCAACAAGGTTTTTCCATAAGTCAATTGAGGATACAGTCCATGTACCCCTGTGGTGGGTTGACCTCAGCCAACAGCCACACACCCACATAGCCACTTGCTCACTCCCCTCTCTTCTTCGGGACAGGGAGAAAACAGAAGGAAGGTGAAAAGAAAGTTAACTCCATCCCAGCCAGATCCAGTACAATCTCCACCTCTTATTCCATACCATTTGTGTCATGCTCAGATTCCATGTTATCCGATACATCTAAGTATCCTCTGACCATCTCATTCATATATTGTTTCATTTCTACACCCTAGTCAAACCTTTCCACTTTCTTACCTAACCCACACTGCATTACATATGATCCTTCTGTCCCATACCTTTCTTTTCCCTTTCCATTCTATCTCTCATTGCCGAAGTTCCTTCTTACCAACACTTACAATTTATACTACATGCTTAAACCATCTTTACATCCAACAGTCAGGTTTATACATCCTCATTAACCACCATCCCCTGTCCCTTGACATGTACACAAGTATTATTCCCCCTTCCATGGCCCCCCCCAACCAAATGTCCATAAGAACAGCTGATGACTTGGGCCTCATCTGTCAAGGTGATCACTTGGGGCAGGAGAAGCAGCATGTTGCATTGTTGGGTGCCAAGACTGGCTTGGGTTGGGCCATCACCACACTCACCTAGTTCCCCATGAGGCTTATCCTCTGTTGATTCAGGTGGTTCCTGATGTATTACTTTCTATAACATACAACTCAAATCCTGGATTATTTTCCCCCAAGGTTAAATTGCCTTGAGGTACACACTGGATTTCCCCATCCTTCTGCATTACCCATCAAGTGCAACCAGATCCTTGAGTGAAGACGATCCCACGAATGGGCTTGCCTTTTCCCAAGGGAAGAGCAATCCAGATTGCCTTTCCCAGCCACTTCTCTACTACGTGAACCTTATCTCCTCCCATAGTATGAGGGGCTTTCTTTGGGCAAGACCAGGTCAGTTAGCAGATTGTCTGGTGTTAATCAGCCAAATGACTTCTGCTAAATTTGCACCCCAGTGCTTTCATTCCCCAGCCCCTAATCTTCTCAGAATAGTTTTTAACAGCCCATTATATAGCTCAGTCTTTCCAGAGGCTGGTGCATGATAGGGAATGCGATACATCCAATCAATGCCATGTTTCTTGGTCCAGGAGTCTATGAGGTTGTTTTGGAAATGAGTCCCATTGTCTAACTCAATTCTTTTTGAGGTACTGTGTTGCCACAGAACTTGCCTTTCAAGGCCCAAAATGGTGTTTTGGGTAGTGGCATGGTTTACAAAGTATGTTTCAGGCAACCCAGTAGTCACTTCCACCATGGTGAGCACATAGCGCTTGCCTTAGCGGGTTCACAGCAGTGGTCCAATACAGGTGATCTGCCAGGCCTCACCATATCGATATCCCAGCTGCTGCCCTCTATTCCAGGGACACTTTACTTGTGTGGCTTGCTTGATTGTGGCACATGTTTTACATTCATGGATGACCTGTGCAACGCCTTCAATGGTCAGGTTCACCCCTCGATCATGAGCCCATCTGTATGTTGCATCTCTCTCTAGATGGCCTGTTTTTTCATGTGCCCACTGAGCTACAAATAGCTCACTGTTACATTCCCAGTCCAGGTTCACCTGAGCCGCTTCAGTTCTGGCAGACTAGTCTACCTGCTCATTGTTTTGATGTTCTTTGGCGGTGTGGTTCTTGGGCATGTGAGCATCTACCTTTAACAGCAACATTATCTACCCGGGCAGCGATGTCTTGCCACAATGCAACAGCCCAGATGGGTTTACCTCTGTGCTGCCAATTGGTCTGCTTCCACTGCTGTATCCACCCCCATAGGGCATTTGCCACCATCCAGGAGTCAGTATAGAAATAGAGTACTGGCCACTTCTCTTATTTGGCAATCTAGGGCCAGCTGCATAGCTTTAATTTCTGCAGACTGTCTCGACTCGCCTTCTCCTTCAACAGCTTTGACGACTTCTTGTGTGGGACTCCACACAGCAGCTTTCCCCTTCCAATGGTTTTCCACAACATTAACAGGATCCATCGGTAAACAGAGCATAATGCCTTTCATCTTTTGAGAACTCATTATATGGTGACACCTCTTGGGCATGAGTCACCTCCTTGGGCAATGCTCAAAAATCTCTGCCTTCTGGCCAGTCCATGATCTCTTACAGGATTCCTGGGCAGTTGGGGTTCCCCATTTGAGCCCATTGCATGATCAGTGCTACCCACTTACTCCACATAGTGTTGGTTGCGTGATGTGTAGAGGGGATGTTTCCTTTGAACATCCAGTGCAGCACAGGCAATCATGGTGCCAAGAGGAGCTGTGCTTCTGTACCAACTACTTCTGAAGCGGCTCGAACCCCCTCATATGCTGCTAGTATCTCTTTTTCAGTCGGAGTGTAGTGGGCTTCTGATCCTCGATATCCCAGGCTCCAAAACCCTAGAGGTTGACCTTGAGTCTCTATGGGTGTTTTCCCACAGAGGCTCCAGGTGAGGCCATGGTCTCTGGCTGCAGTGTAGAGCATTTCTCACAGCTGGTCCTGTCTGGACTGGACCAAAGGCTACCGCATGAGCTGTGTCCTGTTTGATATGTTCAAAGGCCTGCTGATGATTTGGGCCCCAGCTAAAATAGTTTTTCTTTTGGGTCACTTGATAGAGAGGGCTCACACACCAACTGTAACCTAGAATATGCATTCTCCAGAAATCCATAATGCTTAAGAAGGCTTGTGTTTCTTTTTTTTTAGCTGATGGGGTCGTAGTTGTTATCTTATTGATCACATCCATAGGGATGTGAGAACATCCCTCTTGCCATTTTATTTCCAAGAACTGGATCTCCCGTGCAGGTCCTTTGACCTTGCTTTTTTTTTAATGGCAAAACCATCTTCAACTCCAGTTCATATTGGAGTTCTAGCATGTCCAGTATGGCAGCACTCCGCAGCAGTGTGACTTTGTTCAGACCACAGTAGTCCACTGTTGACCTCCACCCTCCATCAGACTTTCACACTGGCCATATGGGACTGCTAAAGGATTAGTGAGTCTTGCTGATCACTCTTTGGTTCTCCAGTCAATGTGTCAATTTATGGATGGGGACTAGGGAGTCTCGGTTGGTGCAATTTTGCTGCCACTGCACTGTCCTGGTAGCAATTGGCACCTGATGTTCTTCGATACACAGCAACCCCACAACAGAGGGGTCCCCCAAGAGGCCGGGCAAAGTAGACAGCTGTTTAATCTTCTCTGTATCCATGGTGGCTATACCAAAGGCCTAGCAGTACCCTTTTGGGTCCCTGAAGTACCCTCTCCTGAGGTAGTCTATGCCAAGGATAAATGGGGTCTCTGGGCTGGTCACACTAGGATGCTTTTGCCACTTGTCACCTGTTAGGCTTACCTCAGCCTCCAACAGAGAAAACTGCTGGGATCCCCCTGTCACTCCCAAAATCCAGATGGGTTCTGCTCCCTTGTACCTTAGGGTATACTGTGTACCAGTGTCCACTTGAGCCTTATACTCCTGTGGATCTGATGTGTCAGACCATCTAATCCACAGAGTCCAGGAAATCCTATTGTTCCTTTCCTTTCTTCCTGGTCAGAGAATACTATCTGAATTCTGCAGACCAGAAGTCCCATCACCAAGATCAGGAGGAGGGGCATTCTCAGACCTTCTTCTGCATCTGGGGGATTGCTGCTTGCCTTCCAATATCTCAGTAGCAACTGGAGCGGCAGCCTTAGCAGATATCTTCCCCCGCAGTTCACATATGCCAACTTATAACTTTGAGGTGAACGCATCATCCCACTTCCACGTATCCTCCCCCTGGTCACATGGGAGGAACCATAGGATGCCACACAGCGTGCACCTGGAGTTCCTCCTCCTCCTTCTCCCTAACAGATTGTATAGACCCATCGACTTCTGTGCCCATTGTTTCACTTTGACTACTGGGGAAATTACCGTAGCTGGGGTTTGGGTCTCTGTTTCATCCATGCTGTCCTCAGATGCAGAGGCCCTCCTTCCCCTACTCCTCTGATGGTGCTGGACAGAGGCTTGATAGGCATAGGCCAAGCCCCGAAGCAATGCTAGGAGTTGCTGGGTCTCATAGTCACCCTTCTGTTAAGTGGTGCACCAATTCAATGGAATTACATACCTGTTTAGGCATAAAATCCCAGGCATGATAAGTGCCCCAGGCATCTGCCCAAATCCTCCCACATACCCTGCCACCCAGGGATCAAACAGCTCGGGGCATGTTTCTTTGTCACAACACCAACTGGCTGTTTACTTGTATGCCAGGACCAAGTCAGGTTCCACACACCTAACAACAAGCCAACCATGCTGGAAAATATGATTACACAGTTTACATGAGGATGTATAAGAAACTCAGGAGCCCATGCAGCAAAGCTGAACATGTTCATCCTGGAGGAGAAAAAGGGATGTGTAATCTAAAGATTGACCATTGGATTCTATTTTTAGCAACAGTGATATCAATCTGAAGAAACCCCACTAATTTCAGAGCAGCTGCCTTGGATTTACACATGAATTACAGATGTCAAATCAGTCTCTAGTTTATTGCTGAACATTAATGAATTGAGTATAAGTGGGCAAGGCTTTGGTAGCAGGAACTGCATCTTGTAGAGAGGAGCCCCCACAGGAGCAGGTTTTCTGGGAGGAACTGTGGCTCATGGGGGATCCATGCTGGAGCTGTCTTTCCCTGAAGGACTGCATCCTGTGGGAAGGACCCCGTGCTGGAGCAGGGGGAAGTGTGAGGATTAAGGAGCAGCAGAGACAAAGTGTTATGAACTGACTGCAACCCCCATTCCCCATCCCCTCTGAGCTGCTTGGGGTGGGGAGGATGTAGAAGAGTTGGGAATGAAGGAATGCAGTTGAGCCTGGGAAGAAGGGTGGGGAAGGTGTTCTTTAGTTTTGTCTTTTTTTCTCACTAATTGAATCTATTTTTAATTGGCAATAAATTAAATTAATTTTCCCTAAGTTGAATCTGTTTTGACAGTGATGGTAACTGATAAGTGGCAGCCAGCCAAGGTCAATCCATCATAATTACTAAATACAAATTTCTGATTCTGTAAAAAAAAGCTGCAAGGTAGCTCATGCAGCATAGAAATGGCAGCAATGCCACGGCCATATGCCAGCCCAAGTGCATGGTCATTGTTATTATAAAAAATCATAGAATGGTTTAGGTTGGAAGGGACCTTAAAGATCATCTAGTTCTAACCCCCCTGCCATGGGCAAGGACACCTCCCACTAGACCAGGTTGCTCAAAGCCCCATCCAACATGGCCTTGAACACTTTCAGGGGTGGGGCCTCCACAACTCCCCTGGGCAACCTGTTCCAGGGCCTCACTACCCTCACAGTAAAGAATTTATTCCTAATATCTAATCTAAATCTCCCCTGTTACAGTTTGAAGCCATTAACCCTTGTCCTATCACTACATGCCCTTGTAAAATGTCCCTCTCCAGATTTCTTGTAGGTCCCCTTCAGATGCTGCAAAGCTGCTATAAGGTCTCCCTGGAGCCTTCTCTTCTCCAGGCTGAACAACCCCAACTCTTTCAGCCTGTCCTCATAGCAGAGGTGCTCTAACCCTCTGATCATCTTCGTGGCCCTCCTCTGGACCTGCTCCAACAGGTCCATGTCCTTCTTATGCTGGGGGCTCCAGAGTTGGACACAGTATTCCGGGTGGGGTCTCACGAGAGCGGAGTAGAGGGGCAGAATCACCTCCCTCGACCTGCTGGTCATGCTTCTTTTGATGCAGCCCAGGATACAATTTGCTTTCTCAGCTGCAAGTGCACATTGCTGGCTCATGTTGAGCTTCTCATCCACCAACACCCCCAAGTCCTCTGCAGGGCTGCTCTTGATCCATTCTCCTCCCAGGCTGTATTTGTGCTTGGGATTGCCCTGACCCACGTGCAGGACCTTGCACTTGGCCTTTGTTGAACTTCATGAGGTTGGCACAGGCCCACCTCTCAAGCTTGTCCAGGTCCCTCTGGATGGCATCCCTTCCCTCCAGCGTGTCAATCGCTCCACACAGCTTGGTGTCATCTGCAAACTTGCTGAGGGTGCACTCAATCGTCCTGTTCATGTCTCCAACAAAGATGTTAAACAGTACTGGTCCCAATACCGACCCCTGAGGAACACCACTTGTCACTGGTCGCCACTTGGACATCGACCTGTTGACCGCAACTTTTTGAGTGTGACTGTCCAGCCAGTTCCTTATCCACCAAGTGGTCCATCCATCAAATCCATGTCTCTCCAATTTAAAGACCAGGATGTCATGCAGGACAGTGTCAAATGCCTTGCACTCATGCAAGTACCTCAGCCTGAGTACCTCAGCCTTCTCCACGTCCCGGGTAACCAGGTCTCCCATTTCCTTCCTGAGTGGGCCCACATCTTCCCTAGTCTTCCTTTTGTCACTGAAGGCTTTCTTGTTGCTCCTGATGTCCCTGGCAAGATTTAACTCTCTCTGGGATTTAGCTTTCCTAACCTAATCCCTGGCTGCCTGGACAATTTCTCTGTATTCCTCCCAGGCTACCTGTCCTTGCTTCCAGCCTCTGTAGGCTTCCTTTTTCTGTTTGAGATTGTCCAGGAGCTCCTTGGTCATCCACGCAGGCCTCCTGGCATTTTTGCCTGACTTCCTCTTTGTCGGGATGCATCGCTCCTGAGCTTGGTGGAGGTGGTCCTTGAATATTAGCCAGCTTTCTTGGGCCCCTATTCCTTCCAGGGCTTTATCCCACTGTACTCCGCCAAGCAGATCCCTGAAGAGGCCAAAGTCTGCTCTCCTGAAGTCCAGGGTAGCAAGCTTACTGTGTGCCCTCCTTGCCACCCTAAGGATCTCAAACTCCACCATCTCATGATCACTGCAGCCAAGGCTGCCCTTGAGCTTCACATTCCCCACCAGCCCCTCCTTGTTGGTGAGAACAAGGTCCAGCATGGCACCTTTCCTCGTTGGCTCCTCCATCACTTGGAGAAGGAAGTTATCATCAAGGCATTTCAGGAACATCCTGGATTGCTTATGGCCTGCTGTGTTGTCCTTCCAACAGATATTGGGGTGGTTGAAGTCTCCCATGAGGACCAGGCCTTGTGAACCTGAGGCTGCTCCTATCTGCCTATAGAGGGCCTCATCCACTGGGTCTTCCTGGTCAGGTGGCCTGTAGCAGACTCCCACTGTAACATCACCTGTCCCTACCCTCCCTTTAATTCTGACCCATAAGCTCTCCATCAGCTCCTCATCCATCCCCAGGCAGACCTCCATGCATCCAGCTGGTCCTTGACATAGAGGGTGACACCCCCTCCTCATCTCCCCTGCCTGTCCTTCCTGAAGAGTCTGTATCTGTTCATTTCAATGCTCCAGTCATAGGAGCCATCCCACCATGTCTCTGTGATGCCAATTAGATCGTAGTCTTGCAGGTGTGCACACATCTCTAACTCCTTTTGCTTGTTCCCCATGCTACATGCATTTGCATACAGGCATTTAAGTTGGGCCCTGATGAATCTAGCTCCCTGGCTGGAGTGGCTATATTCCCAGTCACAGCAGAGTATGGTGATAAGTGGTACAGCAAACAGAAAAAGCTGACAGCAGCCACTAACAAGCTCTGGACTCTATTATACGGGAAAGTAAGCAAGCCCTGTGACCAACACAGGAGCTTGCCAGTTAACAACCGAACAACTATAAATGCAGTCTAATACACTCCGATCAAACCTGTCATTATCTTAAGCCCTACATTGGAGACCAAAAAGGACTATGGTGGGTTGATCCTGGCCAACAGCCAAACATCCACACAGCTGCTCACTCACTCCTCTCCCACAGGATGGAGACAAAATAGAAGGAAGGCAAGAAGAGTCATGGATTGAGATAATGACAGTTTAATAGGGAGAGCGTGCAAGGAAAGCAAAAAGAGGAATTAATTCACTACTTCCCATCGACAGGCAGATGTTTAGCCACTTCCTGGGAAGCAGGGCCTCAGCATGCATAAAAGTTGCTTAGGAAGACAAATGCCATAACCACAAACGTCTCCCCTTCCTCCTCCTTTTTCTGAGCTTTTATTGCTGATCACAATGTCCTATGGTATGGAATATAATTTAATTTCAGGTCAACTGTCCCAACCTCTTGCCCACCCCCAGACTACTCACTGGGTGGGGGTGAGGGGCAGGGCAGAGCGAGAAAGAGAGAAAGCCTTGATGCTGTGCAAGCTTTGTTCAGTAATAACCAAAACATTGGTGTGTTATCAACACTCTCTTATCCACAAATGCAAAGCACAGCACCATATGGGCTGCTATGAATAAAGTTAACCCCATCCCAGCCAGTCCCTTTACAATCCCTGACTGGATAAAGCTGAACAGGAAAAGTATAACGATATTTAAATTGTCATAGGTATCATAGGCTAGGTTCTGCTCTCTCGCTAGGCTGGGTTCTGCTCTATGGCTGACTTTATTCAGATGGAAAATACTTTTACAAATTCTGACCATAATATTTGAATTTGATCTTAATTTCCTTACATAGGGTGAGATCTAGATGGACTTCTTCGGCACATCAAACTAAAGCTTTGTAACGTGCAAAAAATAGTATTTTAAGGAAGGATGATAAACATGCCTAGATGCAGTGTGAAACAGGTAATTTTGAAGGTCACCTCTCAGCCCTCCACCTGTGCTCGGTAAGGACTCATTTGAGGTAGCCAACAGGAACTCCTATGTTCTGTGGAGAAGGACAGTCTATCAGCTCCTTGTTCAAGGTGGGGTTTTCTGTGGATTGCCATTCTGTCAATCACACACACTTACAGCAAAGAAAAAATTGCTGTTAAAAAACTAGCATAATAATATACATGCCAAGAAAAGGCCTTCAGGCCTAAACTTTCTAAATATCATTGTCGTGGTTTGGGCCAGATTGGCCCAATCCAGTGGAACGACAGATGCTCTCTCTCTCCTGCTCTGCTTCCAAAGGGAGGCAGGAGAGAGACAGAAAAAAGAGAGACTTAAGTGTTTAGAAGGAACTAAACTACTTTAATGAAATATTAATAATAAAATAATAGAGACTTAAGAGTTTAGAGGGAAATGAAATATACAAAGCTGTATCAAGCTCCCAGGATGACAATCACGTCACCAGCAGGCACTGGGGAAGTCCCAGACTGGACTCAGTGACGGACAGGAACTGGATTCCGGATCTGGAGTCAGGATCAGGATCAAAGGTAGATGCAGAGACCGAGTCCTCCCAGGACACCGGCCATTGAAGAAAAAGAGGCTGACCCTTTGATCCCTCAGCTTTTATACTGAGCAGGAGGCAGATGGGATGGAATACCCTTGTTGGTCAGTTTTGGGTCACCTGTCTTGTCTGCTCCTCCCCGCAGGTGTGACCCCTCTAAGCTTTTCCGCTTCCGACCCTCCAACGGGGCAAGTAACAAAGTTGGCTGGCCTTGGTTGTTATAGCAATAAGGATAAGCAACAGCCTCTCTGCATCCCATTCCTTGGCATCAGCTATAAACATGGGTCTTATCACTCTGAGAGTGAACAGTTTTCTGCACAACATGATGTTAATTTCAGCAGTTAGAAGAGGCCTAGCTAAAAAGTAAAGTTACTGAACTTCTTCACTGCTAAAGCTGTCCCTCATGAATCCCAGACCCTGGAGGCAAGGGGGAAGGTCTGGAGAGAGGAAGATTGTCCCTCAGTTGAGGAGGACTGGGTCAGAGACCACTTGGCCAAGCTGGACACCCATAAGTCCATGGGCCCTGATGGGATGCACCCGCGAGTGCTGAGAGAGCTGGCAGATGTTATTGCTAGACCAATCTCCATCATCTTTGGAAGGTCATGGGGAACAGGAGAGGTGCCTGAGGACTGGAGGAAGGCCGACATCGCTCCAATCTTCAAGAAGGGCAAGAAGGAGGACCCAGGGAACTACAGGCCGGTTAGTCTCACCTCTGTCCCTGGG
>VFFE01007944.1:453398-474414 GCA_008921705.1 Burhinus oedicnemus
TTTTTATACCTTTATGTAGACAGATGTATTTTTCTACCTACTGTATGCATCAAGTAGTATTTTTCAAGCAGTATGAAAAATACAAGCAACTGTTACATGTGAGTTTGCATATAGTGAATTTATAACATAGCATTAGTTCATTTTCATCATCTAATAGGATCATAAAATATTTTGGTGATGCTTAGCATTCAAGTCTTGATAGTTGGTATTGATAAATAAGCCAAGCCTTCTCTTTTAATGAGAGCTAATACAATGCTTTGACTTGTCACTAATTTAAAGGAATATATTACAAATTTTCAAGGTGCTGCTCTCCAGATAGCTCTTCCAATAATTTTGACAGGATGTTGGTACCTTCTGTGAGCTGCTTAGCATCTTGCAGGATCAGGGCCTTAGTAAGCATATCCACTTAAACATTACTTCAAAATCTCTAGTCTTTGCTGAACAGCTTTTAAAACTTAGCTTAGTCTGAAAACTGAAAACAGAGAACAAATGCAGGCTCAGTTTAATGGCTGATTCTTCAAGAATTAGGATATACTATCAGTAAAAAATGTACTGAAAATATATAGGGACAAATCCGTAGCTGAAGTAAACTTTCCTAGTATATTTCATTCAGAGGGGTTGTGGCAATTTACATGTGCCCGAGAACTGTGTCCTAATGTTTGTTTTGGTCCAATGTCTGTAAGGCACTAAGCATCTTCAAGGGGACAGCTCTCAGTTCACTAGCGCAAAACTACAATGAGAATTTGTGTTCAGTGGTGTTCAGGTTTGTACCCTTTATGAACACAGAGCAGAACAAGGATAAATGTTAGACACTCCTTCTGTGACTTCTGAATACAAAATGCATATTCAAAGTAAACAGATAAAATTCCTACATTTATGTATTTGGTTATCCATGTTTTCTGAAAAAAAGCAAACATAAAGACATTCATTTGGTCTTTATGGATGTTCTGACAGATTATAAATTTTATCATTTAAAAAGTAATACTTGGGAGACATATTGTTTTGTTCAGGTGTGATGCACATGCATCCACACACACATTCACACACATGCATAGCCATTTATTTGGGTATGTTTAGTATTTTTTATTCCTTCATATGCAATAACACAGTTGTAAGTTATTTTTATAGTGTGTCGCAGTCAAGTTTATACTGTATGTACATACAGTCACTTGAAAAAAATAAATGTAAAATGCTAGATTTAACACTCCTATGTTATATAAAGCAAAGGTTTCCTACTTATTCCATTGTTTCATTACTTTCTGGCTAATTTCCCCAATTAATTTTGAGATCTCATATAATAAGGAAAGACAGGACTTTCAGTGAGCTTCTCTTCTACATTGTTACACATGAAGGACAGTATTGAGCTTATGTCCATGAAAAAAATTCTATAGACTACATCAGTAAAATATTAATGAATAAAACAAAAATTATGGCTTCTTTCATAAGTGCAAATGTAGTGATGTATTTATGTATTTATGACACAATGAAGTGTACTCAAATTTTATGAACAGACAGTAAGTTTGACTAAGAACATATAAAATTAAAATTGTGCTTTCTCTTTAATTTGGCCTGCAATATTTTTTAAATTTAGATATATAACCATAGAATAATTTCTATTAAGACTGAAGGATTCATATTGGACTGATACTGCATGCACTGTTTTGTGAATATTTTGAGGCATGTGGCAGCCTAAATAAGACATATGTTTTTGCAAATTAATTAACTCTATAACAGTATCCAGTAATACTGTATTTGCAGTGCAACAGGCAATTTTATTTGCTTTTTATAAAAAGCTAGACTTCCCAATTTTACTGTTGCATACTAATATATGGTGAATATCTACTGATATTTTGAGGTCTTAAAATGCATTATACTTTCATCTGCAAGTAACTTAGAATCATAGAATTGTCTAGGTTGGAAGGGACCTTTAAGATCATCGAGTCCAACCATCAACCTAACACTGCCAAAACCACCACTAAACCATGTGCCTAAGCACCACATCTACCCATCTTTTAAATACCTCCAGGGATGGTCATTCCACCACTTCCCCAGGCAGCCTGTTCCAATGTTTGATAACCCTTTCTGTGAAGAAATTTTTCCTAATATTCAATCTAAACCTCCCCTGGCGCAACTTGAGGCCATTTCCTCTCGTCCTATCACTTGTTACTTGGGAAAAGAGACTGACCCCCACCTCGCTACAACCTCCTTTCAGGTAGTTGTAGAGAGTGATAAGGTCTCCCCTGAGCCTCCTCTTCTCCAGGCTAAACAACCCCAGTTCCCTCAGCTGCTCCTCATAAGACTTGTTCTCTAGACCCCTCACCAGCTTCGTTGCCCTTCTCTGGACTCGCTTCAGAATCTCAATGTCTTTCTTGTAGTGAGGGGCCCAAAATGGAACACAGTATTTGAGGTGGGGCCTCACCAGTGCTGAGTACAGGGGCACGATCACTTCCTTAGTCCAGCTCACCACACTATTCCTGACAGAGGCCAGGATGCTGTTGGCCTTCTTGGCCACCTGGGCATACTGCTGGCTCATATTCAGCCGATTGTTGACCAACACCCCCAGGTCCTTTTCTGCCTGATTTCAAATGAAATCATGTAATGAATTTGAAGGTCTAGCTGATATACTAGCTGCTTATAATATACAGAACAAAAATTATCATATTTAATAGTCATTAGTAATAATTACAAATAGGAAATTCTTTGGCTAGGTTCCAATTAATTTCTTTAATAAAAATCCAAATCTGTAGGATGTGCAACAGATCTCGAACATAATTCCAGTATATCATAGTTACCAAGAGACAATTTAGTGTCATTGTTTCAGAAGTCTGCACTTAAAATAAAAATGAGAAGAGAAGCTTGCTAAATCATTCCATCAGGTGGGTGATCAGATTACTGAATTAGATCAAACTCATTTTCAGAAATCAGTCCAATATAAGAGACATTTTACCCTCCACTGTTATCTGTAGGTAACATAATATGTAAAATATCTACAAAAAGACTTTTATTCATTTCATGTAAGTAATTCATCTTAAGATGAAGACAGTCTTACATGCATGCACACATATCGCATGTATATAAAAAACCTGAAGCTTTAAAAAGTAGTATGCTAGTAAAGTAATTGATTTTTAAAATATTTTATTCAAATTCCTACCAGTTTACACTGCTTCCAGGAGAGACCAAAGAAATATTAAAAATACAATAGAAATAAAAAGGATATTTGTCACTCTCATTTAAATTGGTGTGCTGCTGTCCTATAAATGTCACATCAGATAACCCTGAAAAATTACCATGAATCTCCATAATTATGCATATTCATGATGTTGTTTTGCATAGTGCTAGCAGCAGGCTGCATGGGGGGATATGAAGGGAGGAGGGTGAGGAAAACCCAAATGTTTTGACAGACTAAAATTATTACCAGCATCCTAGAAATAGACTCAGCAGCAATTTCAGTTTGCTTGGTTTACAAAAACAAAACAAAGTCCGTAGCACTATCCTTATGATGCTTACAATTCATTAGTATTTTTGTGCTATAGATTTAGCCATAAAGATTTAGTAAGGATAAATTGCTGAGAAATGCCTGTGCTAATTAGAAGGTTCTTTTTATTACCGACAGTTGTAATGAAAACCAGGAATGAGAAATCAGAGAAGTACTTTTCAGAACTGCCTTTTTTTGTTGCATTTCCAGCATCAGACCAAAGCACAAATTTCTCATTTGTTCACATGATATAGATGCGTGAGAATTAAGGTGTATTGTTGTTTCTGCGCCAAATATCACACCTAAGCAATATTCAGTAAACTATGAGACTTCAGTAAATTAAAAGACTATGAGAGAGAGAAAAGTTGTCCTGTGTCTAGCTCAATAGCTAGTTGTGCTGAAGCAGAGCGGAGTTAATCAGAGGCTTTAGAAGTAATTATCGACAGAGTTTGGGTAGTACAAATGCTTGGGTAAACAGCAATTATTCTTTCCACAAGATCCCAAATAGAAACAACAATACTGGTATTGTCCTCCACTTCTCATTAAGGGGATTCAAGTATGGAGCTGAGCGCTCTGAGGTGGATGGGAAACTGACAGGCAAACTGTGCTCTGAACGAATCTCTCATGATCCCACTACAACAGACTCGGGCTTTTGGCCTCAGCAGTGCCAGCTGCGTTGAGAGAAGCCAAGCCAGTCATACCATCTTCTCATCAAATCTTCAATGCAAAGGCAAAAACATAGTTAGAGGTTAGTGAAGAAACAAATACAAAGGAGAAGATTAGGCCTTGTTAACACTTGCATTCATCTGTCCCTATAAAAAACCTGCAATGAAGGGACTGCTTTACACAACTTTTTTATAAGGAGAGAATGATACTGATGAGGTGTTGTTTTTATAAATGTTTTTTATATATCTTGCTATGACCACATAACTATAACCCAGCAAACTGTTTTCTCATAAATTCCATTTCTAACAATTCTGTTAATGACAACTGTCAGTCGATAAACATATACTTCAAAAATGTTGTTATTAATAATTTAATACCTCTTCCATCTGAAGTGTTTACTTACATAGTCTACTGCATGCTTTTGGAAAATAATGTGGAACTTTATGCATTATTATTGTTTGTCTTCCGGACAAACATTGACATTTGATGGTTCTAAATTACTCTAAGATCAAACCATGAGCTCTTCTCCTTGAATAATACTTTTCTTCATGAGTACTTCTATTGATTTCAGCAGTGCTTCTTGTGGGGTAAAATGCTACTCTGTGTGAGCATGTGGCTCACAAGCTGGTCATCTAATTGGAGAGTTTGAAGAATTAAGGCCCCAGTCTTTAAGCCTGTAAACTACACTGTCTGCAGTGGAAGATTAGCCTGAACAAGGCAATTAAAAGATGAAAATCTGTTGAAAGTATCTTGTAGAACTATATCCCCTGTAAGAATTCAGGATTTGGCCCTAAATTAACATGTTTAATATAAAGACATGCTTAAACCTAGTGTAAGCTTGCTTGTTTGAATGTGTATCATTGAAAAAATGAATCGGGGAAAAATATACATAAAACTGTTTTTATTAAATTTATATCAATAGATAATTTGGAGGCTTGAGATTATTTAAAAGTTTACATTCATAAATCTACGTATGTGCATACTTGTATGTACATATAGATAAATATATGTGTACATAGGAAGATTTCTATTTAAATGTCAAGATATTTTATTTGTTTTCATAGCTAAGTATACTTGAAAAGAAGTGAAACATCAGAAACAATTCTCAAGTCTTTCTTGCACAGACATATGCACATATTTACCAGAGAGTGGCCGGGAACTGACAGTCATAACGCTACAATTATTTTCATTGCTGTAGAAAAGGTATATTGTATGTAGATCTAATGTAAAGCTTGTCTTTGTTTATGTTACATTTAGCTATCTGTCAACTATAGGATACTGGTAGAGTATATTTTAAATATTAATACTCTAAAGAAAACAAGAGAACCTTAACTGAATGATCTGTTTACCATGCTGCAAACTATGTAGAACTCCTACATGAAAGAACCATAATAAAGTTGCATCTTTAAAACTTTAGATGCATGTTTGATGAAGGTAGATGAAGATAACCTATTGCTAGAAGACAATACAGAAGAATATACACTGTATTTTGTGCAGAGAAATATCTGATTTTTAAATGGGAATTTTGCAAATTTTTTATATATTTTCTGCTTTGGTCTGTTAAATTTTGTGCAGATGACTTGAGAATGGATTGTGATGTTCAGCTTATTTTCAAGTGTATTCTGCTATAGAAACAAAATACACAAACATTTAAAGTGTATAATAATATATAGTTTTATGAATGCTAGTATGTAAAAAATAACATGTCCCTAACAGGCAAAAATACTATTTTTATCTTATATTTACCAAATTTGGATCTCAGTATATTTATTTCCATATACTGACACACTCCTGCTTAGGTGGCAAGAAGAGTAAAAAGTGTTTATGATGTAATTGAACTGCAAAAATAAGACCTACTTCAAAAGGACTCTGCCACCAGGATCTCATTGAATGTATGTTCCATTTTAATTTTCCAATTTTTAGTACCATTATCAGACATAGAATAGAACAAAAAAGAACAGAGCAGAGCAGAGCAGAATAGAATAGAATAGAATATTTTCTGTTGGAAGTGATCTACAACAATCATGTAGTCCAACTGCCTGACCAATTCAGGGCTGAACAAAAGTTAAAGCATGTTGTTAAGGGCATTGTCCAAATGCCTCTGAAACACTGACAGGCATGGGGCATCAACCACCTCTCTAGGAAGCCTGTTCCAGGGTTTGGCCACCCTCTCAGCAAAGAAATGCTTCCTAATGTCCAGTCTAAACCTCCCCTGGTGCAGCTTTGAACCATTCCCACACATCCTGTCACTGGATACCAGGGAGAAGAGATCAGCACCTCCCTCTCCATTCCCCCTCCTCAGGAAGCTGTAGAGAGCAATGAGGTCGCCCCTCAGCCTCCTTTTCTCCAAACTAGACAAACCCAGAGTCCTTAGCCGCTCCTCATAGGACATGCCTGCCAGCCCCTTCACCAGCTTTGTTGCCCTCCTCTGGACACATTCAAGTACCTTCACATCCTTCTTAAATTGTGGGGCCCAGAACTGCACACAGTACTCGAGGTGAGGGCGCACCAATGCTGAATACAGCAGGATAATCACCTCTTTTGACCAGCTGGTTATACTGTGTTTGATGTACCCCAGGATGCGGTTTGCCCTTTTGGCTGCCAGGGCACACTGCTGACTCATATTGAGCAACAAGCATCCCAAGATCCCTTTCTGCAGGGCTGCTCTCCAGCCACTTCTCTCCCAATTCATGCTTGTGCCCGTTGTTACTCTGTCCCAGGTGCAGAATCTGGCATTTGTTCTTGTTAAATTTCATGCCATTGATGTTTGCCCAATGCTCCAATCTATCTAGATCCCTCTGTGAGGCCTCTTGTCCCTCAAGAGAGTCAACAGCACCTCCCAGTTTGGTATCATCAGCAAACTTACTAATGGTGCATTCAACTCCTGCATCCAGAATGTTGGTATTGAACAGGACTGGCCCTAGAATTGAGACCTGAGGAATACCACTGGTGACCAGTCGCCAGCCAGATGTAGCCCCATTCACTACAACTCTTTGAGCCCTGCTGTTCAGCCAGTTCTTCCTCCAGTGCACCGTGTACCTGCTCATCTCACAGTTGGACAACTTGTCCAGAAGGATGCTGTGATGGACAGTATCAAAAGTCTTACTAAAATCCAGAAAAACTACATCCACCTCCTTCCCTTCATCCACCAGGCAGGTGACCCTGTCATCGAAGGATATTAAATTAGTTAAACAGGACTTTCCCTTTCTGAACCCACATTGACTGTGCTTGATAATTGCATTATTATTTAAAAACCTTTCATTAGTACTCAGTATAATCTTCTCCATAATTTTTCCAGGAACTGAGGTTAGACTAAGAGGTCTGTAGTTCCCTGGGTCTTCCCTCATGCCCTCTTTCTCAATCACATCATCCCTAACTGTAAGGGCTGTATAGTCACACCTCCCCCTTACATACAGTGCAACTCCTCCACCTCACCTGCCCTACCTATCCCTCCTGAACAGCCTATAGCCCTCCATCCCAGCACTCCAATCGTGGGACTCATTCCACCAAGTCTCACTAATACCAGACATCATAGTTCTGGGAGCTGACCAACGCTTCCAGTTCTCCTGTTTGTTTCTCATAATGCGTGCGTTGGTGTACAAGCATTTCAGATGTGCTCCTGAGCCCTCTGTGCTCCCAGGTGCAGCGTAAATGTTCCCACTAGCATTGCTACCCTCAGGCAATGCCATGCCAACCCTTGTCTTACCTACTGCAATCCTGTTGGTATCCCCTTCCCCCATCAATCCTAGTTTAATAGTCTTCTCTTCTCTTCTCTTCTCTTCTCTTCTCTTCTCTTCTCTTCTCTTCTCTTCTCTTCTCTTCTCTTCTCTTCTCTTCTCTTCTCTTCTCTTCTCTTCTCTTCTCTTCTCTTCTCTTCTCTTCTCTTCTCTTCTCTTCTCCTGCCAATAAGTTTAAGACACACACATAGTGACAGAATAGCGTAACCAATTCAATAAAGGGGCGAGGTACATAACCAATCAGGGGAATCTGATCACGCACTGAGGCTGTGGTTATATGCTTGGCCTCCTTAGGTAAATCTCCTATTGTTTTATTGTTAGTATGGGGTGTTCTCAGCCAGTGAGAGCTGGCTTAGTTTGGGTCTTCAGGTCACATCAACACTGAGTTCATACTCTCAGGTAGTGTTCATTCTTCTAAGCAAGTTGTCTTGACTTTCACAGAAGCCACTCACACCTATAAGTTTTGGCAAGAATGGGCCCTTAAACTGCCATGAGAATCCTTACATGGATAAAGTTTGTGAGTAAGTAATTGTTTGCAGGAATAAGGCCAGATACAATAACTGTGAATGTGACAGAAACAGAAGCAGTTTGCAGAGATGTCAGTTCATGACGAATGTCGGTACATTTGGAAAAGGTATTTTACTCTCTGGCATTCATAAAATTTGTACCATAACTGTATATTGTGTCAATATAAATATAAAAAATATATTTCTAGAGTGAACATAATTCACATAAACCTCATGATTCAAAATAAAAGAAATAGCACCAAGTGCCCAGAATTGCAAACAGGGAAGCACTCAAAGCACTGTTGACTTCTGTGGGACTACTTATATGATGGAAGTTACTTATATTCTTAAGTGTTCACATTATTGTATTCTAATAATGTTATGTCTCTTTTACAGAAAGCACTAGAGCCCTTTAAAAAGAACAAAGATCCTGCAGTGCAGGTAAAACCACTAAATAGCTCACTGAATTATTTATATTAGAAAGGAAAGCACCTGTGATTTTCTTTTGAGTGCTCTTCTTTTAGAATTAGACTACTTATGCAACCAGCTCTGCCTAAGCAGTAATATACTGATTAATTTCAGAGAGACTTCTTGAAAGTCTCAATTTTTTATTTTGTCTGCCCCTTGCTCCAGAGAATAGTAATCTGTAGGTGACCTCTTCCAATAGTAAATTATCCCTTACCCCTGCATCGCTGTGCCTGCTAGAAAGCTCAGGTATGTCAATGAGGCCTTGTCCATTCCCTATGCTTAGCTTACTCTGTGCCTGCTGCACCTGCAAGAGATACAAGACATTTGTGTTAGGGAGCTGAAAAGTGCTCTTACCCATATCTGGAATGCTACAAATAACCTTCTTTATTATTTTCTGGAATTTCCTGTTAGTAGATAAAGCTAATTGAAATATTTTCTTTCTCTCTAAATGATAAAACAATTTACTGATTTTGCTTTATCCATTTCACTTTTGTGTTAACACTGAAAGTTCAATTATGGCTGTCCCTGTCCTGGTTTGAGGTAAAACAGAACCAATTTTCTTTTCAGTAATTCTACTTTTCAGTTAAGCCTCTTCTAACTAACTGAACTCTATGAAATTAACATCATATTTTTAAGACAGTGTCGGCTTCTAGGAGTGATAAAACTGAATGTTTTATAATTAATAACAAGGAATGGGATGCAGAGAGGCTCCTGCTTATCCTTATTGCTATAACAACCAAGGCCAGCTGACTTTGTTACTTGCCCCGTTGGAGGGTCGGAAGCGGAAAAGCGTAGAGGGGTCACACCTGCGGGGAGGAGCGGACAGGACAGGTGACCCAAAACTGACCAACAGGGTATTCCATCCCATCTGCCTCATGCTTAGTATAAAAGCTGAGGGATCAAAGGGTCAGTCCTCTTTCTTCAATGGCCGGCATCCGAGGAGGACTGACTGTTAATCTGCCTTGGATCCTGATCCGTGCATTCCTGAATCCAGATCTGGAATCCAGTTCCCATCCGTCACTGAGTCCAGTCTGGGACTTCCCCAGTGCCTGCTGGTGACGTGACTGTCATCCTGGGAGCTTGATACTGATTTTGTATATATTGTATGTATTTCATTATTTTATTTTTTGATATTATTATATTTTCTTTTTATTATTTTATTATTAATATTTCATTAAAGTAGTTTAGTTTCTTTTCAAGTCATAAGTCTCTTTCTCCCTCATCCTTCTCTCCCTGACACCATCTGTCATTCGTTTCAGTGGCCAGTCTGGCCCAAACCACGACAGTCCCCATGTGCCATAAGACAAGCTGGCGGAGAAGAAGACAGGCCTGGCTGAACCGAGAGCTTTGGCTAGAACTCAGGAAGAAAAGGAAAGTTTATGGCCTATGGAAGAAGGGGCAGGCCGCTCAGGAAGACTACAAAGATTTTGTGAGGCTATGCAGGGAGAAAAATCAAAAGGGCCAAAGCCCAACTAGAACTTAATCTGGCTACTGCCATAAAACAAAATTAAAAATGTTTATATAAATTCATTAACAACAAAAGGAGGACTAAGGACAATCTCCATCCTTTACTGAATGCGGGGGGAAACATAGTGACCAAGGATGAGGAGAAGGCTGAGGTACTTAATTCCTTCTTTGCCTCAGTCTTTAACAGGGGTACCCAGCCCTCTGAGCTGGACAACAGGGATGAGGAGCAGAACGAACACCCCATAAATCAAGAGGAAATGGTGAGTGACCTGCTTGAGGGTAGGAAGGGTCTACAGAGGGATCTGGACAGGCTGGATTGATGGGCTGAGACCAGTGGTATGAGATTCAACAAGGCTAAGTGCTGGGTCCTGCGCTTGGGTCACAACAACCCCATGCAGCGCTACGGGCTTGGGGAAAAGTGGCTGGAAAGCTGCCTGGCAGAAAAGGACCTGGGGGTGTTGGTCAACAGTCGGCTGAATATGAGCCAGCAGTGTGCCCAGGTGGCCAAGAAGGCCAACAGCATCCTGGCCTCTGTCAGGAATAGTGTGGTGAGCTGGACTAAGGAAGTGATCGTGCCCCTGTACTCAGCGCTGGTGAGGCCCCACCTCAAATACTGTGTTCCATTTTGGGCCCCTCACTACAAGAAAGACATTGAGATTCTGAAGCGAGTCCAGAGAAGGGCAACGAAGCTGGTGAGGGGTCTGGAGCACAAGTCTTATGAGGAGCGGCTGAGGGAACTGGGGTTGTTTAGCCTGGAGAAGAGAAGGCTCAGGGGAGACCTTATTGCTCTCTACAACTACCTGAAAGGAGGTTGTAGCGAGGTGGGTTTTGATAAACAGTGCACAAGCCCATTTGGAAAACAACATGGAAACTGAGGATGTTAGTTAATGCTGATAAATTGGCAATTCTTTGCAGAATTCTATGGAAATCTTCAAGGAAAGTATGCTATGAATACTAATATGAATTCCTAATTTCAAATTTTCTTTGTTAGCATTTTATGGAGGCTGCTTACATGACATTTAGGCGAATGTTTCTGGTTTCACTTGCTACCATCCTACTGATGCTCATTTTGTTGTTTATATAAGGGAGAAAAGCACCAGGCTGGCTTGTTACTCCATGCACTTAGAAAAGCAGTGGCTCTTTATGTTTTGATTTAATTATGACTAAATATTTGTCATCTACATCTCAGTATGAAGTTATTGCACTGATATGCTTATTCTACAATATTCTTGAATTCTTTTCCTTAAAGTACAGATTCTGATTGATCCGTTTATGACATAATTTTTTAACAAATTCTCATTTTTAAACTACCATAGTATTGTAGCACTTGGCATTAAAATGGCAAGTAAACCAGCTAGTGTTGTTTATGATCACAAAAGATCAGAATTTAAGGAACTTATTTCATCCTATAAATGAAAAATTTTTGTTCTTTTATATTTTAAATAATAAATGTTATATAGTTTATCATAATTTGTTAAGATATTTTTTCAAACACTAACAGCTTTGAAAAATGAAAAATATTTAGAAAAGCATTAATCCATTTTTCCACAATGTTTAATTGACAATTAAGACAGACAGTGTTTGTTAACTAAGTCAGGTTTTTCAATTTTAATGCAAAAATTGTAGCCAGAAATAGACTTGTAAAATGGAAAATGTTTTTGATTTTGGCTTTGGCACTTCACTGAAATATACTATTTTCTTTCTGTCTACTGCAATTCCAGGGCTAAACAGGATGTTGGATTTCTCTCTGTAACATTTGACAAAATTTTTCCAATTAGTTCCTAATTTATGGAAGACCTGGTCCCAACAAGAAATTGATCATGACCTATAATTCATTTTAAGTTGTGTTCATTTATGCCAAAAACTGTCTCCAGTTACTGACTGCCATATATAAAGGATGGGACCAAATTAAGACAATATTGCCACAATGCATCAAAAACTGACTGCGTTTTCAGTTCATCCTAAATTACAAGATTACAAACATGCTGTTTGACTGGTCAGTAGGCTTGGCACAAGTAGGTTGATGGTTGACAAAGAAAAATGTCTGGTTTATGTCACAAAAATTTATTTCTGATACCAATTTATCAATAAACTAATATTCAATGCAAACAAAAGAACCTTGCTATTTGTATATAATTCCCTCTGCCCACAAAAATAATTTGCCATCTTATGTCAACATAACTACATGAGACTGGGATGAGGAATGGGGAGAATTAATTCTTTCTTCCTCAACATGGATATTTGTCTCCACATTCCTCCTAGAAATGAGTGGAATATGAGTGACTGAAACATAACTCCCATAGAGGATAAATCTTTCCAATATTAGCTCCCCATCCCAGGATTTAAGTGTACAAGATGGAGTTTGAGAATAAACCCAATTTCCTTCCTCTCACCCACTCCCAGTGAACTGCGAAGATCATCTTCCACAGCAGCACAGGCTTCCTTCATGGCGTTCACTGAAATTCTGATCTCACTAAATATCAGTGCACAAAACAAATGTCTTCCAAAGTATACATGATTGAAAATTGGCCATCCACCAATATCCCTTCTTTCTTCTTTGTACCACGACACATATGTTTTGTACATTTTATTCAGAAGGATGCTAACTTGCTTACCTCAAGCAAAGGGATTCCATTGCTTGCCTCTACTAATGTGCTTTGCCACAGAGCTTTGCAGGTGTCTGCTGCATAGTATGCATATCTTAATGATAGAATACCATTAATGTTAAAGGCACATTTAATCTGCAAGGCTGATCTTTAGGAAAATTCTTTTGGTTTTCATTAAAAAATACCGTATGCCAAATACTAATTACTCCTTCACAGTGTTTTAACCAATCATGTTATTTATATCAATAAAGCATATAAAGTATCTAAGTGCAACACTCAAATCAAGAGAAACATTGCTTCATAAGAGAGCAGCTTGTGCCTTTTTTGGCTGCATATTCTTATGTTTACATTTTATCAGTGGTGACTGGCTTTGTTTTACTTTGCGTTTTCTGTTTTGTAAATGCCAGTGATAGTCTGATTAGAATGCTGAACATGTTGTTAGCAACATCACTAATAAGTGAATGTTTCCTGATGCTTATTAGCAGGGTCTAGCAGTGTGGTGAAATTCAGTTAAATGCTTGGAGTCTGAACAGGGGAAATGACAGGCAATGCCACAGATCCAGCTGCAGTGTATGTCTCCACTGCAGCTGGAATTACTGAAATGATGAAACCAGTTTAGGTTCAAGGTCATGGCTGACATTCAGTTGTCATGGCTTCATTGTCTATATGTCTTCCCTACATTGACACATTCAAGGGTACTTCATAGCAACCACAAAGAGCTAGTCAATTGATACCATTACATTTCGTGTACACACAAGCCACATGCTTGTTCAGGACTGTTGATACAGTCTAACTTTTATACATTAATGGAGCCATTGAAATTGCTACTTGCCCAACACTACTCCTAACAACATAGACTTACTTGTTTAATCCAAACATTTAGCTATGTCATTTTAAAGTTTTGCACAGCATTCTCTAATTGAGGTAACATTATCTGCATTTTAATGCTAGGCTATTTGTGTCCAATGAAAGATTACCTGAAGAACTCTGCCATTTACTGTGCCAATTTAAATACACTCAGTTGCAAAGAAAAAAATATACACAAAACATGTAAGCAAAGAAAAAAGAGATATATTTATTTGTTCTGAGCGTGCCACAGAAATCCAATTGCTCAGAAATAGTCTGGTGAAAAAGGGGAAAACATAAGCTTGGGTCAGGGAAGACAGTGATTAGCTCCATTGTTAGGGGCTCTTTGAGCTTCTTTGGCCCTAAAGAAAAACCCACTAATGACTTGAACTTGCCAAAATTTGTGTGGAATACAACCTAAGTTATGGTGCTTATCTAAGATGTGGTCGTAAAATATGCTGATACAAAAAATAGCAAATGTGCATCTTTATAAACTGCTTTCCTATACAAATAACACAAAAAATGCTTAAACTTTATACTGCAAACATGCTTTTCCTATAAGTGCAGTTCTTTTATTGAAAATTCTAATTTTGAGAAACCAGTGTACAGAAGATAAAAAGATAAAATAAACTAGGCCTGGTGTTAGGTGTTATAAACTTTAAAACTCCTTTTACTACTGTTTTCAGAATGAGGCCAGATGAAAATTTATTTTCCTTGAATTTTTTTAGGAGACATTTATTTTATAGTTTGGCTTGATGCTTGATAACAACTTGAAATGTGTACAGTCAAACCTCACAACCACAGTTAACTTTGCAATTGTATGTATTGTATATCAAAGGCTACTGCTCGCTAAATGTTCTACTAAAAAATACAGTTTATACTTTATAAAGCTATTTCTTTATGTATATTTTCCCCATCTGCTTTCTTGTACACTGTACTAGGCTGAATTCCTTTGTCACAAAACTAGTGTAGCAGAGGCTGCTGCCCTGCCAATGTGCCTCATCTGATCAGGATGGACCACCTCTAGAGGCTACAAAGTTGCTGAGACAGCCAACAGGGGTGCCAATTAGTGTCAGTTGTTGCCATAGTTCTGTGATATGGACATGTGTCCATTGGGAACCAGCCTGAGACCACCAAACTAATTTGACAGAAACCAATGAATGGACACCAGCTGAAAACAATCTCCACTTACACTCTGACTATCTGAACTGGTTTGATAAAAGTAGAAGGCCATGCATCATTGCCAGTATAAGGTGAAACACCATTTCCAGCTCATCCCAACACAAGAAAACATGCATTGTCATGTAAAAGTATGAAACAAGTGCCCCCTCCTGGTGTTCAAGTGGTGGTGTGATTGAGTCCAGGAGGATAGGAAAGTAATGGTTGCGACCAGGTGGGACATCATTGATCTGTCCTCTGCGGAGCATCTCGCATAACATTAAATTGTCTTAGACTTTATGAGCCAGACCTCACCTGAAGCTCTATCATTTAATGTGGATCTCGAGTGGAAAGCCACAATCCCAACCACTCAGTCTTCAGTGGGTCAATTAGTAGGTTTTAAAATCATCAGATGGGATATCTAGTAACCTGCCTTAGCAGAAGTCAAGAGAAACTTGAGGAGAGAACAGAAAAATCTGGTTGTGGCTGACAGGCTTTTTGTCTTTTTCACAGCCACAACAGGACAGAAGTGGCCTAACTACTTTAAGTGTTACAACTCAAATAGAGATCTGGTTTTAACTTATCAAAAGTCAGTGCAGTTGAAAGCTAAAACAGCTGTTCCTTAGAGATATAGTATCTGGTAGTAGATTGTTCCTTTAAAGTGCTTATAAATAAAAATGAGGCTATTTAATTCCATTTAGTCTATATAATCCTTCTTTTTTATGTCCAAACCAGTGAAATAGTTCCTGTATTCAGTCATGATCATATTGCCAAAGGTCCACAAGTTTGTTACCATGTGCTTACAGGTACATAAACCTTGAGTTCACGTGAAATTACACCAGAGTAACTGAATAGGTTTAACTGCACCTTTTCTCCATTTCTACCAGTTTTCCTTAAACCAATGCATCTTGATGTATAGATGAAGTCAAGGATTTCCTGCAGCTTGCAAGAAAGCCTAAGTCTGAATATATGCATTGACTGAGTTCCCATTGCTCTAGAATGTTTTAGTCAGGTTCTGTAACTCAGTCTTGCTAGACATTTGGGTTTAACCTGAACACTGTGTGTTTTTAGATAGTTTCTAGTTTTCTAGGTTACAGCGCAACCCAGAACCTTAAAAGTCCAGGTAGGAATAGCATCCTTTTGAGATGATATTAATACACTGTCAAAGGGATATTTCATACTTCATATCTACCCCCAAACACACTTTGGCCAGGCAACAGAAAAACTTAAATTGCATCACAAGGAACACTAATTTTGAGTCCCAAGGAGATGGAAGTACCAGCTATATTGTGTACCTGACTCTGCTTGTAGGAGATGATTTAGACAGCACCATGATGTTGATCTGGACTTGGACCCAGATAAATCTGCTATGACTACTCTTTATGTTATTTTTGTTGGGAGAATTAAGAAAAGAGAAAGCACTGCTAAATCACTGTAAAATAAAAGAACAACAGCAAAGAAAATCACTGTAGTACATCATGGTTATCTGCATGTCGTGGTTTCACCCTGGTAGGCAGCTAAGCCCCACACAACCACTTGCTCGCTCCCCTCCAGTGGGATGGGGGAGAGAATTGGAAGGGTAAAAGTGAGAAAACTCATGGGTTGAGATAAAGACAGTTTAATAGGCAAAGCAAAAGCTGTGCGCGCAAGCAAACCAAAATAAGGAATTAATTCATTACTTCCTATAAGCAGGCAGATGTTTAGCCATCTCCAGGAAAGCAAGGCTTCATCACACATAACGGTTACTTGGGAAGACAAATGTCATAACTCCGATCATCCCCCCTTCTTCCCCATGGCTTTCATTGCTGAGCACGACATCATGTGGTATGGAATATTCCTTTGGTCAGTTGGGGTTAGCTGTCCCAGCTGTGTTCCCTCCCAACTTCTTGTGCATGCCCAGCCTGCTTGCTGGTGGGGCTGTGTGAGAAGCAGAAAAGGCCTTGACGTGGTGTAAGCACTGCTCAGCAATTACTAAAACATCCCTGTGTTATCAACATTATTTTCATCACAAATCCAAAACATAGCCCCATACAAGCTACTGTGAAGAAAATTAACTCCACCCCAGCTGAAACCAGCACACTGTGTAACAAATTCTCCTCCACTTTGTATGTATTGTGCAGACACAAATATATCACCAAAACCACAGCATTACTTATATAGTATATGCGTGGGTGTTTTTCTAGCATTGGCATCTGTATTTCTAGATGAAGCACCAGGCCATGTTACTCAAAAACAAAAGCCTAAAATTAGCCTGGTTTGAAGGTGCAGTAAAAACAGCAGTTCTTATTGGTTTTAATAGGAGTTGCAATAACCAACATTTTGAAAGATCAGGTTATTTAGTTGTTTAATTTTCAAAAGCCCCTAAACAGGTTTATAAGAGAGGTAATATCTTTTATTAAACCAACTGACATATTGAAAAAAATGGGGAAACTTTCAGTTTCATGAACTCTTCCAAAGGTTCTCAGCCTAATAAAAGATATTATCTCTTCCTGTAAACTTTGCCTCATGCACCCAGGCCATCATGACCGTAACAAAATTACTACAAAATCAACTTAGATAATTTAAACATTTTGGTTTTAGCAGTCTAAAATTAGGCTCCAGTTTTTGATTGACATGACCATGGTACATTCTTGCTTAGGGCATTCCCAATTTCTAGTGATTGTGTCTTGGGATAAAGCTGGTAACTGTTTCTCAAGGCTACATTATTCTTCTGCTTTTTCCTGTTTTCTTTATTCCTATTTTCTTTTCTTATAATCCATTTTGTCCTGAAAAAACTTATATTCCAATAGCTTTTTTCCATTTTTTAGACCTAAATCTGCTACTGATAAAATCGGCGAGATCTACATCACTGATGTCTGAAGAATCATAGAATCATAGAATGGTTTAGGTTGGAAGGGACCTTAAAGATCATCTAGTTCCAACCCCACTGCCATGGGCAAGGACACCTTCCACTAGATCTGGTTGCTCAAAGCCCCATCCAACCTGGCCTTGAACACTGCCAGGGATGGGGCCTCCACAGCTTCCCTGGGCAACCTGTTCCAGTGTCTCACCACCCTCATAGTGAAAAATTTCTTCCTAAAGCCCCTGTTTGGATAAAATATAGCAAGCAAAGGGGCTTCTTGCAATTTTAAAGGCTGGTTCAAGCATCATTTTCTTTTTTAGTTAAACTTGGCTCCTCACTGACACAATTCATTTGCACACTTGTGCTTTTTAAATAAGGAATAAACAGCATAATGTATGAGACATTCTTCTATACAGGTAAGGATAATCATTAATAAAGGGAGTGTTTAGCTGCAGCAATATTGCAAAAATAATGTTTGGCCTGTTCTGGATGAAGAACAAAGAGAGTTCTGTATTTAACAATTAAGAATAGCTCTGGTGGTCTTGGCACACTGATGTAAATTATATCATAAACCAAGCACTTTAATTCCCTCCCCCTTTTTTGACTAAGAAGTCTATATCTGACTTTAAATGTAATACTGATTATTTTTCTTTTTGCTATAGCCTGCTAATTACACCAAGTCTTACTCATATAATGTTAGAGGAAAGTTAATTAACTAATAAAAACAACCTTCTGAAACTCAAACTGCAATTAGACAAGATTGTAGTATTTTTCAGTTGTAATAGACACATTTTTTGTGTTGTTTAAAACTAGACATTTTAATTGCATTATTTGATTCTTTAGAAAATCAGAAATAATTTTTAAGAAGTAAAAGACTCACTGGTATAATTTTATTTTATCTTTCAACAGCATGTAGCCAAATCAAGCAGTTTACAAAGAAGGGCTTTAGATAATTTTGTTCTTACAGATGAAAAAAGGGGGGGGGCAGGTACGGAGGGAAGAGGCAAAGGGAGTGGGAACAGCTTACTATTCTAATAGTGCAGTCTTTTATGGAAGGATTGCTGAAATACTCTTTGAGTTAATTTTTAATCTAGAAGGAGAATTATTTGATGGATTTACCCAGTAATTAGCAAGATCCATAATCAAGATAACTGATTCTTTTCTTATTGGGCAATCTAAGAAACTGAACACATCTGTTAGAGCACACAGTCAAGTAGTCTACAACTGACCTGCTTTGTCATACTAATGCTAGTAGTGCCTGATAAGAAAAAAGAAAGCTATCACTGTATTAATAGCTAAGTTTATGTAAAAATAAAAATTTTTTATCCAATAGGAATAACAAGTGTGGTGTATTATTGAATTGAGTGTCCTACAGTATAGTTAGAAATAAACACAACCAGATATTTTGAGATATGCCTGTATAGACAAGTGTCTTGTAATATCTCAAAAAAGGCTCAGAATTAAATAATTTTTAATATTTAACTTAAATAATTTGCAAGTTGGAAATTATTTGAGCTTTTTTTTGGAAATCTTGTAGCAGATAACTGCTGACAACTCTAATGTTTTAGGGCTGTTTATTGTTTGGATTGTTGCTGATGCTTAGCAGAAAAGACACTTTCAGTTTCTGTTCTAGGAACCTCAGGGCTCTCCTTTAGGCCGTTTAGTCTAATGGAATTAAGCCTGACATGTTTCAACTCTTTTTTTTATAAAATAAACATAAACCAATGGTTTAGATATCTAATAAAACTCTTGAACCATGCGAGACTAAAACTTTCCCTGTTCCTTTACACATCTGTAAATAAAGATCATAAGAGTACAACAGGATAAATCAACATGAATTTGAAATCCATTGCAGCATATTAAATGGTGCAATCTCACTGAAAGAGAGGGTGACCCCATGGCTTCTTGCAGTTTGAAGCTAATTGTTTTCGTCAGGATGGGAACATCTGGAAGTCCACTGCAGTGTCCCATCAGCAAGACTTCAGTAACTGAGCCAGCCTGCAGAGAATGGATCCACTTTGTAGCAGCACAGCGGGCTCAAACACCACCTCTTCTGCTCTCCAAACTGTCATGCATAACAACTTCATTGTGCTAAATTGAACTTGAAAGCAACCAAAGGCTATGAGAAGAGGAGGCTATGAGAAAAGCGTGCTGTCAGTGTTGGCAAAGGCTGACCTGGAAAGCAAGCTTAGAGACAAGAGAATAAAAGACCAGGGCCCATGAACACAGCATATTGTTTCATTTTAAAGTATGATTCCCATAGGAGAAAAAGTAGCAAATGTGATGTAAATTTATTTAAATAGATTCCACCACTTAAAAGTTTGCCAGACGCTCTTATCCAACTTTCCCAGCTCTCTGATTCGCTACTTACAGTGGGAATATAATGACATATAGTCATCATTGTAACAGCTTCTTTGCAGGGGCACAATGATGATTAATAGCTAGCAACAAATTTTCACATGGGCTCTGAAGCACTATAGCATTAAGCAGCCAAACACTCCCAAATCCCCCTTTTCTGTTCCACTTAAAAGTCCTCTCCTTGTATCTTGCAGATATGAACAAAACCTATCTTAATTCCAATCAGTTTTTCCTCATTCAAAGAGATGTTCTTTCTTTTTTTTTTATAATTGATCCATGTGCATGTTTTTAGTCTTTCACTGAGCCTGAGGGGTTTTTTTGAGGGCGGAGGGAGGAAATAATTTCAGCAATAATTTTTTTTTGTTTTGGTTTTGCCTCCAAAATATTTTTCAAGATTTTTCTCAATTAGTTAAACTATGCACCTTAAAAAAAAGAAATACAAAACTGAAAAAGAAGCCTTAACACTCTTTCTCTTGTAAGATTATTAACCAATAGCACTGAGGGATGATCTCAGAGAAGCAACTCTAGTAAAGTAAGTCAAAGAGCAACAACAATAAGCTGCTTTTATTTATTGTATTAATTCTCATTCCCATGAGAAACTTACAACTGAAACTAGAATGGACTATTTTTTTGTGCAGAATTACTGTAAAGACAGCCCATTTGGAAATATTTTATTTTTCTTTTAATGTTCATTCACTGATGTGAAGTTATTGGTTTTCCTAAGTTGGAACACAGGAAGTTCCGTTCAAACCTAAGAAAAAACTTCTTTACGGTGAGGGTGACAGAGCACTGGAACAGGCTGCCCAGGGAGGTTGTGGAGTCCCCTTCTCTGGAGATTTTCAAGACCCGCCTGGATGCAGTCCTGAGTAATGTGCTCTAGGCATTCC
>VFFE01007946.1:0-12993 GCA_008921705.1 Burhinus oedicnemus
GAAGGCTCCAGGGAGACCTTATAGCAGCCTTCCAGTACTTAAAGGGGGCCTACAAGAAAGCTGGAGAGGGACTTTTTACAAGTCCATGTAGTGATAGGACGAGGGGTAATGGCTTCAAACTGGAAGAGGGTAGATTTAGATTAGATATTAGGAAGAAATCTTTCACTATGAGGGTGGTGAGGCACTGGAACAGGTTGCCCAGGGAAGTTGTGGAAGCCCCATCCCTGGAAGTGTTCAAGGCCAGGTTGGATGAGGCTTTGAGCAGTGTAGTCTAGTAGGAGGTGTCCTTGCCCATGGCAAGGGGGTTGGAACTAGATGATCTTTAAGGTCCCTTCCAACCTAAACCATTCTATGAATCTATGATCCCTACGCAGCAGGTGCCGAAACCAACTGAAAACCAGGCAGCTGCTGGAAGAAGCAGAAAGTCAACAAAGATTTGCAGTAACTGGGGGAAAGGTAAAGGCAGCAGTGGGAGATTGTGACCACCGACTCAATTAGAGACTGAACAGAACTACCCCCCCCACCACTGTACTGGAGCATGCGCACATCAATTAAAGGACATTGTAGCTTTAAATGAAAGCAAGAGACTGTACTAACCAATAGAAATTGTTAAGATAAGATACTAACCAATAATTATAATTAAGGGTGTGTATTTCTGTGTTTTGACCAGTATAAATATTCCAAAGAGTTTGTAGGCCGGTGTGCTAGCTTTGTGGATTACCACCTAGCACCCATCTCTGTGCAGAAATGATATAAATAAATACCTCTGCTCTGTGTGTACGTTGGCGTCTTGCACACCGGGTAAATGACCCCACTTACGGACAACAGGGTTTTGTTTAAAGTTAGTTAATACAATGCTGCTTAATCTGCCATACGTTGTATAATTTATTTGCTCTTTGTGTTTGTATGCAGTGGGTGAAACGTGCTATTCTGCTGTGGTGTTTAATACTGATCCATACCGCAATAAGCTCGATAATGACTTTACCTGCATACCTTGGCCATCACGTAATGGATTCTGTTACAAATTACACTTTCAAATTTACCTTGGGAAAATTTACCTCACCCTTTTATGCTTATACCAAATTGACACTACCAGAGTTAGCGGATGGATGCTTTTTGGATTTCGGAAATGATTGTTACTTTCTAAAAATACTACTCAAATCCCATGAGCCACTCCACCACCTGTACTGGCATGAGCCACGCCACCACCACCCTTACTGGCACAAGCTACTCCAGCTTTGAGAATGAGCACCGCCACTACTTCAACTCTGACAATGACCACTGCCACTATTCCAGCCTCGAAAACAAGCACTGCCACTACTCCAGCTGCTCCAACAATGAGTACTGCTGCTACTCCAACTCCATTAGTACTGGTACAAGTCGCCCCAGTGACCAGGAAGCAGAAAAGGAGATCAGTTCGTTCCCCTGCCCCTAAAGACCAGATCAAGCCAGATAGCATGGGAGAGAATTCTGGCGAAGATCCAAGCAGATATGGGAAAGGGTCCTTCTCAAGCAGATCAGGGAGAGAGTCCTTCTCGGGCAGCATCAGCGCAGGAGGAGGAATCAGATATAGAGATAATTGTTCAATCCTTATCTATGAAGGACTTGCGAAATATGGGAAAGGACTTTACTGTTGTGAAGGTGAGACACTTATCTCCTGGTTGCTCCGATGCTGCGATAACGGGGCCGATACCGTAGACTTAGACCAGTTGGGAAACCTGGCCAGAGACAGAGGTATCGATAAAGTGATTGGGAGAAAGACACTCTCAGTCTCTGGAGGCGACTGGTGTCAGCTGTAAAGCGCAGGTATCCCTTTAAGGATGATATCGAATTCAAGCCAAGCAAATGGACCACCATGGAGAAAGGTATTAAGTACCTGAGAGAAATGGCTGTGCAAGAGGTGATTTATAGTGACTGGTGAGTGAATGTAGACCCTGATGAAATGCAATGCAAATGACCCATGTTGCGGAAGTTTGTGTAGAGTGCACCACCGATGTATTCCCACACATTGTCAACAATGGTCTGGGGAGGATCTGATGATGATGCACTAATTGTAAATGAAGTGACTAACAAAGTACGACAGTATGAAGACAGTCTCTCTCATCCCCTCGCTGTGGCAGCCATGGAAAAACTGGCTGAGAAAACCAGGGAAATGACTGAGAAAACTGGGAAAATGACTGAGAAAACCGAGAAATTATTTGAAAAACTGTTTGATAAACTGTCCAGGATGGAGGAAAGATCTCACTCTTCTCCTGCATGGACCCACACTGCAGCTGTTAGGAGAAGATGCCTTCCTACAAGACCAGCTCAAGAGAGATGGAACACGCCATGTGATACCCTGTGGTTTTGCCTCTGTGACTATGGGGAGGACATGAGGAAGTGTGATGGACAACCTACCTCAGCCCTACAGGCATGAGTAATTGAATTGCAAGGTAAAACAGATAGAAGAAAGAGTTTTCCCAGGAGGATGGCTGCTCCAGTCTAGGGTGAGTAGTTCTCCTGTCTGGGTAGGGACCCATCTGCTAATCCCGAGTACTATGCTTAGTATTAGAGGGGCCCTGCCTCCAGCCAGGAAGAGGAGAGGGACAACAAGTTTATTGGACTGTGTGGATTTGATGGCCTGGCACCTTAGAGCCCTGGTGGACACTGGTGCACAGTGTGCCCTATTGCCATCGAATCATAAAGGGGCAGAATCCATCTCTATTTCTGGAGTGATGGTGTTGGAGAAATACTAGAAGTAAAGGGTATGATTAACCACTGTAAATAGTTAACAAGATGTGGCCCTGGAGAAAGAACAGGAGGATACCATAAATTAGCCAATATAAGAGAATACCAATATAAGCTCAAGGGGAACAGAACTGCTAACAAGGCAAAGAAGTCATCACTTGAACTATCCTAATGAGTGATCTATCCTAATTAACATAGTAAAAAAACCCGCCCTCGGGTAGGGAAAGCCCCCTACTAACAAAAGCCCCCTCCTCATGGAGCATGGGTAGTAAAAAGAGAGGAAGCTGTGATGTAGAGATGAGGCACATCAAGAACCATTGGGAATGAGGATGACTAAGTGTAGCTGTAGAAAGTACTGATAACTGTTGCTTAACTGTTTATCGAAATGTATAAATGCTTTACTGTGTTCTAATTGGGGTATGCTAACTTTGTGGATGAACCACCTAGCGCCCATCTCTGCATAGAAATGAAATAAACAAATATCTCGCCTCTGTGTGTATATTGACTCCTTGCACACCGGGTTAAAAGAACCAAGATTTGGGACAACAATGGGAGGGTGTTATGGTTTGAGAAACCCACAACAATTTATTGTCGTTTAGACAATTATTCTATTACCCGCTGACCCCTCCCCACCCAGGAAGGGGGAATTGGGAAGAAAACAAGGAAACCCAGGGGCTGAAATATAAACAGATTTAATAGAATAAGACTAGATAATTAACAGGAATAACACTAAAGAACCAATAGAGATCCCAATATCAATCTAAAGATATATAAGGATTATACTCAACCAACTATATCAGTAGGAAGCTGTGCACTCCCAGCAGTGGACAGTACATGTCGGACATTGCGAGTGCTACGGCTTCGGGAGGAAGGGAAGGCCTCAGGGGTCCGGCACCGGGGCAAGGAGTTCTCTGGATCACCACCATCAAGGGAGAGCCTTCCTCCTCAGCAAACTTTCTAATTTATATTGAATGTGACATTCATGGTATGAAATAATCCTGTTGGCCAGCTTGGGTCAGGTGCCCGGGTCTCGCTCCTCCTCATCCCTGCACCTGGCTAGCCTGAAAACACTGAGACCTTGACACCCACACACCATAGCTGGCTATGAAGTAAATATTGTCACAAATTCAGACACTAGGGTCTTCTAAAAGTACAATTTTCCCAAGCATTAGAAAAGAAATTAGTCCTGTGTCGCTCAAACCAGGACAAGGGGTCTCAATTCTAATTTTTTCTGTCTGTATTGGAGGCTGAAGTGAGCCTAACTGGAAATAATTGGGAGAAGCACCCCATTGTGACTGGCCCAGATGCTCCGTGCATCCTTGGCATAGACTACCTCAAGAGAGGGTATTTTAAAGACCCAAAAGGGTATTGGTGGGCTTTTGGTATAGCAGCTGTAGAGACTGAGGACATTACACAGCTGTCTACCTTCCCTGGTCTTTCAGATGACCCTTCTGTTGTGGGACTGCTGAACGTTAAAGAACAGCAGGTGCCAATTGCTACTACATGGGCAACTACATGTCTGATGGAGACTGGAGATTAACAGTAGACTATCGTGGCCTGAATGGAGTCACACCACCACTGAGTGCTGCTGTGCTGGACATGCTAGAAGGACATTCCTTTTTCTTGGAAGGTCAGTTCATTACCAAGGTTTCTTTGTTCTGCACCCATCAAGGGTGTCTGGGCTCCCTGCTGAGCTTATCAGGAATGCCTCAAGCTCCCAGCTAAGTCTTTGTCAGGTTGGGTGGGGGGGGGGTGTCACCTTTGTGGCAGCTCTGTCACTCCACCCATGGGCCTGCAGCCACTTATGAGTCATTAGGAGTGAGACTACACCATGTGTCTCTCTTGCCTCCTAAGGTGTGAAGCAGAGGAGGCTTGTGAAGTCCAATGTTGTTGTGACTTCTGAGAGGGTTTGTCAATTGACACACAAGTATACAGTACCAGTTTAGATAGAAGTGATGCACACAGTGATTTGATACAAGATATAATCCAAAAAACACAATTCTGACAGCTAAAATGAGAGCTAATATTGTTGTGAAATCATTAGATTTTGTTAAAGTAGAAAATAAAATGTTAGGTTTTATTGCGTATTCTGAAATCTGTAACCATAAAAACCCTTAACAGATAATTATTGATTTGTATTAAGAAATTAATAGAAACTAGATGAATCAGTGAAGAATAGACTAGAGGTATTTCAGTTTGAGTTTTGTAACCTTAGGAATTGTGTTTGTTAGCTTTGCGAAATTAAGGGAACTGGCCATGGAAACATGTTATGCACCAGTGATGCTGCTTGGAAAATCCCCTTACCTTTCCCATCTTGATTTGAATATTGAGAACCCAATCAATATATATTGGTAGAAGTAATGAGTGATTATTTTAGGGTATAAGTATTGATAAAAATACATATATGATCGTAGAAAAACTTGATATAAAAGTTAGATTTAATAGCGAATAAGGTATGTATTTATGTTAAGCACTGCATGTACATGTACCAGTAACTAGGCATGATCTACCTACTATGAAACAATGAAGCATTGTGAATAAGCAGAAGGTTCCTGTCAAGAAAGTGATGAACTGTAGGCCTGGTTAGCAAGCCGAGAAAACCACCTGGAACTGCCAAGATTAAAGGAGAAGTAGGTTAAAGGTAATTTCGGCAGGGGGAGACCGCGACCGCTGACTCATTGACCACCTACCCAAGTAATACCACCTACTCAAAAGAGAACAATGGAAGAGAAAGACAGAGTCTGCGCACTAATTTACATAGGAGGCGAGGAATGTCTGACCAATCACTAAAGAGTGTAATAGTGAATATGTATTAATTGTTTGAATATGTAATAATCAGTGTATATAAAATTGGAGAGTTTTAATGCGAAGGTGGACACGTCTTTGGAGGAGTTATCCCCCGTGTCCCCAGCGCTGCAATAAAGAAGTGCCTGCTCACCTACGACTGAGTGGATGAGTTTTTCCCACCATTACAAATTGGTAACAATATCATTAAACTGCTTGTGCCCATGTTCTGAGGTCTGGTAGCGAAGACCGTGACCAGTCAGCTCACAGACCCCTGAGCAGAGATTGTTCTCGAGCTATTTGGTGAAAAGTATGGACATGTTGCTGAATGATATTTACATTGTATTAGATTTGTTTAGATTTGTTAGTGTAAAAACAACAGGTAGTATTTATTAACACGCAAACACCTACTTGTGAGGCTAGAAGATATTCTTAAGGCCCAGCGATTTTGGATAGCTATTTGTGAGAGCAAATTAATTTCAGATTGTAGTTTCTTTAAGCATCTATAGTAGCATTTTGGACAGTTTCAAGTGTAGTAGAAATGTTAACAATAGCTCATTCTAATTTAACAATACCCAAAGGTGGAAACATCGCACGTACAAACTGGTGAAACTTGGTCTTTCTACCAAGGGATTAGAAGCTTTGCGCTTATTATGTACAGGATAATGGTTTTGTAGAAAGTTAAATGTTAAATTTTTAGATTGAAATGCATAGGGAGCAAGACATGCTATAGTACAAGTGCCTGCCCACTGCATTGGTAGACTCTTATAGGCATTAGTGCCGCAAAGGCAGAATCACCCCAGGTGTTAAAATGGTAGGCAACCAGCTTTGCCAAAAGTTACTGTGATGCTGGCAAAGTGAGCACCATGAAATGAAAGAACAGTTGAGTTTTATTAAGCACGTTTGGCTTAATCAAATTGTCCAAAAGAGGTTGTGATCTACACACCCAGCTACATCATCTGGGCCACGTTTCCCAACTATCATTAGTACTTAGCCAACCATTATTCTGTAAACTGTAGTGTGTAGAATTCAGACCAGTGAAATTGTAGTATCTTTGGCAATTCATATTATTAACATTCTGTGTAAGATTCCAGAGTCCTAGATTATAAAAAAAGTCATCATTTGTGATTGCTAACTCATTGTTACAGGTCCATGAGGGTCCCAGGTCAGAATCAATACAAGCTTGTGTTCTGTCACATTAAATTGAAACCATGCTTGGGTGTGATTGTATAATTTGTTTTGGGCTGCTGCACAAAAAGGGCAGCGAGCTACAAAGTTTAGGCATTGTACTTTAGAAATGGGCCACCCTCAGAGGCCAACCTGTCAATATAGATCCAGGACACCCTGTGGTCATGTAGCCAACCCAGCATCATGCAATCAAAGGTGGAGACAGTATGTATGTTATGTGGAAGAACAATATCACTAGTCTTTCTAGGTTCTTTGGCTAAGTGATCTACTTTATGGTTATATCTGGATCCTAAATCTGTGCCCTTCATATGTGCTGATACATGCCCTATTTGAAGAGGATTCTCATCATCCTGCTTTGCTCAAGCTATTGAATATAGTTTTTCCCATACTTCTTTTCCCCAGACTTGCCTTACTTTAATTTTCCATCCTTCAGCTTTCCAGTATGAGACCCATTGAGTGGCTCCAGCCCATACCCCATAGGAATCAGTATACATTGCATTGGCACCCTGTTTGACAGCTAGCACTACTGCCTGGAGCTCAGCCAATTGAGCTGATCCATCTCTCTCTCGTGTTTTGGATGTCTCATCCAAGGGCTGCAGGAGGGCAGCCCTTCCCTTCCACTCTCCTTTAATCCTTTGGGTTGATCCATCTGTAAACCAGATATTAGACCAAGCCTCAGTATCCTTTTGTAAATCAGATGGGGTGGTGCATTTTGAATGGGTGAGAGTGGCATATCAAGGGGTGGTTCAGCACCCCCTTGCCATTGGATATTGTACTCTGTCAATTTCCCTGTAAGCCCTGTTCTCCCCTCGACCCAGTTGTGATGTGCTACGTACATTACCATCTTCTGAATTGAACTGGAATGTAGAACAGGAGCAGACTGATTCTTCTGAGTATAGGGAATGAAGTCTGTATTTCTAAGGGTGCATCTAATGTGATGGATTCAGTATCTAATAAGGCTTTGTAAGTAGCCAGTAGTGATTTTTCCCAAGGCGAATACTGTGACTGTGAACCTTGCCACCTCTTTGACCCGAACTGTATGGGAGTTAATTGGGCCTTATGGGGAGCTCATTGCCACAATTGCCATTGATGTCCTTTTTCTGTGAGTCAAACGCCAGGTGCCATTAGGCTTACAGACAGGCCACATGGGGAAGTTATACAGGGAATGAGTTTTCTGAATAATATCCTGTCGTTCCAAATCCTGAATAAGCATAGTTATACCTAGTGAGGCTTCAGGGCTAATATGATATTGTCATACATGAGTCAAGGCACTTTGGGTACTTTAGGTGCGGCTTGTAATAAAGAGGCAGTAGACACCCTTGGCTGATATTTTCTCTATAGAGGTTGCAGAGTTTTGAATCTGAGGGTTTGGCATGCAAGTGCCTAATGGAGTACTAATGGTTTGGAACTTTAATATATCCATGCCTAATATATTTAAGGGCCCTATCGCCACTATGAGTCTTAACGTCCTTCCATTCAGCAGAGTTAACTTTATCCTAGCTACTGGGAGCCACTGTCTTTTTCTGGCGATCCCTGTTATATAAACCCTTTCTTGAGTTTTCTGGATTAAGCCAGCTTTAATCATAGATATTGAGGCTCCTGTGTCCATGAGAAAAGGGACAGAATATTTATCATTTGCTACCAATGGTATATGAGGGCTTTTACTAATATTAATTCCCCAAATTTCATTCACTTGGGATGGGTCATCGGAACTTTGGAACTCCCTGGGCTGGAGGTTGGGAGTTCCTCCATTAATTTCCCAACGGTGGAGCCAGAGGAGCAGATGGAATAGTTTCTCCTAGCACCTTCCCAACATCTCTGCGAGAGCTTCTCTGCGCAAGAGCTTCTCTGTATGAGATCTCCTGAACAGACCAGACCCTCACCAGGGATGCCTGGCTTATTCCAAACTCTGTGACGTGGATCATCTATGAAGAGAGACTTTTCCATTGTCAATTAGTCTCACTTCTGGGAGCAGTTTGGTGAGTGTCATACTGGTAACACCTCAAATAATATATATAGGTGCACACAGAGGTAAATGATCATAAGTATATACTTGCTTTATTGGTGGTAATTTTGTAGCAACTTGTAATATACACGTGCTTTACTAGTAGTAATTTGTAATAAAGAAATTAATGGAAACAAAGCCTCTATGTCCTTGTGTATTATGGAATCCTATGAACCCATGGTTGCAATCTTTACACACCCATGGGTCAGGTAGCCCTCATAGGTTGTGACTGTGACAACCAGGAAAGATTAACTAATATAAACCACAGTTGTGGTCTTCCATTTAGTATAACTATTTTGGTGCCTATCCTTTCATTCATTCTCAGGGTCAAAGCTTTAAGAACTATTCAACATTGATATTATTTATTGGAAACCTGCTTTTCTGTTTAAGAAAACCTTTATTACTGACAATATTCAGTGTATGATGGAGTTAATAAATATTCTCAAATCAGAGTGAGATAGAAAAAAACCCCTCAAATTTGGTCTCACTTGACCTGTGTCTTTGAAGAGCAGATTTATAAGCAACCATTACAGACATACAAAGTTTAGACGGCACTATCTAATTCAACTGCTGTAGCTATATACTAGGTCAACTGTCTACCAAAGGTTTAACCTTCATCATTTTTACTTTCAATGTACAGCATCTAAGCCTAGACTTTTTTGTGAAACCAGAGCAGTTCCTATGCCATAAAAGCCTTAGTATCCAGGAGACTTAGTATTTGAAAACCATCTTAATGATCTCATTTTAAAGTCTTTAAAATAATATTAAGTATTTTGAAGACCACTTTCCTGCCTTCATAAACTTTTTCCATTATAATCTCAGTGGAGTCTTTAGATTTTCAAAGCTGAGCAGGCTTAGAAACTTTAAATGACAATATATTACACATAGTTTCAATCTCCCACATCTTACATGACCATAAAATGTTAAGTGTGGCCTCAGATAGTTTTGGATTAGAATGAGGTTGCATGTGCGTGAATCATAAAACACACAAGCAGCAATTTCTGTAAAGGGATTCTTTGCCAAGAAGAGCTACCCAAATGATTTTCTTTAATTCCATGTGCTTCTTTTTAAGTAAAGAAAGATTAGGCAATCACTATAATCAGCAACACATTTCAGTAATTCTAGACTAGAAGACTGCATAAAAAAATTTGACAGGAAAAAAATATGAGAAAGATTTCATGTTATGGCTTAATTAAAAAATAGGATGCTTTTCAAACAAACAAAAAAAACCAAAAAAAGATACCAGCAATTTACTTTCCATATTTAAAATGCTTTTCTTTCAACCCCCATATAATAAACAATCATCTGGAGGCTTAATACTAAAACATTTCCCTTAAAAAATGCTTTACACTATTTGATATAGGGCTACATTTTAAAAAAGTTTATTGAATTTAATCTGGTAGAATATATGATGTAGAGCTCAGGTTGTGACTGCATATGAAAGTTCCTATTTTCATATATGCACGTGTCATTTGGACAGATACTGAAAACTTAATTGACAAATTAGTTTATTATTGCAGAGTTTCTTAACATACATATTAACAACTTCAAATTCTGCAAATTTTTGCAGAATATGCAGACTTTAGCATGTATTCAGGAAATGAAAGATGATTTTGGAGGTAAGGCAAATACATTCAGATGTTCCTTTATTCTATTATCTGTTTTGAAAAGGCAGGACATGTATGTCATGGTTTAGGCCAGACCAGCCGCTGAGGTGAACGATAGATGCTCTCCCCCACCTCTCTCTCCAAGGAGAGGAGGGAGAGGAAGAGACTTATGAGTTTAGAAGAAACTAAACTACTTTAAGGAAATATTAATAATAAAATATAAAGAAAATAATTAAATATATACAAAACCCTTTCAAGCTACCAGGATGACGATCATGTCACCAGCAGGCACTGGGGAAAGTGCCAGACTGTGCACTCAGTGACAGACGGGAACTGGATTCCGGATCTGGATTCAGGAATGCACAGATCGGGATCAAAGGCAGACGCAGAGACAGAGTCCTCCTCGGACGCCGGCCATTGAAGAAAAGAGCGCTGATCCTTTGATCCCTCAGCTTTTATACTGAGCATGAGGCAGATGGGATGGAATACCCTGTTGGTCAGTTTTGGGTCACCTGTCCTGTCTGCTCCTCCCCGCAGGTGTGACCCCTCTACGCTTTTCTGCTTCCAACCCTCCAATGGGGCAAATAACAAAATTAGCTGACCTTGGTTGTTATAGCAATAAGGATAAGCAAGAGCCTCTCTGCATCTCGTTCCTTGGCATCAACTATAAACATGGGTCTTATCTCTCTGGGAGCGAACAGTGTCTGGACAATATGCTGTTAATTTCAGAGAGTTCAGTTAGTTAAAAGAAGCTTAGCTACAAAGTAAAATTACTGAACAGAAAATTGGTTCTGTTTTACCTCAAACCAGGACATTCCACCCCTTATTCCATACCATTTGCGTCATGCTCAGATCACTATTACTTTTTATCTATCATATCTATGCACATACACACACACACACGCGCACACACACATATATACACACAGGTCACTCATTTATGAGTTATCTTTATACACAAAAGTCCATTTAGTTCATAATTGCAGGATTTAATCTATCATGGCAGTCTCTCAGGGCAGGAAAGATGGTATGAAATTCATTGTGGTTTGTGCCCATGAGTAGCACGTCCATCTCAAAGAGTTTGCTGGACGCCACTTGAAGCTACCTCAGGTTTCATCACCACCACGTCATCCTGTAAAACACTTATTGAACACTGTTAGTATTATATAACAACTAATATCACACAGCTCACAACTGAGTATTCTCACCCAGTGTTAAATGTCCTTGAGGTACACATTGAACTTCTCCATTCTTCAGCATCACCCACCAAGTACATCCAGGTCCTTGAGCAAAAACAGTCCAGCAAATGGGTCTGCCTTTGCCTGAAGCAGGAGAAACCCCAAACAGTTTTCCCTAACAAATTCCTTTCATGCACCACAGGGACTTTATCCCCTTCTACAGTATGTAAAAGGTCTGATTGAGCAGGACCAGCTCGATTGATGGATCCCCTGGTGTTAACTAACCAGGTAGCTTGCACTAAATGCTTGTCCCAATTTTTAAAGGTTCCACCCCCCCATTGCTTTCAGGGTGATTTTTAACAGTCCATTGTATCGCTCAATTTTCCCAGAAGCTGATGCATGATAGGGGATATGATATATCCACTCAATGCCATGTTCTTTAGCCCAATTACTTATTAGTTTGTTTTTAAAATGAGTCCCATTGTCTGACTCAATTCTTTCTGGAGTACCATGTCGCCACAAGACTTGCTTTTCAAGGCCCAGGATGGTATTCCGGGCAGTGGCATGAGGTACGGCATAGGTTTCCAACCATCCGGTGCTTGCTTCCACCATTGTAAGCACATAGCGCTTACCCTGACGGGTTTTAGGGAGTGTGATGTAGTCAATTTGCCAAGCCTCCCCATACCTATATTTCAGCCATCGTCCCCCATACCACAAAGGCTTGCTTGATTTTGGCGCATGTTTCACAGTCGTAGAAAACCTGCGCAATAGCGTCCATGGTTAAATCCACCCCTCGGTCACAGGCCCATTTGTACGTTGCATCCCTTCCTTGATGACCTGAAGTGTCGTGGGCCCACCGGGCTAAGAACAGTTCACCTTTATGCTCCCAGTCCAAGTCTGTCTGGAAAATTTTAGCAGCTGATTGTTTTGATATTCCTCAATGGCCCGACTCATGGGTACGTGGGCATCTACGTGATGTACCTTTACGACTAGTTTCCCTAGCCAGGCAGCTATATCTTGCCATAATTCAGCAGCCCAGATGGCTTTACCTCTGTGCTGCCAGTTGCTCTGCTTCCATTGCTTTAGCCATCCCCACAGAGCATTTGCCACCATCCATGAGTCAGTATAGAGATAGAGTATTGGCCACGTTTCTCATTCAGCAACATCTAAAGCCAGCTGGATGGCTTTTACCTCTGCAAATTGACTCGATTCACCTTGTCCTTCAGCAGCTTCTGCGACTCGTCATGTAGGACTCCATACAGCAGCTTTCCACCTTTGATGCTTTCCTACAATACGACAAGATCCATCAGGGAACAGAGCATACTGTTTCTCACTATCTGAGAGTTCATTATATGGTGGGGCTTCCTCAGCACGTGTTACCACCTCCTCTGGCAGCATTCCAAAGTCTCTGCCTTTGGGCGAGTTTGTGATCACTTCTACGATTCCTGGACGATTGGGGTTTCCTATTCGAGCTCGCTGTGTGATTAAGGCAACCCACTTACTC
>VFFE01007950.1:66203-84046 GCA_008921705.1 Burhinus oedicnemus
CTTAAGATGGGGACAGTTCCGGCGGGGAGGGGTGGAGATGGTGCTGGGGGTAATCCGTGGGAGGGTTTGTGGGTTGGGGGTGTGATGGGCTTGGAGAGCGGCTCTGTGGGGAAGGGAGCTTTGGGATGGATGGTGGCTGTGGGGAGAGGGGTGTGAAGGATCAGGGTGGGGGGCTGGGGGCTGGGCCGCACAGGGAGCAGGAGGGAAGGTGTTCCTTGAGCGGTTGGTGTGGGAAGGGTGCTGCGATGGGGAGAAGTGGCTTTGGGGTAGAGCCGTGTGAGTGCATATGGGGCTGCCTGTGGGGAGGCAGCTGGTATGGTGGGTCTGGACACTGGGAGGCAGATCTCTCGGGTAAGAGAAGAGGGGCTGGGCAAGTCTTTGGGCCGAAGGTTGATGAAGTGGAGGAAAGGGAACAACATCAGCCTCTCCTGTGAGGGAGCTTCACAGGGCACGGTGGCATGGGGCAAGCGTGAGGGCGCTGGAATTTGCAAGGACTGGCTCAAGCGCTGTGGAAGTGGCTGTGCCCACTGGGACAAGGTGTTGTCAGCACGTCCCTCAGCTTCTTGCCTTGCTGCGCGCTTTGATCTGGGGTGTAGGGCACGACGTTGCGGTGTGAAGGATCTGGCGGAGATCTCTGGGGAGCAGAGTCGTGGGGTAGGCAGGGGCTGTAGGACGTGTGGGCCTCCTGCTCCTTCCTGGTCGGCTCCTGGTTGGCCTGTCTGTATAAGCGCGATGTTAAGTGATGGCTTTGTGCAGAGGAGGGCACGAAGCTTTGTCATCAGGATGACCTGGGACTCAGGGCTGCACTCTCCCAGGCGTTATTTTTGAGGGTTCTGGTGCGAAGGCTGCAAGCTCCTGTGGGGCAGGTGTATGCTTCTCTTTCCATCCTGGCCTTTCCCTCTGAATTTCCTCTGTTTTGTGGCTTCTGAATGCAAGGCTTTTTCCTCACAAATCAACTTGGGAATGTCCCAGCTGGGCTAGCAATGGCAATCTTATTGGCAGGTGTTAATCCCACCCCATCACACAGCAAAGAAGAGGTGTCCGTGTTACATGGCGTGGCATGCTCATAGGGAATTCAGTTGCAGAAATAGGAATTGGAGAAGACCTAGTTTATTTCCATTGGCTGATAAAGGATTGTTCCCTTTTCCATAGAGCTCTGTCCTGTATTAAATCAGAGTTGGGCTTTCCTTAGGAAAGAAAAAATCAAATGAGCAGAGACACAAAAAAAAGTTCAGTCATTCAGAGGATAAATGGTGTATTTGGATTAGACCTAAGAGACACACTTGATCTTGCTTTGGAAGCCTTCAGCTCTTCTTGAGGTAATTGCTCTATTCTTTCTGAAATTTACTCCACATTTTCTAAGTGTAGAGCTTGTCTTTGTGTTGTTTTCTTTTCTTAACGCCTCAGACATCCTCAGCAACTGGTGACTGAACTGGTACCTGCATGGGCTCCTTTTGGGTGAGGTACTGGAGGACTGTCAGTTCCTTATGCTGTTTGCATAGTGGATATGATATCTGGAGCGTTAGCTTGAAATTTCTGGTCTCGGTCCTTTGCCTGAAAAATGCTTTGTTTGTTTTTCAGTTCAAAGAAGAGATTTCCAGGCGGTTTAAAGCCAAACAGGATCAGCTGGTTCTGATCTTTGCTGGGAAGATCCTGAAGGATGGAGACACGTTGAATCAACATGGGATCAAAGATGGGCTGACTGTACACTTGGTCATTAAGACTCCACAGAAGTAAGAAATTTGTTTCATCTTGGGGGGCTGAGGGTAAATGGGTGATGCGAATAAACGGTGGTGGAGCATTTCTGCTGGATTGGCGACTGAAGCGGAGTACTTGTGCGAGGCCTGAGTGCTGGTTTTGGGGCGTGTGCGAGTCTGGTAGTGGTGATCCAGCAGGAGAACTCTCCCACGTTGTCTCCCTGCCTTGGCTTTGCCATCCAACTGTGGGCTTTATTGCTCTGCCTGTCTTTTCCCTAGGTTACACAGCTGCGTAAGTTTGTGGCAAGTACTGGAGGGGGTTGACTCTTCTTTAACACAACTTGTGTATGTGGCTTTGCGTATTTTGAGCCTTTATAATTTATTAATGGTGAAAGAACCCATTGGAACTTGACAGTAGTTCTAACAAAGATAAGTTCCTGTTAACAGGAACTACTTTCCCAATGAATTTGTGTTGAAGTTGAAACTAATACCCAGTTTTTCTTTTGCTTCTGATCATACACTCTGCTCTAAGCCTGTGCTCGTGCTCTCTCAGGTGCCGTGGGAGGCATGCCGCACATGCAGAGCACTATCTATAGGGCAGAGCGGTGTTTCTGTATGGTACCTATAGGCATGTCTGCATGGGCAGGTGCAGACGGGTGGGTGCTCCGCCTCAGTGGGACTGTGTAAGGCTCAGGCCGTATGACCATGTGCACACAGCGGTGTGGTTGTTAGTATGGCGGGCACACCCCGTGGTAGCTCCCAGTTTGGACTCGGCTCACTTGTGTCCGTCTGCACCGTGTAGCTCGGCCTGAGAAAGGGATGCAGGATTGACCGCAAGGTCCTGCGGGGTTAGGCTTTTCCCAGTGCTATCCAGTGGAGTAGTGGGCACAGAAGGCTCTTGGGAACAGTTGCTGTACTTGAGGTGCAGCCGCGTCTTGTTGATCTCAAAACCCCCCTTTGCAACCATTTCTTGGGCTCCCTGCTGCAGTGTGATCGGACTCCTGGTGAACTGTCGGGGCTGTGTCTCTTTGTGCAGCTCTGCTGTCCCCTGGGAGAGCTGCCTTACTGGCTTAGTCAAGATTAGTGCTTTTTCCCGCGCGCCCCCCCCCCCCCTTCTTTTTTTACAAAGACAAGCATGTGTATTGTCAGCTTCTGCAGGAGGCCTCTCTCTGGGTTCTGCATCTCCAGGTAGCCCGATAGTCCGATGCTGTTTACCACTGTCTCCACAGCAAACTGCGGTACTTGTGAACCATTTCACAGGGTAAACAAGAGAGCTGTCCTGGGTTGCTCGTTTTTTTACCCGCTAATAGTCATAGATAAGTGCTTACTGAAGACATTACAGCCTCTTCCTGTGCCGAGAGAAACCAAGTGACCTTTCTCCAGCTTCCTTCTTCCTTTTTTGTTCAGCTTCCTATTTGCTTTGTTTCCCCACTCTCTGCCTCCCTCTCAGCGGCTGCTGGTTTTCAGCAGCAGTCAGGTGAGTCTGGAAAGTGGACAGGGACTTTCAGGTTTGATTTTTAAAGTCCTAGAATAAGAGTGAGAAACGAGACAGAGTTAGAGAAATGGATTGTTCTTGTTTTGGAGAAAAAAAAAAAAAATCAAGAAATTGTTGTTTTATTTACTTGTCGGTGGCATAATAGCATTATTTGGGGTGAGTAAAGTGAGTTTTGTTGTCTAATTTAATGTGAAAGCTCTTCAGCACTAGTCCAGGACTCACTGTCATGACTGCAGATGCTTCAGAGAATCTTTAAATGTTCTCTTTCAAATTCCTGTAAAAATCCTGAGGAGGAACTGTGATTACAAGGTACTAGCTTGGGTTGGTTTACTCAGTAAAGTCCATGTCCAGCATCTGCTGCGCTGTGGCACAGTATCTGCATGTGTGTATTAAAAGATGGTCTACTCAAGACGTGTTGGATGGAGAAGCCTTGCATGCAAGATATGGCCGGTGGCAGAGATGTGAATTCATAGCCAAGCTGGCCAGAAATGTTCTGTAGCTTCCTGCGACAGATGCTAGCTGCCTCGTGCCTCTGTTTCCCTATCTGTAGAGTAATGCTGGTACTTATTTTTGCCCCCAGGAGCGCTGATAGGAATATTCAGTGCATGGGAGGATTTGCAGAAAAGCAGATTCTTGTTTACCCCGTGCATTAGCCCTGCTGTAACCTCCTGTGGTTTCTGTGGGAGCAGCAGGAGGATTTTCCTGTTTGGAGCAAACTCATTGCTCAAGGATATAGCTGAGGTAAATAGTTCAGTGTGATTCAAGGAAGAGCTCGGGGTAAGACCAGTCAAGCCACTTTGTGTGGGCCAGGATAAAATGTCCGGAGCTGTTATGCATCAGGATGGGAGGCAGATTCCAGCAGATGGAAGGCATCTGGGAGCACAGCTGTGCATCCATGCAGGCGGGAATGGAAGCAGCCAGGGCTGGCTGCTGTGAGGACAACAGGCTCAGGGGAGGCTCAGTCAGTGTGGGGTGCACTGTCCTGTGTCCCCCACAGAGGACTCTGCTCACCGTTCCTAAATCTCAGGAGTTTAATACCTTCTTTTGTTTCTTTGCAGGGTCCAAGATTCAACATCTGCTGCTTCTGCCCCCAATGCTGCTTCTGCCCCCACTGCAACCCCTTCTTCTCCTGCTGCCCCATCTCAGCCTTCCACATCGAGCAGCGCCGGTTCTGACACAGGGAGCGGCAGCAGACGGAGCAGTGGGTCAGGGACCATGGGAGGTCCTGGAGATGGAGGCCCTAATAGTGCTACATCCATCCTGTGTAAGTGATGGCTGTGAGAAGGTGTGACACGAAAGAAGAATTTCCTAGGAATAGGCCAAGGAGTTGGGGTTCTTGACCCCTGCAGTTGTCTCTGCTTGCTGTAGGCTTTGCATGAGTCGCTTCCACCAGCGTACCTCAGTTTCCCTGCTCGGGATAATGCCAAAGCCCTTAGTAAAGCATGTGTAGAGGGTGTCCTCCCTCAGAGCTGGCTGCCGTAGGAATATAGGATACCCCTAGATTAGTGTGGGTACAGTTCAGCTGATGTGCTTGTCCTCTTTTTGCAGCTGCCAACAGTTACTGACTCACGCCTCTCTCCCCGTGTGTTGTTCCCTCTCCAGCTGGCTTTGGCGGCATCACTGGGCTGGGCAACCTTGGGATGGGCTCTGCCAACTTCATGGAGCTCCAGCAGCAGATGCAGCGGCAGCTGATGTCCAACCCAGAGATGCTTTCTCAGATCATGGAGAATCCCTTGGTGCAGAACATGATGTCTAACCCTGACCTCATGAGACAGATGATCATGGCCAATCCTCAGATGCAGCAGCTCATGGAGCGAAATCCAGAGATAAGCCACATGCTGAATAACCCAGAGCTCATGAGGCAGGTGAGTCAGCATGCCAGGGCCTGTTTAAAGCATGTTCGAGAGCATCTTTGTGGACCAGCTTCAGTGTCTGCTCTCCAAAGGGAGCGTGTGAATGCCAGATCAGTGATTTCAGAGATCTTTTCCTTCCTGCTGTAAGCCCCCCACAAACAGATGGTGGTCTTGAGTTATGTGAATACTGATTACTCAACCCACATACTTGCAACTCTTATCTGCCTTTCAGGACTATTGAATCCATCATGTGTTGGGCAAAAAAGGGCGCTGGGATTATCCTAGTGTGCTGCATACAAGGCTGCTGTGTTCTGATTCAGGAATGGGAGTAAAAGCGGTCATGGAGAAGTGAAGCTACTGCAAAAGCTTTTTGTTTCTCTTTCTGTTGATAGATTAAGTATAGACTACAGAGCTGTATGGTCAGTATTTTACTACCTGTATCAGTAGAGAACACTAGCCATAGGCCAGGATTGTAGAGGTCTCTATTTTCTGTACAGTCCCAGAACAGAGAGGACCCATGCCCTAGAGGACTGGCTATCTGGAAGACCGGAGGTTCATCAGAAGGGAAGCATAAGGGAGAGTGAGAGCTTGAGTGTTAAATAGCCCTCGACAGGACTCTGCTGTTTCCCCAGGAAGACTTGGAGGAGGTCTTTCTGGGGTGTTGCTGAATGAGCCTAGTTTCCATCTGCTTCTCAGTTATCTTTCTTTCAACTGTGTCAGCCATACATGAAACTCCAGAGCTGCAGGACTAAACTGTGAATGATCTGTACTTAAGCAGCTCCTCAAACGAGATGTGGATGTTCTTTGTGTAGGGGAGACCCATCAAAAGTCTGGAGAGGGTGAATTTCTTGGTTTTCTTGAAATGGGAAGGATCCAACCTCTTCCACCTTCTCAGTTTTTGAATGCAGTCCATCCACTTTGAGTGGGAACATATGGGTGTTAAATGTTTGGATGTCCTGATACTGCTTAGAAACAAAACAATCTCATCCAGCTGAATTGAGGTTGAAAAGCAAGAGAGCTGAGCAAGGATGGGAGGAGCCAGGATCCCTGGGCTCTCTTTGCTTGGATAAATGATCTCTCTGCTCTCTGGCTGTGAAACGGGTTTAATTATACTCTTTCTTCTGGGAGCTGAGATTTAACTCTTTGAGTGCTTGGCTGGTGGATCAGTAAGCATACCACTGGGCTGCTAACCCGTCTCTGATCCACTCCGGTCTTCCATGGTGCACATGGGCCTGAGCTTTCCACATTTTCCTCCTTCTGCCAGACAATGGAATTGGCTCGTAACCCTGCCATGATGCAGGAGATGATGCGGAACCAGGACCGTGCTTTGAGTAACCTCGAGAGCATTCCAGGCGGATACAATGCCCTGCGCCGGATGTACACAGACATCCAGGAGCCCATGTTTAGTGCAGCCAGGGAGCAGGTAAGTGGGGTGTAATGTGCTGAGCATGGGAAAGGGGTCTTTCCCTGACCCCCGTGCTAACGGAGCAACCTTCCCAAAGCATGGCTGTTCATCCCCTCCCACTCCAGATGACGAATGCAGCCACAAGCAGGAGAACGTTGTGCAGTGCCTGTCATCTGCTTTTATTACACGGTTTGGTGTATCTGAGCAGAGACCTGCCCTCGCTCCTTTGGTCTCCAAGCAGGCTGGATGCCAGCCATGGCCGATGCGAAGGCCCCATAGCTTCGTTAGCACAGCCCTCTGCTCTCAGCCCGGCTTACTGTATTAGCTCAAGCCTGACGCCTCTGGATTGGAGCTGGCTGAGATCCAGCTGGCTTGAAGCACAGGAGGAGTGAGCACAGGTCTGTCTGCAAAAGGCTGTGCAGACATACTCCAGTCTAGCATTACCTACTGGTATGTCCGGGTGCTGATTTTACATGGATGTTTTGAAGCCCTGCATTTGGGAGCCAAATCTAGGGCTGTGGCCACTTCTTGAGCCTGGTCTTTTTTCTGAGTGAGGTGTGTTGTGGATTGTGGATTTCTCAGGAGGCAAATTACGGCATGTGTTTAGCAAATTCTGGACCTGGATGAATATGATCGGCTGTTGCCTAGCTCATACAATGGTGGGGTTAGCCTGATGTTCTCTACTGGGGCTGACTGATTACGGCTATTTCTTTTTTCTTTTTTCTTAGTTTGGCAACAATCCTTTCTCTTCTTTGACGGGGAATTCTGATAGCTCAAGCTCTCAGCCTTTGCGGACGGAGAACAGAGAGCCATTACCAAACCCCTGGAGCCCCACGCCCCCTGCGTCCCAGAGCCAGGCGCCCAGCAGTGAAGGGAGCACTGGCTCAGCCACCACCCAAAGCACACCGACTGTATCCAACCCCTTTGGGCTGAATGCTGCTAGCATTGGGGCTGGTACGTAAGCAAGAGAGGAACCAGAGGGTGCTGCTGACTGAAGAGGTCACCCAGGCTTCCCTGGAGGGCGGTTTCCCCTGGCATTTGAGTGCCTGTCCGTGGCCGCTCTCCAGATGGGTGATTCTAGCCCAGTTGCAAGCACAAATGGGTTATTTCTTGTGTACCTGTCAGAGGGTTACTTTGGGAACTCTGACGTCCCTGCAGCCCTCGAGAGCATGGGAGAGTGGCAAGCAAAGCACTACCATTTTGCTGTCCACAGCGATATTCCCTGTTGGCCAGGGGATGAAGTAAAGGCATTGCTGTTATGTCATGTTGTGCTTCAGGCATTGCAGCAGTGCTCAGGCTTGTAAGGGGTTTTCCTTTGTCTTCTCTTCCCTTTCCCCTTTCAGGCATGTTTAACAGCCCAGAGATGCAAGGACTCCTGCAGCAAATTTCTGAAAACCCTCAGCTGATGCAGAACATGATTTCTGCCCCTTATATGCGGAGCATGATGCAAACTCTTGCTCAGAACCCGGACTTTGCAGCACAGGTAAAAGTGTTGCAGCTGTCTTCTGTTGTCAGACAGGCCGTGAGCACAATGCTTATGAGACAAGTCTGCTTCTGTAGTTGGAGCGGTTCCTTTTGCAGAAACTAGAGAGCTGGGTGAATATAGACAGTTTTGTTGTATTTCTCGATAGCTTGAAGGCAGTTACAAGTACTGAACCCTGTGTCTAAGCAGAGCCCCTAACAAAAAAAATGGCTTTCAAAAGAACGTGGGAATGGCCCTTCTCTTAGCCCATGGCCAAGTGGCCCCAGTTCAACACTGCTGCCAGGAATTGAGCTGTCCTGTTTCAGTCCCCATTAGCATTAGGGAATGTGTTGAAAGCCCAGGGAGGGAGTCAGGGGCATGACTGACTTGTTCTTTGTGGCTTAGTTACGTAGGGTTTAACAGCCAGTGGCAGCAACCCTCTGACCCTACCTACGTGTGCTGTCTCTTGCTAGATCATGGTAAATGTCCCCCTCTTTGCTGGGAATCCACAGCTTCAAGAACAGCTCCGCCTTCAGCTCCCTGTCTTCCTGCAGCAGGTAAAGGCCCCTGTCTGGCCCTGTGCTGCTCTCAGCCCCCAGGCTCCAGAGCTTTTCCATCCTCTGTAGCAAAGGGAGTATCTCGGCCGCTTAGTCAAGCAAACTAGGAAGCATGTGGGCTTGGGTGGTTTGGGCTGTGACAGAAAGGGGTTTGCACAGGGGAGAGAGAAAGGAAGAGCTTATTTAGACAAGGCAATCTAAATTAAATAATCTACCTAAAGGTGGACTTCAAATTAGACTAGTTAAGATACATGAAACCCCTGTGTGGACAGTCTCTCACTAATGAGTTTACAAAAATTAAAACAGCTAATTGTGCTAGAGCAGCTGGTTCACTCAGGTAAATCAAATAAAATCACTTTAATTCCAAAGGCATGTGCCCCCGGTTCTAATCTGATTCACCTAGTTCATTTAGGAAATTTGATCTAAATTCTACGAGTATCTCTGTAGATGAGCCCTGCAGTCTGGAGACTTGAAGGAGGAACCAGACTCACAGGTTTGCTCTGGCTGCAGGGCGAGAGGCGAAGCTCTGTGCTCATTGTTGTTCAGATTTAAAGCTGGTGGATCTCTGGCTGCCAAAGCTCTCGCTGTTTGGTACCGCTGTGTCTTTTTGCCTTTGTTCCCAGATGCAGAACCCAGACTCCCTCTCCATTCTCACCAACCCCCGCGCCATGCAGGCGCTCCTCCAGATCCAGCAGGGACTCCAGACGCTGCAAACGGAGGCCCCAGGACTAGTGCCAAGGTAATGAGCGCTTCAGAGTGGGTTTTTGCAGGCAGAGCTGACGTGCTTGATACCAGCAGGCAGACTAGCTGTCGATTCACTGAGGAGATCTGCTTAGGGCGCTCTGTCATGGGGACCTCTCTGTGTGTCTGTGTGTGCGCCTGCAGGCCTCTGAGTTGCAGCTAATTAGCACTTTCTGCTTGTTTGTACTTCACGCGGGAAGTCCTTCACCCTTTCTTTTTGCAGACAAGGTTTGGAAACCACTTGGTCCCTCCCCTGTCTTTTGTTTGCTGTATTTGGTGTCAGCTGAACTCAAGAATTTTATCTCTGGGGAACAGTATGAGATGCACAGCCACAAGGTTGGGTGGGTACGCTGGGGCAGACTGGTCTGCCGGCAGCCCTTGAGCCTTCTGTTCTCTGGCAGCGTGGGTCACGTTCAGTCTCTGCAGTTCCTTTCAGGCCTGTGCCTCTGTTACGATTGCTTACTCCCAGCACCGTGTGTGACCGGGATACAAACGCAGCCGGTTTAATTTGCAAAGCTGTCCTGTAGTGTGTGCCTCAGCGAGGGCCAGCCTGGCAAAGCCTGCTGGTTACCTTGCTGCCTGGCACTCAGGGGATGCCCAGAAGTGCCAGCTTGCCTCTGAGCGCGCCCTGCCTTCCTCTGCAGCCTCGGCTCCTTCGGCATGCCTCGAATGCCCCCGTCCTCCACAGGAGGAAGCACAATCCCGGAGAACCCCGTTCCCTCCGCTTCGACGCCGGCCAGTGCCTCTTCAGCTGGGGGTGGTAACCCCCAACAGCAGCTCATGCAGCAGATGATCCAGCTGCTGGCCGGAGGAAGCTCCCAAGTATGTAACGCCCAGCTGCATGCAGATATGCTTCTGGGGAGGGACATCTCCAGGGTGAGCTAGAGGTTGTTCCGATCCCACCCCGCTCTAGGGATGTGATCCCCAACAGGTTTCTCTTGGCTGTGGTGCTTTATGCTAAGTTTGGTGTCTCGGGCTGGCTAGTTCTTTGGGGTGTAGTAACCCTTTGCCGAGGTTTGAAGCTAAGAGTGCCAGGGATCCTCCTCCCAGTGCTGCTGTCACCGTCGGTACAGAACTTGGACTAACCGTGTGCAGTGCGGCTGCTGTGCCGAAGCCTGTGGCAACGTGGGGAGTGCTTCAGTAATGTGGGGAGCCTGGAGTATTTCAGTACGCCTAAAGCTGAGCTCAGGGTCCCAGCTCAGCCGCCGTTGTTGGCCCTGCCCGTATTGGTTGTTGATCTCTGCTGTCTGACTCTAAGGTCTTTGTCCTTTCCCTCTGTAGGCGCAGAGTCCTGAAGTGCGATTCCAACAGCAGCTGGAGCAGCTGAACGCCATGGGCTTCATTAATCGTGAGGCCAACCTCCAGGCGCTTATAGCCACTGGTGGAGACATCAATGCAGCAATTGAGAGACTGCTGGGCTCCCAGCCTTCCTAAACTCTTGTCATGCTGCCCCACAGATGTCAGCACATGCATCCATACACATGCACAGGGGGATCTTTCAGGAAAGCCCACCATCATTTTCATATCTGACAGCTGTCCATGTATTTAAAACAAAAAGATACAGCTTAACCCCTGACCTTCCTACTAAGTTAAGATTTCATGTTGAAATGCTCTTTAACTGGCTTGTATGTGGATTCCAGTTCTCATCGTGGCCACAGAGACTTCAGATGTGTATTTTTTCCTAAATATGCCCTCTGTCTCAGACACTCTTCTCTCTTTCTCTCTAGATGGTAGAGGCGATACTTCTAGTTACTTACCTGAATGATTGTGTTTTGAGTAGCTTGATTTTAACTGTACATGATTCCCTCCCCTAGCCCTCCTTTCAGGCAAATATTTAAAACTTGAGCCAAGTTTGGTTTTTGGTTATTTCTCCCAGCATCTTATTGGGAACGGATCAAAAGAAAAATTGAAATGACCTGGAAATTTCTGATGTCATTTGTCTTAATGTTCCATTGGATGAACTGAGCCTGTGTCCCTTGCATACAGGTGCCTCTGATCTCCTGGTAGAGGGCTAATGTGCATGAAAACGACATTTGAAGTATGGCCTCTTTACACTCTTGGGATGGTGTAAAGGAGCCTCGATGCCTTCAGGGATCAGGCTTGCTGGTCTTGAACTTGAGCTGAAAGTGCCGTGCAGAAGAGCGTGTTCGAAAGGTGTGTTTCTGCCCAAGCAATTAAGTTCTTGCGCAGTGGTATCAGGGGTTTGTTGACTCTTGTGCTCAGTAGGCTCATTCCTGAAAGTGTAAAAACAAAAAAAGGAAATTGAAAAATAAGTTAATGATCTTTTTGCTTCACTGGAAAATTTTGAAGTTCATGTTATTCCCAGTTTAGCTCCATCCTCCATTCCCCCCCCCCCTCCATTTTGGTGTGTTTGAATGTTAAGACTCTCCAAGAAACTCCCTAAGGACCAGCAGGGTGATATTTTTCCCAAGAGCCTCCATGGCTGTGTAATTTGCATACCATTTTTATCAAAGAAAAATAAATGCGCACAACCATCTGTCTCCCTGCACTCCCTGTATCTTCCTTGATTGCCACATCTAAGCTGATTGAGTTCCCCATGTCACTTGTGATTAACCTCTCTTGTCCCCCCGTGCTTACCTCTTGCAGATAGTGTGGGGTGTCGTTCCCCGCCTGGCGGGGCTTGCTTCCCTCTTGTGGCAGGAAACCTTTTTGACACTTAAGTAACTTCAGAAACGCTGCTGAAGGTTTGCCCGAAATCTGGCCCTAAACATGCCCTTTTGGAAGCTTCCTTTGAATTAAGGACTCTCAGGTATGTGCAGGATGAGCTAAGGGCGACTTGGTAGTTCTGCTGTGTTTGGGTGACCTGATGCGCAGCACGTGAGAAGGCAGCGGGTTCTTCTGCTGACCCCAGAGGTGTTCGCTCACGACTGGGCAGTGCTGATGCCCAGGGGAGCCCCGCTTTTCCGTAGCAAGCACAGTGCTTGCTGTTCGCTGGGTGTTAAGTATTCTGCTTTTGGTTTTGTTTTTAAAGTTTCTTTCAGTGGGGGAGGACTGGGCAGTGAGAGGGAAGGGGAGGAATCCCAGTGCCGCTTTCTTGTATACCTGTAAAACCTGCACCCAGCTTGCTTCCGAGTTGGAGATGGGGTCTGTCAATAATACCTTGTGTTGTCGGAGAGCGTAGGTGGAGCAGTGGTTGCTTGAGAAAACACGGGAGTGCATGCCTGCCTTTGTGTGTGTGCATCGCAACGAGACTGGGGGTTTTTAGCTGAGGATTCGGAAAGCCTAGCTTTAATCTCTTGGAGGCTATGCACGTCCACGTGGCTTTCTTTTTGTCAACCTCTCCTCAAACATGAAAAGAATTTGCGAAGAGTTGTGTAAGGAGGTTCCTGATTGCCCCAGCAGGGTCAGAGAGCTCTTCCTAATGTTGCTAATCGGCCCCTTTGCAGCTAAAAATGGGCTTCTGTGGTCTGTTGTGATCTCTTAGGTTTGGCGGATGTCCTTTGCCTGCACTAAGGTCTGTGTTTCTCCGCAAAGGCTCTGTCCCCGTGCAAGCCAGCTCTTGCGGAGTGCACTGTGGGAGGATGGGGTAACCTGGTAAGCGAGAGGGAGCAGCGAACGCAGCTGGTGCTGCTGGGTCGCGGGGAGTGGAGATGTACCCCCGTCTCTGCGATGGGGTTGCGCTCTGTGCTTGAACCTCTTTCAAAAGCAGAACCGGTCCCAAACCCTGTTGTTTCTGGTGAGCCACGGTCCTTCCAGCTCCCCCCTGCAGCAAGATGTGCTGCCGTGGTGTAAATTACCCCAACGCGAGGGACCTGCCTGCGTGGGAGGGGAGGTGGCGTGCCGCTTGCTGGCAGGACAGACGCTTCTGACCTGTCCCTCCATTTCTGATGCAGGAGGGACTTGGAGGGGGTCTAAAACCATGAGCCCTGCTGAGACGGAGGGCTCCTGCGAGGCTGTGGCTGCCGTCGCTGTCTCGGCTGGGACCGGCGAGATGGAGCAGAGCTGGTGATGCTTCAGCATGGCGGGGGTGAGGCTGGCTGCTCGGTACCTGCGAGCAAAGCTGGCTGGAAATACCTGCGTGGCGGAGGGATCCGGCTGGCAGCGTAGGCAGACTGCTGTCAGTTCTCGAGGAGAATTAACGTGCTTCTTGTACAAGTTCTTCCTAGGATTTTTTTTTTTTTCTTAAGTTGAGGTCCCTGCTTTTCCAGAGAGGGCTCTGGACCCTGTGGCAAGGGCGTGGAAGCCATTCTCCGATGCTTCCCATAGAAGGAGGGTAAGGATTGTCATCGGGCAGGGGGAGAAGCAAGGAGGGGCAAATGCTGAATCTTCGCAGGCCATTCAGTCCTCAGTGTCTCACTGCTCGTTTAAGCAGGAAAATACATTTTTCCTGTCTCTCCACATCGCAGCATCTTCTCTTATGTCAGTTTGAGATCATTCCTCACCTGCTGCCAGCCCACCAGCCAAGGTGCTAAAATAAAGATAACAGGGCAGGCTGCTATCTCAGCTTGCAGCCTCTGTTTGCATCTGATGTTCATCTACCAGCTCTCCAGCTTCCCCCGGGCAAGTTGGCAAAGCTGCCACCCTCCCTGCTCTCCTTGCTGCGCCAGAGGGGCTTTCAGAGATTCATGGAACGGTTTGGTTTGGAAGGGACCATAATGATCATCCAATCCCACCCCCCTGCCCTGGGCAGGGACACCTCCCGCCACACCAGGTTGCTCCAAGCCCCATCCAACCTGGCCTTGAACACCTCCAGGGATGGGGCAGCCACAGCTGCTCTGGGCAACCTGGGCCAGGGTCTCACCACCCTCACAGCCAACAATTTCCCCCTAATATCTCACCTAAATCTGCCCTCTTTCAGCTTAAAACCGTTGCCCCTGGTCCTCTGGCTCCACTCCCTGATCCAGAGTCCCTGCCCAGCTTTCCTGGAGCCCCTTGAGGGACTGGCAGGGGCTGGAAGGTCTCCCCGGAGCCTTCTCTTCTCCAGGCTGAACCCCCCCAACTCTCCCAGCCTGGCCTCCCAGCAGAGGGGCTCCAGCCCTCCCAGCATCTCGGGGGCCTCCTCTGGCCCCGCTCCAGCAGGTCCATGTCTCTCCTGTGCCGAGGCCCCAGCGCTGGAGGCAGCACTGCAGGGGGGTCTCCCCAGAGCGGAGCCGAGGGGCAGAATCCCCTCCCTGGCCCTGCTGCCCACGCTGCTGGGGATGCAGCCCGGCATGCGGGGGGCTTTCCGGGCTGCCGGCGCACGTTGTCATCTCCTGTTGAGCTTCTCCTCCACCACCATCCCCCAGTCCCTCTCCTCAGGGCTGCTCTCCATCCATTCTCTGCCCAGCCTGGATTTGTGCTTGGGATTGCCCCGACCTGTGTGCAACACCCTGCACTTGGCCTTGCTGAACCTCATGAGGTTCACATGGACCCACTTCTCCAGCCTGTCCAGGTCCCTCTGGATGGCATCCCGTCCCTCCAGTGTGTCAACCACTCCACGCAGTTTGGTGTTGCCGGCGGACCTGCTGAGGGTGCACTCAATCCCGCTCTCCATATCATGGACAAAGATCTTAAACGAGTCCAGTCCCACGCACTGGGACAAAACACTGAGCTCAGAGCTCCGTCCTGCTCCTGCCTGGGGTGTCCCTGGTGTCACCTCTGGGCAGGACCGTGGGAGCAGCAGCGTCCCCCCCGTCTCAAAAAGGGGGAGAAGAGCTGGCGGGGAAGGGCTTGTGGCAGGAGGAAGGGGCCGTGGGGTGGGACGCCTGGGGCTGGGGTGGACGCAGCCCCTCCAGACCCACCTGCCAGCAGCCCGGCATCGGCTCGCCTTTGGTGGGCCCAGGCTGGGGAGGAAAAGGTGGTTTTGAGGAGTGGTGAGGAGGGAGGTTTTTAGTGAAACCTTAATTCCAACCCCCCCGAGAGCTTTCCCTAATCCTCGTGAGGTGCTCTTCAAAAGCCCTCTTCCAAAGGAACAATCCCGCTTCCTCGCTGTTGTCTCTGTCATTCCCCCAGGAATTGCCCCAAGGTGTTCCTTGCCAACTGTTGCCTCTCATTTTTCCCTGATAAATACAATTAATTCCTTTAAAACCGTAACGGAAGGAGCAATTTCCTCAGCAGGTAGCGGTGAATCTGGCTGAGAGATTTCTGCTCTCAAGGGCTTATTTTCCCTTTATTTCTCCCCCCTTTATTCCTTCCCCCCTCCCGGGAGGAAAACCACAGCCTTTTCCCCCTCCGATAACCGAAATGTAACGCTTTCGACTTGGAAATCAAACCTCTCCGACGCGGAGGAGGGAGATAGTGCAGGAAACCAACATCCACATTTCTTTCAAGAAACCGTTTTTTATTACTGAGGTCCCTGGGCCGCGGCGTTACCCGCGGCCGCAGCCCTGATGATGGGGCTGCGAGCTCAACCCGCGTCTCTTAAAGTTAATAATTTCTGAACGTGCTGCAAGAGCAAGGGTCAGCAGGGAAATCCAGGAACAGGAGGTCATGGGGTGGGATAGCTTGGAAAAATAGATCTTTATGTATGTATAAACTGCTGCAGCGTCTTCTTTGCTCAGCCACGGGAGCCGTAAGGAAGGGCGAGAGGCAGAGCAGGCTGCGTGGCGCTCCTCGGCCTCTCCGCTCAACCCTGCAGCGTTTCGGGGCAGAAACCCCACGATTTGGAGAGCGGTTGGGACCTCGGCAGCTCGCTGGGCTGCCTGCCCAGCCGGGACGTGAGACCGTGTCGCGTTCCGGTCCCTCCGCACGTCGCTCTGACTCGGTTTATTTTTAATTTCTCCCGCAAGTCGATACCTCGGTCCCTGCAGCTGGCGGCGTTTCACCGGCGTTCGCACGCGGGCGGCGGCGTTCCCGGTTTGCGGGGTCGGCTGCGCTGGAGCCGGGAGTGCCCGCCGGCATGGAGCTTGTGCTCGGGGCAGGACGGAGACTGGGATTTGTTGTTTGCTCCCACTTAACATTGGAAACAACAAAATCACGAGTCTTCCAGCCTGCCCCAGGGCTGAAGGACACACGGACGGCCGTGGGTCAGCCAGAGCCTCACCGGAGCTTCCGTGGGGAGAGAGGGAGGGAGACGGGTGGCGTTTGGGCGCCTGCCCTTCCCTCTGGATCTACGTCTGCCCCTGCGTGGCCCCGTGTAGCGTTAGGTTGGGGCTGGCTGACGGACCTGTCCTTGCACCCATGGGTGCAGGAGGGGCTGTGGCACCCGCGAATGCCGGTGGGTTCCCAACGTGCAGCGGGAGAGGGGCCAGGGTGCCAGAGGGGCTTCGCAACCCTCGGCCGCTGCTGGCAGCAGTGACACAAGGACAGCGGTTTTATATCCCGTCCCTCCCAGTGCCAGCGATGGGTCTGAGCCCCGGCTCGGCTCCGATCTCCTATTCGGGAGCCCGGGCTGCCCGTGGACGGCTCCAGCCCCGTCTCTGCCAGGGACGCAGGAGAAGCCTCCTGCCTTCCCTGCGCCGCTCCGGGAAGGGTGTCCGCTTTGGGCAGCTTTTGCCATGTTGGGATGTTCCATCCTACCCTGCTCTTGTTTTCCTGGGTATCCTGCCGGGAATATCCCCACCTTATCCTGCCCCGTGAGCCCCAGTTGGGCTGCGGCCGTGAGACGGCTCCTCCGCAAAGGTTATCCCGGCTTTTCTTTTTTTCTAATCGTAGCGGATAGAGCAGATAGCAGTGAAATACGGAGCAGTCAAGGCTGCTGTGCCGCGGACTCCGGGCTGCTGCCGTCCCCCGGCACGGCGTGACCCTGGAGATCAGCCCCCAGCGCGCTTATCGAGGGGAGCGGGAGGAGAAGGCAGCAGGCGCCGGGGTGCTGGGGCTGGGCGGGAAAGCGAAGCGCCGGGAGATGCAGGAGCGACGCTCGCGGGGCTGCAGCAGGGGCGAGGGTGTCCCTCGGCCACCATGGGTGAAACGCCGCTGCTGCCTGCCACGGTCGCGGCAGCGCCAAGTACGGGGTTGGCGCCTTTGCGGCACGCGGACGCACACCCCCCTCGCACAGCAGGCACGCCATGTGCACCCCGGCGTGCGCCTTGCACGCCCCACACCCCGGCATGCACCCCATGCACACCCTGTAAGCCCCATTGCACGCCTTGCACGCCTTGCACGCCCCGCACCCCGGCATGCACCCCATGCATGCCCCATCATGCACCCCATTGCCCTGCAGATGCCACACACACCCCGTGCACACCCCATAGATCCCATTGCACACTTTGCGTGCCACGCACCCCATGCACACCCCGTCATGCACCTCATGCACGCCCCGTCACGCACCCCATCGCACTGCAGACCCCGTGCCCACCCCGTGCACACCCCATCAACCCCATTGCACACTTGGCGTGCCACACACCCCGTGCGCACCCCGTAGACCTGATTGCACACCTCGCATGCCCCACGCTCCGTGAACACCCCCTCATGCACCCCGTTGCACTGCACACACCACGCACGCCCGTCAACCCCACTGCACACCTTGCACGCCCCACACCCTGTGCACGCCCCATCATGCACCCCATCGCACTGCAGAGCCCACGTGCACCCCGTCGACCCCACTGCCCACCCCGTCATGCACCCCATCGCGCTGCAGACCCCGTGCCCACCCCACGCACACCCCATCGACCCCATTGCACACCTTGCACACCCCACACCCAGTGCACACCCCGTCATGCACCCCATGCACACTCCATCGTGCACCCCATTGC
>VFFE01007950.1:113420-124797 GCA_008921705.1 Burhinus oedicnemus
CGGAGAAGGAGACTCCACAGCCTCTCTGGGCAGCCTGTGCCAGTGCTCTGCCAGCCTCCAAGGAAAGAAGTTCCTCCTCGTGTCCAGATGGAACTTCCCATGGTCAAGTTTGTGCCCGTTACCTCTTGTCCTGTCACTGGGCACCACTGGAAAAAGACTGGTCCCATCTTCCCAGCACCCTCCCTTGAAGTATTTATAGGCATTGATGGGATCTCCCCTCAGTCTTCTCTTCTCCAGACTAAAAAGCCCCAAGTCCCTCAGCCTTTCCTCATCAGAAAGATGTTCCAGTCCCTGAACCATCTTCATGGCCCTCTGCTGTCCCCTCTCCAGCAGTTCCCTGTCCTTGTACTGGGGAGCCCAGCGCTGGACACAGGACTCCAGCTGTGGCCTCAGCAGGGCAGAGCAGAGGGGGAGGATGACCTCCCTCCACCTGCTGGCCACACTCTTCTTGATGCACCCCAGGATGCCGTTGGCCTTCTTGGCCACAAGGGCACCTTGCTGGCTCATTTGTGCTTCTGCTCGTCCCCATCCCCAGGCATCAGTACTTAAAATTACACCCAGCCTGTTCATACCGTGTCCTGCCGAGCTCTGCCCGTCGGGTTTGGTTTTACGGTAACGGATAGGAAATTACCGCTCGGGACACAGAGTGTGCTCCAGCTCCAAAACTGCAACTGTGCATTTGCTTTACTAAGTCTCCTCTTGCCTCGCTACCTTTTTTTCTCCACTAACTTGGTTTGCACGGGCAACCCTAAGTGCGTTTGTTGCCCTTTTTGTTAAGGCTGGACTGCAGGTTCGGTAAGAGATGTCCTCAGCGCTGGTGAGGCCACAGCTTGAGTCCTGTGTCCAGTTTTGCGTGCCGCAGTCTAGGAAGGACATTGAGGGGCTGGAGCGTGTCCAGAGAAGGGCAACAAAGCTGGTGAGGGGTCTGGAGAACATGTCTGGTGAGGAGCGGCTGAGGGAATTGGGATTGTTTAGTCTGGAGAAGAGAAGGTTGAGGGGAGACCTTATTGCGCTCTACAACTACCTGGAAGGAGGGTGTAGTGAGGTGGGCGCTGGTCTCTTCTCCCAAGGAACAGGCGATAGGACAAGAGGAAACAGCCTCAAGTTGCTCCAGGGGAGGTTTAGGCTGGATATTAGGAAGAATTTTTTCATGGAAAGAGTTATCAACCATGGGACCAGGCTGCCCAGGGAGGTGGTGGAGTCACCATCCCTAGATGTGTTTAAAAGCCGTGTAGATGTGGTGCTTAGAGACACGGTTTAGTGGTGGACCTGGTAGAGTAGGGTCAATGGTTGGATGGGATGATCTTAAAGGTCTTTTCCCACCTGAATGATTCTATGATTCTAGATGTGGATTTGCCCATCGCATAAACCAGCCTGATTACGGCTTCTCAATGAGTTAGTGATGTACAACCTCGTTCAGCTCCATTAAAATCAGGGTGGCAGGAGCCAGCCAAGGCTCAAGCACCCAGTAAAGAGGCAGCTGGGGGAGAATATGGCAACTGGACCAGGGCAAGGCTGGACATGGGGGAGAACACCTTGGAAAAGTGCCCGTGGTTTTTCCCCCCTTTCCACCCGCTTGCTTTGACCAAGTGAGTCCTTCCGATGTCCAACTGCTTGGAACATCTCTCCCAGATCCAGGCGGGCGTGAGGATGTGGCAGGCTCGGAGAAAGTACCAGGAGAGGCTGCGCTACTTCAGGAAGAACGTGAGTCCTGGGAATACGGGGAGTAAAACAGCTCCTGGGAGCATGTCACCCTCTGTGGGGACGGAGGGGGACAATCCCGAGTGTGTGGGTCTGCCCCCGAGTGCTTGCGGCACAGCTGGGGGGCGAAATTGGTGCATCCCTGTACAGGGATAGATGGGAAGGAAAAGGTGCCTGGTGGGTCTGGAAGCCAAACTATCAGGCTCCGTTAAGTGTGAGAAGCAAAAAAATCCCACTCGAGGTCCATCAAAAACCAATAACAACCTCAAGATGCCCCTTAGAGGGGAAGGAAATTTTTGGGGGAAAGGGGCGTGTCGGCTGCGGGAAGCGAAGCTGCGCCTCCGGAGTTACCGCAGCTTGCGGAAAAACAGCAAGCGGAGGGAAAACCACCGCTACGGAGGGTTAAATCCTGAAATCCCTCCTGGGTTGTGGAGACCCTCATCCCGGGCACGGGTGGATTCCCAGGGATGGGAGCAGGCAGCCGGGAGCGGGCCAGCTCTCCTCCGCTCCCCACGTGTTTCAGGGCTGCGGTGGGGGAAACAACCGCCCCCCCCTTGTTTGTCTTGGCAGATTAAAGCTGTAATTAAAATCCAGGCTTTTGTGCGAGCTAACAAGGCCCGCGGGGATTACAGGATGCTGGGTAAGTGCCTGCTTGTCTCTGCTCCGAAGTGGTTGTAATTAATTGGGAAGGGGACTTTGCCTCCTCCCTCCTTGGCCCTGCGTGGCCGGGAGGCGGTGGCAGGTTGGCCACCAGCGGCCTCGTGGCAAGCACAAGAGCGGCAGAGGCTTGGTGGTGGCCCCTTGGCATCAGGTAGGAAAGCCCTGGGGCTGCTCCTGCTGCCCCTCTGCTCCCGAAGTTTTCCCAAGGAGGGTGTTGGAGAGCATGGCACCGTCTTGTCCTGTGGCCTGGCGTTGCAAGAAGATGCTTTTTTTTTGGGGGGAGGAGGATGGGGGTGTCTTGGCGAGATGTTGGGGATCCACGGTCGGGTCGGCTGCTCGGTCTTCCCCGCGAGCGTTCACGGCGGTGCCGTGCCTTGCCGCAGTCCACGCCGGGAGCCCGCCGCTGAGCATCGTCCGGCGCTTCATCCACTTGCTGGAGCAGAGCCAGCACGACTTCTGGGAGGAGTCGGAGGTGCTGCGGCTGCAGGAGGAGGTGGTGAAGAGGATCCGCGCCAGCCGGCAGCTGGAGAGCGACTTGGACCTCATGGACATCAAGATCGGGCTGCTGGTCAAGAACAGGATCACGCTGCAGGTGGGGAGCACGGTGGTGGTGGTGGGGGACGATCTTGGCCACCTCATGCGGCTCCACTGCGGTGGCCAAGCCTGTTCAGCCAGCGCAGAGCTGGTCCTTCCCTCCTTGGCATCACGGCTTGAACTTCTCTCCGCTTTGCTTTTTAAAGCGGTTGAAAGGGGTCGGGGAGCATTGAGGTGCCTCTGACTCCCTTTTCCCAGAAGCCGGGCTGAAAGCCGGAGCTTGCCGGCAGTCACCAACACTTCTCTCTCCTTGCCTGCACGGCTCCAGGAGGTGGTCTCCCACTGCAAGAAGCTGACCAAGAAGAACAAGGAGCAGCTCTCGGAGATGATGTCCATAGACAAGCAGAAGGGGCTCAAGTCGCTCAGCAAGGAGAAGCGGCAGAAGCTGGAGGCCTACCAGCATCTCTTCTACCTCCTGCAGGTGGGGCTGGGGGGGCTCTGCTGTGTCCCCCACAGCTGGGGGAACAGTGCAGGGATCCTGCCCTGCTGCCACCCCGCGACACTTGGGGTTAGCTTGGTGTTCCTCGTCCCTGCAGACCCAGCCCGTGTACTTGGCCAGGCTGATCTTCCAGATGCCCCAGAACAAGTCCACCAAGTTCATGGAGTCTGTGATTTTCACGCTTTACAACTATGCGTCCAACCCACGGGAGGCTTACCTGCTGCTCCAGCTCTTCAAAGCAGCGCTGCAGGAGGAGATCAGGTGGGTGGCCGTGGGTGCTGCGGTTTTGGGACAGGTCCAGGAAACGGCTGGATGAGGGGCATCAGCTTGGACACAGTTATCTCCTCTGGCTGCTGCCTCCTGTGCTGGAGAACAAACAGGCTGGTCTATCCCCTTCACCCCATCCATCCATCCTGTCTCTCTCCCCAGGTCCAAGGTGGACCACGTCCATGACATCCTGACGGGGAACGCCACGGTGATCCGGCTGGTGGTCAGCTTCTACCGCAATGCGCGCGGGCAGAACGCCCTGCGGCAGATCCTGGGTGGCCCGGTGCAGGAGGTCCTCCAGGACAAGACCCTCAGCATCCGCACCGACCCTGTGGACATCTACAAGGCGTGGATCAACCAGACGGAGTCGCAGAGTGGGCAGAAAAGGTCAGGCCCTGGGCAAGGGAGGCTTAGCCTGACCACAGTGTGACGGGCACTGGGATGGTGATGAAGGACCTCGTCTTCCATCCACAGCAAGCTCCCGTACGAGGTCAGCCCTGAGCAGGCTCTCAGCCACCCCGAGGTCCAAAGGCGGCTGGATATTTCTATCCGCAACCTCCTCACGATGACGGACAAGTTTGTCTCTGCCATCACCTCTTCTGTAGACAAGATCCCGTACGTATCCCGATGGTTTGCACGCGCATCCCTGCAGCGCTGTGGGTTTGAAGGTAGCTTCAGCAAGGCCTTAGAAAGGGAGGTTGGGCGATGGGTGGCTTCCCAGCCCCTTAGCTGCTGCGGGACTGAGTTACTGCACTGTCAACAAGGCGAAATCCAAAGGTCAGCGGGCACTGCTGCTTCTGCTCCTCCAGCAACGCCCCGGTGGGCTCGGCTCTTCTTGTCACTCCATTTCTGAGCGCTTTACGACTGGTGTTTGAGGTGTGTGCGAGGAAGAAGCTGAGCTTTGTGGCAATGTCGGAGGATGAAGGCTTCCTCCAGGGATATCTGGGCTGGCAGCAGGGCAGGGGAGGGAGCTGAGGGATGCTTCAGTCACCAGCCTCTCCTATGGGCTCCTCCTTTGCCCCAAGGCTGGGGGCTTACTGCTTCTCGGGTGATGAGTAGTAGGGATGGGGCAGGGTGGCCGAGGCTGGTGCTGCCCTGCATGCTGATAGATCTCTCCCTGACCTCGCCTCAGCTACGGGATGCGCTACGTGGCCAAAATCCTGAGGACGTCCTTGGCTGAGAAATTCCCCAAGGCCTCGGCGGAGGAGATCGACAAGGTACCCTGGGGCTGGAGGGGTCTGCGTGACTTGGTGGGGTTCAACCGTGTGCGCATGTGAAGGGCCGGTTTTCCTCCACAGAAGGTCAAGTCCTCTTGACTTAAAAAAGCCTTCAAGTCAACGTTTTCCTTGAGCCACTAAGGAAATGCCAACGGTGGCTCTTCTCTGTGCTGCTGTCCCCTCTGGGAGGGTCCCACCAGGCAGAGCAAGGACAAAACAGCCTTCCCTGCTGAGGAGCCTGCGTGCTCCTCAACACCCAGCCTCTCTTGTGCCCTAGATCGTGGGGAACCTGCTCTACTACCGCTTCATGAACCCCGCGGTGGTGGCCCCTGATGGCTTTGACATCGTGGACATCTCGGCCGGGGTGAGCCTGCATCCCGACCAGCGCCGCAGCTTGGGCTCCATCGCCAAAGTGCTGCAGCACGCAGCTGCCCGCAAGGCCTTCGATGGGGAGAATGCGCATCTCTGTGGGGTGAACCAGTACCTGGAGGACACCCACAACAAGTTCAGGTGGGCACCAAGACGGCAACGGGGTGGGAGGACGGCTACGAGCGGGTGGCAGGGTTTTTTGGGGCTGACCGAAGAGGTCCCTCTCTGCAGGAGGTTCATCTCTGCCGCTTGCTGTGTCCCTGAGCCAGAAGAGAGGTTTAACATGGACGAGTACTCGGAGATGGTGGCGGTGGCCAAACCGGTCATCTACATCACAGTGGGGGAGCTCATCAACACGCACAAGGTAAGGGCATAAAACTCATCCGCGAGCAAGCAGGCTCCATTTCTTCTTCTTCCACCTCCTGGGCTTTTTCCTGTGTTTCATCACGCTCCTCTGTATCCCACCACCAGCACAGCTCCTCCTGGCCTTTTTTTCCCCTTTTTAAGCAAGCAAATGTCCAGATCCTGCGTTATTGTCCTTCCCTGAACCTCAGAACTTTGCAATCCCCTGGGCATTGCATCGTTCCCAACTGGCCTTCGCTCCCTGTTTCTTTGCCCCCGACTCTCCTCCCTTGCACCATCCAGCTCCTGCTCGAGCACCAGGACTCCATCGCGCCTCACCACGGAGACCCCCTGCACGAGCTTCTGGAAGATCTTGATGAGCTTCCTACGGTCCAGTCCCTTGTCGGTAGGTAGAGCTCTGGGGCCCACCACCCACCCAGCTGGGAGGAGGATGGAGAATCGGGATGGTTTCCTTGCATGAAGCTCTAGCTGGGTTGCTTTGGGCATGGGGAATCCAGTCCTCCTGAGCCCCAGGTGGCTACGTGGGCTCTCTCTGCCTTTGCAGGGGAGAGCGTTGCCGGCCCGGTGGACGGCAGTGCCGAGCAGGCGCTCTCCCAGCTCAGCAAAATGGAGATCTCCCTCACCCTCACCAGCAAGCTGCTGCTGGCCGCCAGCAACGAGGAGACCGACGGGAGGAGCTTGCTGTTGAGGTGAGGATGGGCTCTGTGGGCTTCAGGGGAGCTTCCTGGGGGTTGGGGTGCCAGCTGGGATGCTCAAGGGGGTCAAGAAACCCTTGGGAGGCAACTAAATAATGTACTGCTCTGGTGGAGGAGGGTGATGGTCCAGAGCGGACACCTGACCGCTCCTTCTGCTCTCTAGCACCAAGCAGATGCTGGTGGATGTGATCCAGTCCCAGCCAGGAGATTCCCTTCCGGAGATCCTGTGGACACGGGCCTCGGAGCATGAGGTGGGATGCGTGAGGCTGCTGCTGGGGATGAGCTAAAAAAGTTTTTGGGCAAACGGCAAACAAGTCCTCAGCAAAAAGCTGCCCGGCTCCTCTTGAAGGCTTGGCCATTGCTCTTGTGCTCCAGCAGTGGCTGGGCTCTGTTTTTCAGAGAAAACACGTGTTTTGGGCCAGGACAGGCTCGTATCAAAGTGTGTGTATGTGGGGGGGGGTTGATTGCTCCATCTCATGTCCCATTCCAGCAGCGTGCCAGGCTCGAGTCCAGAGGGGGCCACGGAGATGCTGGGAGGGCTGGAGCCCCTCTGCTGGGAGGCCAGGCTGGGAGAGTTGGGGGGGTTCAGCCTGGAGAAGAGAAGGCTCCGGGGAGACCTTCCAGCCCCTTCCAGTGCCTCCAGGGGCTCCGGGAAAGCTGGGCAGGGACTCTGGATCAGGGAGTGGAGCCAGAGGACCAGGGGCAACGGTTTTAAGCTGAAAGAGGGCAGATTTAGGTGAGATATTCGGGGGAAATTGTTGGCTGTGAGGGTGGTGAGACCCTGGCCGGGGTTGCCCAGAGCAGCTGTGGCTGCCCCATCCCTGGAGGGGTTCAAGGCCAGGTTGGACGGGGCTTGGAGCAACCTGGTCTGGTGGGAGGTGTCCCTGCCCAGGGCAGGGGGGTGGAACGAGATGGTTTTTAAGATCCTTTCCAACTCTAACCAGTCTATGATTCCTGTCCCTAGGAAGCATCCCACGACCACCTCATGCAGAGGCGAGCGCTGCAGGATGCCCAGACCCCTGCCAAGCTGAAACGCAACCGCTCCCTGGCTGCTAACAGCCAACTGTCCATGGAGGAGAAGAAACGCAAGATCATCCGCAACCTGCGGCGCTTGGAGAGCCTGGGGCTGGTGGACTCTGCCCATCAGTACCAGGAGCTCATCAACGAGCTGGCCAAGGTGGGCTGGGGGACACTGAGTGAGGAGGTCACCGCTCGAAACCCTCCTGACATCCTGCTCGGGCGCTTTGATGAAGCTCAGGATGACTTTATCACCTTCTCATATGGCTTTGTTTCCTCCAGGACATCCGCAACCAGAGGCGTTACCGGCAGCACCGCAAAGGGGAGCTCCTGAAGCTGAGACAGACCCTGCAGGGCCTCAACGCCAAAACCTTGTTTTACGAGGAGCAAATTGACTATTACAACCAGTACATCAAGACCTGTCTCGACAACCTAGCAGCCAGCAACAAGTACGTTCCCTTACAAAACCCCAATAATTTAAAAAAAAAAATAAAATTGTTTGGGTGGTTTTGGTTTTTTTTTTTTTGTTGCTATCTGGATGTGGTGAGTCCTGGAGATGTTGGGGGGTCTGTGGGGTCGCGTGTGGCTGGAGACCAACTCCGAGCGCGTGGTCCCTTCTCTTCAAGGGTCAGCGGGAAGAACAAGAAGCTGCAGTCGCTGCGCTACACGGCGGCCCGGCTGTTCGAGAAGGGGGTGCTGCTGGAGATCGAGGACCTGCCGCTCAGCCAGTACGTAGCCCCTGGTCCCTGGGACGGGCTGTCACGGCACCAAGTTTGGGCACGTAGAGGAGAACAGCCTGGGAGGAGGGTGCACGTGAGCCCACCATTGTCCCCCCAAGGATGGGCTGAGTTGTTCTCCCGGTAACACCCAAAATGTGGGAGAGTTGGGATTTGGAAGGGGGGTTTTCTTTTGGCCCTTGGGTCTGGCCTCCTGTGTGCCAAGGGGTGGTGGGTGACCCCCTCCTTGGTTGCGTTAACGCCGTGAAGTCCCTTCCGGTGGTAGCGAGCGGCGCCTTCCCTTCAGGTTCAGGAACGTGATTTTCGACATCATCCCCTGCGAGGAATCGGGCAGGTTCCAGGTGAAAGCCAAATTCATGGGGATCGACATGGAGCAGTTCCAGCTGCACTACCAGGTGGGGAGCCCGTCCCGGGGCTGCCGGTGCCGCAGGGGGTGGATGGTGTCCCCCCACCTGGCTGGTTTTAGGGGGGGGGACGGGACTCGGAGCCCTGCCCTGAGCTGGGGACAGCCTCACCGAGTGTGTCCCTGCTGGAAACCCAGCTCCATGCTGGCTCCCGTCTCCCCTGGGGGATGCTGCAGCTGGGTGCCGGGGGGGGGACAGCCCCCACGTGGGGCTGGCACTGGTGACGACGGTCACCTCTCCCGCAGGACCTGCTGCAGCTGCAGTACGAGGGCGTAGCCGTCATGAAGATGTTCGATAAGGCCAAGGTCAACGTCAACCTGCTCATCTTCCTCCTCAACAAGAAGTTCTTCAAGAAGTAACGAGGCGGGAGGGGGGTTGGGGGGGTGTGACGCCTCGGGGTCGGTCGGTGGTCCTGGGGCAGCGTGTCCCCGCGGTGGGGAAAGCAGCTGCTTGCGGTGAAGCTTTTCTGCCCGGATGCAGCGTGCTTTGGGCATCCGCAGCCACCAGCGCCCGGCTGGGGACAGCAGAGGGCTCGGAGCCTTGGGCAACCCCAAATGGATGTTGGCTAGAGGCCGGCTGGGAGCCCCCCGCCCCTGCGGCTTGCGCGGGCGTGAGCCGGTACCCGACCCTCCCCGCAGGAAGGATGCGGCCGCAGCAGCTTTTGCAGCGCGTGTAGCTCTTAAAATCTCTATTTTTATTTTTTTTTGACGGGTGTTTTGGCTGTTTAGTTCCTGTGCTGGTAACAGCTGGCTGCTGAAGGATGCTCTGGATTTCTAGACACTACACAAGTTTTTAGCGATGAAATAAAGGTATATTTTTAATATATAATTTTTTTTTTTCTTCCTCCCGCTAAAGGTGGGGAAGATGATGTCAGAATTAGGTGTCAGATGATTGTCACAAAGATGTCAGGATGGGACTTTATTATGGGGGCAGGGAGGATATAACTGCGTGTGGAGACACCCCTGGGCTGTTCTCCAGTAAACTGAGGTGCAACAGGAGAATTTTGGTTTTTAAAACCCAATTTCCCTGCCCGCTCTCCAGCCAGGCTTGGGGGCAGAGATAGAGGAGGGTGGCCCAGAGCCACCGCTGTCCCGGGGATGCCGCGGGGGACCGGAGCAGGGACCTCTCCTCCCCTCTGGATCACGTTGGTGCCTGGCAGCCGGTGCGGAGCAACCCCCGAACCACCGTCTCCGCCAGGCTGGTGGCTGCTCTGTCCCCCCATGGTTTGCTCTGGTGCTTAATGAGTTTTAAAAGTGTGGCACAATTACCGCGTTTGGCCACGGCTCTTTTTAAAGCACTTTTTCCTCCGCTTAAGCTCCTTCCCCAGTCCCTTCCATGGGCTGGAAGTGGAGCTGGGGATGCTCCCAAGCCTCTTCCCAGCCCCGTCTCCTTCGGATGCAGGAGCAGCAGGTCTCAAACCTGCTTCCCAAAGGAGCATTTTTTTGGGGGGGGACCTGAATGGGAATCTCCATCGCAGCTTGGGTACCTGCCTCAGCCCCTCGAGGCGGCTCAACGGTACCCCGGTACGTCGGCGTCTGTCTTGTCGTTGGAAAGCCGTGTTTGTTTGTGAGGCTTCTATGTATTTTTTTTTTCTTCTCCTTCTGTCCTTTAAAAGCTGCAACCAGTGCTTACCCCTCCACCGCGCGGGTGCGCGCTGTGTCCCAGCTCCGCTGCCTTTGCGCATTTACGCTCAATAAAGACGTATTAAAAAAAAAAAAATACAGAATTGCCTCTGGAGGGTCGTTTCTCCTCAAAGCAGCCCTGTGGTCCTCACCCCCCCACACCCCCCTTTGACTTCCTGGGTGCTTCCAGGTGTTCAGCTTTTCCTACGGCACCCCCTTCCCGAAGCAAGGTGCCCCCTTCGGCTTACGGCCACGGGAACCATCGCGGCGTTAGCCGGGAACCGGCTGCCTGGAAGCGGCGCTGAGTCAGACGCTGAGGCATCGACTCGGCTCCCGCGCGGGGGGAATTTAGGCCACTTTCAGACGCGTTTAATTCTTAAATAAATACTATGATTACTTCTCATAAAGACTATGATTATATCTCTAAAGGAATGAATCAGCATCGCGCTGCAGCGCTTTTCCAGTTTTAAAATAGGACTGGGCTGGGTTAACCTGTTGGGTGCTGCACCACCAGCAGGGACAGGATCCCTGGGAGCTGCTGGTCCATGTTATCCATTATCCCTAATTTTTTTTTTTTTTTTTCCCCCCTTCTGGTTACTATATTATTATTTTCCTTGCCTCCAGAGGAAGAGGAACTGGTGTTTCTCCAGCTGTGGCTCGCTGCGGTTTGGTTGCCACCGGCCACCTCCCACAGGAGCAGCGTTTGCCACCCTGAAACCATTTATTTATGGAGTTTTGGGGGACGGAGGGGGAGCCCGGTGTGTACGGCGCTGCGTAACCAGAATCGTGCCCAGATCTCCGTTAAGCGCGTGCCTTGCGTCTCAGCGCAGCCCGGAGGGGACACGGTGTTGCTGTGGAAAAGGTGAGTTTTATTTTTTTTTCCGGCTCCCGGAAAGCTGCGCGGTGGCCAGCCATGACTCGGAAATGGGGGGCTGGGGTCTCGCTCCCGGGGTTTGAAGAGGAGGATGGAAGGGGAAGTTGAGTCCCGGAGATGCCGAAAGAGGCCTGTCGGGCCGAGCGGTTTCCCAAGGAATGGGAAAGCTCCACTAGATGTCATTGCAAGCCGGGGGAACGCGGCGAGGCCGGTGGGAGCCCAGGCACCGGCCATGGGTGCTGCGCACTGTGGGTGCTCCGGGCACCCTGGAGCATCGGTTCTGTGAAGGGCTTGGAGGAGAAGCTCCACAGGAGATGACAACGTGCGCCGGCAGCCCAGAAAGCCCCCCGCATGCCGGGCTGCATCCCCAGCAGCGTGGGCAGCAGGGCCAGGGAGGGGATTCTGCCCCTCGGCTCCG
>VFFE01007950.1:270618-293751 GCA_008921705.1 Burhinus oedicnemus
CTGTGCTGGACCCGCTCGTCTCGCTCATGTGCTCACGGGCACATTTTGGGTTTTGGGTTTTCTTTTAAAAAAAAAAAAAAGGGGGGGCAGAAGAAACTGTCCCTGGTGCCTTGTCCGGGGAAAGGCTGTAGTTCTGGGTGTGATGTGAGAGAATTCTCCTGCTCGTACAATTCCTTTAAATTAATAAACAAGATTTTAATTTTATTTTTTTTTCCTCCCTCACTCCTGGGCCTGTAATTCAGGATAATTTAGTGCAGGTGTGGACTCCCTATAATGATCTGCTCGGGAAAAGCTTAAGGAAAACCTCCCCTCTGCCTTCCCTTCGAGGTTCACCTTGGTGCTGCTATTGCTCCTGGCGCTGCTCCCGCAGCCCGCGGTGCCAAGGGCACGGGGAAGTTTTTCCAAACTCTTGTTTTATTCCCTATTCTCTGTTGCCTTGCTGCCGCTCCTCCCTTGGGCGAGTGCAAAGTGCTGCTCTCCTGGCCTGGTGGCTTGTCCCCAGCCGGAGGGGGACATTGCAGGGGACAGGGTAACAGAGAACCAGCTCCAGAAATCATCCGAGCGTTGGTCCATGGAAGAGCACCCTCCATGGAAGGGGCAGAGAGCACCCTCCGTGGATGCTCGCACCCCGAGCATCTTACGGGATGAAGTTGGACACCCTTGGTTTTGGTGGCAGCAGGATGTCACCGCACGGAGCTCTCCTCCTTCACCCCTCCGAGGCAGACCGAGCCGGGAGGAGAACGGTTGCCGGTCGAGCCGGCGCCCGCCGGGCTCCCGGGCTGGGATGTGTCTGCGGGTGGACACCGGCATTGAGCGGTGGCGCGTAAGTCCTCGTGCGAAGGGGTGCGGTGGCTCGCCCAGGGACGAGGGACTTTTATCCCTGGGTGAGCACTGGTGAGCTGCCATGTGCCATCCACCATTGGCCGGGGTCTTCGTTCAAGGGGGAGGAAAAAAAGCGCCTTTTGTCCAATCAGGGGCTGGAAGCGATGCGATGTGATCATCTTTTGGTGTTCCTAGGTGACCAATCATGGTCTGTGCGGGGCCAAGGCAGCACCGCCATAGGCTGATGTTTGATGGTGTCACTTGCTTGGGTATAACAAAGGCACGAGCAGGAACGGGGGGGATGCGAAGTGGGACGAGGGCGAAACTCAGCGGGGAATTTAGTAACCCGGAGCGGAGGGAGCCCGTGCGTGGCAGGCCAGATGCGGGGGCAGGAGGTGCCCATTCTGGTCGGTGGTGGAGGGGCCCATCATGTCCAACTCGGCTCTCCGGAGCTTGCGCACCTCATGCCCCGCTGCAAAAAGCGCCTTTTAAAATGGTCGTGAACCCCTCGTTCTGCTCGGGGACGTGGTGACACCATGGAGCTAAAGCATCTCCAGGTCTTCACCCATCCCTTGGTGCTGGCAGGGCGAATGGGAACCGGTTTCACCCACTCGCTGGGTCCCCGGGGGCTCTCGGTGCCGTGAGCTTTGTGGCTCCCCCGGGATCCAGGGATGCTCTCGGACCCCGTCGCTCTTCGCGCGGGTGCAGATTTCTTTTTTTAATTCAGATTTTCGTTGTGGCGGGTGACGGTTCCCAGCGGCAGGGCTGGCTGCGTGGCGCTCTCGAAGGCCTTTGGGAACACGAACCGGAATAGTCTTGCAAACAGCTGATTTATTAAATTTTTTTTTTTTTTCCCCCCCAACGTTTTCTCCCCGATTTGCTACACGTAGACCAGCAACGAGAAAGCCCAGCGTGGTGGCATGACGTTGATCCAAATTGCAGCTTACATGTGGCCGTTTAAGCTTGCGTGGACGCTACGATTTGACTGGTTAACGCGCGGCACTGTCTACTCCGTTCTGCCGTATGGCTACATAACTGCCGGAGACGTTAACAGGAGATCCGCTCGCATGTCCTGCGCCGAGAGATTAGCTCTCCACATTCTTTTTCCATGCTTAGCAGCAGTGTGTTCGGAGCAAAAAAAAAAAAAAAAAAAAAAAGAGCGTGTGCAATACTAATTTTTCCATGGTTCGGTGAGTCATTGAGAAAAACCAGCCTGTATGAATATAATTATGGAAAATTATTAATTTCGTTCAATATATCGCTTTCATCTAGGAAAGCGCTTGCAACCGAGTCGCCTTTAGCTCCTGTCTTTGCTGCTCACGCCAGGGATGCAGAAATGCAGCAGCCCGGTTGGTTGCCGAGCCCAAAGGCCCTTCGCACCGCGCTCGCCGTGTGAGCGGCGCGGCCGGCACAGCGGGGCTGGGGACCGGCAAACGGGCAGGAATGCTCGTGCTGGCCAATGCTGCCAGTGGATATTAACTTGTTCTTTGCGAAGGATGAGACATTTTTATTTTGTGTAAATGCTATTAGCAAATTCTCAGCCCCGAACTGTGAAAAATAGTTAATTTAAAAAAAAATAAAAAATAAAAATCAGGATTTATTTTGTGTTTGAGGAAAGCAGGCATTTCCTGACTGAAGGAATTTTCTGCTGGCCTTTCTACAATTTTAAACTGAAAATGAAAGGAGGCCCTGATGGCTCAAGGCCTTGGAGGTCTCCGCAGAGCAGGAATTGCCCCTTTTCCTCCTGCGCGCTCCGGGTTGGGCAGGTGTGGAATGGCGCTGCAGCACAACCACAAAGAAATCGGGTAGATGGCCTATAGGTAGGCGTGTATATCTATATATTTTGGAAATATAAGTATATATTTCCTCCCCCCAGGCGATGGCAGCCAGGATGGTTTTTAAGGGTGCTCTGGAGGCAGGGCGGATGCACGGCGGCGGCGGCTCGCTCCCGGCATCGCTTCCTGCCGCTTTTGGGGCGTTGGGTCCGTGCGAGATGCGGTGCGGGACACCTCATCAGGCTGGGTCTGGGGGTGATCCCTGTGCCAAGAGAAAAGCTTCTACCTACAAGGGTCAAAAACGCTTATTGAAGGCTCCGGCCGCTGGAGCGGGGCTGGGAGGGGAGCCCGTCTTTGTGCCGAGAACAGAGTCTTTTCCTCTTCAAACAATCGGGGCTTCAAAACCCCGGAGCGTTTTCAAGGGAACGATTTTTATGTCGGGATTATGATAAACCGGCTGAGTGGGCGCGCTAAGCCACCGGAGGAATCAGATCAGGCCCGGCTTTAATTTCAGTGAGTGGCGGGTGTGTGGGAACGGAGGCTGGAGAAGGGGAGGGGGGGATGCTCGGAATTAACTGGTTGAGTTCTGCGCCCCAGGGTCCCCCATTTCAGGGCAGGGACCGGAGGAGGGGGTGACAGGCAGCTGCCTGGTCCTTCTCCCCACCGTGGCTTTGGTCCGGCCACCGATGTGCGGCGCTTCGCCCGACGTCCCTGCGACGGCTTTGGGGCATCCGGTGCCGCTCAGGAGCGAAAGGCAGAGGGGATTTCTCAAATCCCGTCCCCTGCTCCATCCCAAGGCTGCGAACGTGGGTGTCTGACAGATGGGATCGGACGGCTCTCCCGCGCCCTTCCCCGGGTGGCAGTGGCCCGGAGTGGGGGGGGAAAGGATGGGGAGAAGGGCTGGAAGGAAAATGATGAGCTCTGTGGTCTTTCGGCCGCTCGGAGGAGCCGGGCAGGTCGCTCAGATGCAGCCGGGGTGATCGGATGTGAAAGCGGCGCTGTGGCGGCTCGTCACCCGCGCTGGCAGCCGCTGTCACCCGCCGCCACCGCGGGAGGTTTTCGCTGGCCCAGGTTGGTGTGACAGCACTGCCAGCGTGGTGGTGGCGGGGGGGGGCTAAAAATAGTCCTGGGGCTGCATTCTGGCTTGCCCTGCGGGGTTTTCGGGGGACAGAGATAGGAAGGGACGTGTGCGTGTGAGCCCCGACACCTCCCTGCCCGCCGCCTTGCCCCCGCCGCAGGGGGAGAGGATGGTGGCCAGTGGGCTTCGGAGCAGGCAGGATGCGGCCACCTGCACGGCTGTGGTGGCCGTGGTGCGTTTGGCAGGAGAAGTCTGGGTTCAGGAGCCTCGTGCCAGCAGCGGCGAGGGGCCCCCCCCACCGGGATCCTGGTGCCGGGATGGGGCCGGGGAGGTGTCCTTGTGTACCATAGTCTGCAAGGCTAACGGGGAGGTCTCGGATCGGTGCTCCTGGCTGAATCCATCTCTGGTTATCGGTGGATCCCGGTCTTGTGCTGGCGTATAAGTCCGGGATTTATCCTGCTGCAGCTGAGACCAGACTTGGACCTTGTAACCGTTAAGCTAAGCTGTGTAATCCTCACCCAGCAGTGACGGCCGTGGCCTGAGCCTCGGCTTTGACAGCCCAGCCTAGGTGTAAAAATCATTTTAATTCCGCTTTTAGTATTGCTGGAGCAGGGACAAAGCGGGGGTAGTGCCAGGATGCTGGTGCAGGAGGAAGGAGCATCCGCTTCGGATGCATCGGTGGGGTTCAGTGGCTTGGTCTCTTTTTTACGGGCGGGTGGAGGGCACGAAGCGGAGCTTGCTCTGGGATAGGGAGAAAAGGCAGGATCTCGGAGGGGAGAAAAAGAAAAAAAGAGGAAAAAAAGCTGATTTATAAGTGTTGGCAATGAAGAAGACTGAGTGTTCGTTGGTGTGGTGGGGGCGGCTCGGCCCTGAGCCCTGCGTGTGGCTCCTGGGGCTTGGTGGCTCCTCCGGTGGCTTTGCCTCGCTGGGGCTGACGCGGGTAAACCAGGTTTAATGTGACCTTCGGCAGAGTCCGGCCTGCTGGAAGTTCGAAACTCATCCCTTTGGTGGGGGGAAATAATAAATAAAAGGTATCCCGGTTCAGCGTGTGAAGTGCGGGGAGGGGGAGAGGGGGTCCCCCAGGTCCACGTTGCTCTTTTGGAGGCACTGGGTGCCCTTTGGAAAGGAGGCAGAGCTCTTCCCGCTTTGTTTCCTACCTTCCTCCCCCCTCGGGCTTTTAGTAAATACCTACTATTTTAGGTAAGAGCGAAATAGTCAGTTTTACGGTATTTCACAGGAACAGTTGTAAGGGATTCCCGGGCTGAACCGGGCAGGAACGCATCTGGGCCAAATAACCTTTCTCTGGCATCAGCGAGGACCAGCTGCTCAGGAGGAAAGTGCTTGAAACCCTACAATTATGGGATAATGTATTCCGAGAGAGTTTCTCGGCTTTCCGTCCCCGAGCTGGAGAGTTTATATCCCCTCCCTCGTCCTTGCAAAACGTCGCTAAACTTGGATGTTCTTGTCATCCGCCCCTTGACGGTGCCGGGTGGTGATGGGCAGGAGCTCGGGCCTGAGCAGGAAGGGGGGGAAAAAAACACCCAAACCCTAAATTTTCTAGTATTTGCTTTGAATTTGCCTCTGTGCCCCTTGTTTTGGGAGAGGAACAGTGTCTTTGAAAAGAGCTGGAAGCGCGCCGGCCTCCGCAGCCGCATGTAGAGCCAACGGAAAAGCCGTGGGGAATTAGGAATATAACTTTATTTGATTGTTCGAGGGAGTTAGGCAGGTAATTCCATCGGGAATTTAATCCTGCAAGGTACCGGTGGTATCCAGAGGAGCTTTCCACCTTCTGGCCGAGAGGTGCAGGGTCTGACCCCTCTGGCTGCGGGGAGGTTTGAGGGCTCGGGATGCTTCGCCGGACGGCTACCACAGAGGACGTGGTGGCCCCGGGCCACCGACCCGCCTTGGGGTTTGTCTGCGAAATCACGTTCTCTGGAGGTTTTTTTTTTTCTCCCTTCTTCCCCTTTGTTTTGGCTTTGAACAACAAAACCCACCAAGTTCCCCCGCCTTTTCTTTTTTCTTTTCTTTTTTTTTTTTTTTTAATTTTTATTTTGCCAGTGCAAAAATAAATTCTTTTTATTCTTAAACCCACCCATCTCTCGGAGCGTCAGCAGGAGCGGGTGGGTTTCTGGAGGCAGAGCTTTGCCACGGAGCTGGGCACCTTCTTGCCCCTCTCCGCTCCAGGTCAACCGCTTATTTTGGACGAAGAAGGGAGCGAGAGGAGGCCCTGGCCGTGCCACCCGTCTCGGCCGAGGCTTTTGCCGGCACCAGGGCAAGGCTGGGGCAACGGCAGGCTGCCTCCCTCCTCCGGTGCACGGGATGACCAAGGAGCAGGTTGCCATGGAGAACCGGGATTATTCTGCGCGTGTGTGCGCTGGGGAGGGAAATACCGTAATTTTATATATATATTTGGGGTTTTTTTTAATTTTTTTTTTTTTAAAAAAAAAAACATTTGGGACGGGGCACCGTGCCGGCAGTGGCCGTGCTCCCCGCCAACCCTCGGGATCCGCAACCTCCAAACCCCATCCCCTCCTCCTCCTGCAAGCCCAGCTTCTGCACCAGCTCCTCCACCGGGCTCTTATCTCCAATAATCCCCCCCCCGCGCCCCCGTAAGAGGGTTTTCTGCTTGTTATGACACCCGGTGAAAGCGTGGGAGAAAGATCCTTTCTTCGCCCTTGTCCTCCGCAGCCAGCCACTGGCCTGAATGGGAGGCTTTTTTGTGTCTCTGTGTGCCTGACTAATTGAGCTGAAGGACTTGCGTCTGGAAGGGCTTGAAAGGGACTTTTGTTGCCGCTGCGGAGTTTGTGGAAGGCGAATGAGCCCTGCTTTCTTAGGGGACGCGGGTCCTGGGCAAATTTGACTCTCGAGTGCTCACGCCTCCTGGTTCTTTGGGAAAATGAAGAGACGGGGGCAAAAAAAAAAAAAAAAAAAAGATAATTTCCAATAATTACTCAAAAAAAAAAAAAATTAAAATCACCGGATTCGGGTTTTGGCATTGGGAAATTGGGGTTTGGCAGCCCAAAAGAGCAGAGCAAGGCTCGCAGATGTCGACCTGCCTGCGGGCTGGAGGCCAGAAGACAAAGAAACCCAAATTACTGGGGGAGTGGGGCTGGTTTTTCAACGATTATTTCTTTTATTTATTTATATATTTATTTATTTATTTATTCCTTCCCCCCTCATCGTTTTTTTTAGTAGAGAAGGGGTCGACTTGCTATTTTATTTTAATTTTTTTTTTTCTTCTTTTTTTGATGCTTAAGGTTTGCCAAAGCGCTGAATATTTCACACTCTGCAGAGGCCTTACCAGGGTGGGCCCTGCTGAGCTCAGATTAATGAAATAAAAGGGTTTATTTATTTTTTTTTTTTATACCCGGCCAGTAGTTCTAGGTTCGTTCTTCCAGAGCGTACCAGGCTGCCTGTAAAACAACCATTTTTTTTTATGGTGTCTCTAACCAAACCCCTAAAATTTGAGAAATTTTTGCCCTAGCACAGATTATTGCTCCTGCCCCCACCAGCTTCCAGCTTAAATAATGCTAGTTTTTGAGCAGATGGAGAAAAAACAATAATAATTAAATGTATTGGAAGGAGCTATAGAAAATAACAGAAAAACCAGGTGGTTTTAGTGCAGATGAGGCATAATTCTTAGGCAAACCACAGCAATAATATTAAAATGCGTTATTATTGCTAATCGATAACAGCATCGCTATAAAATATTTAGCCTTATGCAATGCATCTATTTCTCCGCTTTCCAGCTCATTGTAATATCCATAATTCCTGACGTTTGGCGAGTGTGAGGTTATGCACTTGGGATTTCTCCATTTTGGTTCCCGGCACCGGGGCCTTTGCGTTTTTGGGGCTGGGATGGGGAATTGGGATTTTTCCAGTGGTTTTGGAGGAGCAGGACGATGCTCCCATGAGCGGCGCTTGCTGCCGATGCCTCCGTGCACGTGTCCGACGCGCTCGGAGCATCCTGGGGCGGTTACGGGGCTGCGGATCGGGGCCCTGGTGCCATCGCTGCCATCCCTCTGCTCCTCCCTCCATCCCTGGAGGACAACGGGCTCATCCAGCGCTGAGGGAAACGGCGGCGTTTTATTTTCTTCTCAATGCAAAAGCCAAAAAACACCCCCCCAAAAAACCAACCAAACAAAACCCCAACCCAAAGTGCGGGATTTGGGTGTGTTTTGCAGCGGATGAAGAGACGGTGGCTCTGTGCCCGTCCCGCCGAGTGGGTCGGGTGTAAAAACAGCCAAACCCTCGTGGCTGCCGTAACCCTGTGCCCGCACCTCGCGGGGAGGGTTCCACCTTCTGCTGAGCGGCCTGCTTTTCCCTTCCTTTGCTTTATGAATTTTTTCCTCTTTTTTTTTTTAATTAATATCTTTGTTTTTTTCCTTTTTTTGTTTTCCTCTTTCTTTTTTTTTTTTTTTGTTTTCCTCTTTCTTTTTTTTTTTTTCTTTTTTTGTGGTGTTTTTCCAATTCTGCAGTTAAGCCTGCTTTGTCTCATCTCCTGCCGGCGCGCTTAACGAAGGGGCAGCCTCTCCCATGCCAATGGGGTGGGTTTAGGGTTCTTTTTTTGTTGTTGTTGTTGGGTTTGTTTTTTTTCTGGTGCTTTGTTCCACCCCCTCCCTGGGGACCGCGGGGCGCCTGCCAAGGGGTGCGGGTCGGGGTGCCCGGGGATGGATGGGGGAACACAAAGCCCCGAGGAAGACACGGGGCTCTTGTTATCCCGGTTGTGCGCGAAAGAGTTAACCCATTAGAAATTCCGAGCCCTTCTTCCGATAGTTAAACCTGATTTGCATGCATTTGCATAATGAATGTCATTTGCATTCTTGGAGGTTGGCTACTTCTGTGGGAAAAGTCAAAGCGGGATTGCGGGGAGGGCGAAGGGGGGTCGGCGAAGAAAGAAGGGAAGATTTTTTTTCTTTTCCCCGCACCCTACGCGCATCCCTGCCCCTCGCCATCCTTGCCCAAATGCCCTTTTTTTTTTTTCCCCCCTCCATTCCCCCCATTTTTTTCCCTCCCTCCATGTTTTCCTGCCTCTCCCCTTCCGCAGGACGCACAAAAGCCAACGGCGGATGGGCCGTGTCGAGGCGAAGCGCATCCTTTTCCCTCTCCCCCCCCCATTCCCCTCCTTTAATTTCTCCCTCTAATTCCATCTTGGCTCCCGTTCCCGGCGCCCTCGCACGCGGGGGGCCCGCGGCCCCTCCCCCCCCCCCCCCCCATCCCATCTCCCCTTTCCCGAGCCGTACCCGGCGGGTACCGCGGTCCGCTGGGGAGATGCTCGGATCTCACCTCCAAAATGCCGGCGCGGCGTCGGCGGCAGAAGCGGATCTTCCTCCCTCCATCTCCGTTTGTCCATCCGGGAAGCGGGAGAGACGCTACGGACACCGTGGTCCTCCTCGTTCACGCTGACCCCCCCTCACTCCGCGATGTACCGGACACGCACCTGAGCTCTTTGCACGGCCTTGCTTTGGAAATTAGGCGGGATTAACGACGTCTCATTGGTCTCATTTTCTATTTTGGTTTTTTCTTCGCAAAAAAAAAAAAAAAAGATCCCGTCCTGGAAAGGTTGGTGGGCTGGCTTTAAAAAAGGGCACGGTGAGATGAGTTAAAAGCGGGTAAAAATAACAGTAGCAGGAGCCTCTGCCTCCAAAAATAGCAGCACCGAGAGCCTTTGCCTCCTGCTTTTGGAAGGCCCGAGAATCAAAACTCATAATCCCTTCTGTGATCCCAGGGGGAAACCGTGCCGTGGTCTAAGGGAGCTTCCGCGTCCCGTTGGATCCCGATGAGCATCGGCCGCTCAGGAGGCGGTTGGAGTCACTCCTGCGAAATTCCTCGTTTCCCCCTGCCCTTGAGAGGAGCGGTGAAAAGTCAGGATTCTCCCTGAAAGCGCTTTAATTAGCGCGTGGTGCGGGGTCGTCCCCAGGTGACTCCTGGCACTGGTGACCACGCGAGCGTGCAGGCGGGGAGCCTTCTGCAAGAGCCCCAAACCCCAGATTTTTCTTAAAAAATAAAAAAAACCACCACAAAACCACAAAGGTCCTACTTGGTGGGAAAACCAGGAGGTTTGCTGCAGCATTTTGGGACTTTAATGGCTCTTCTCCATGGGGAACGCTGGCTTGGGACACATGGTTGGAGCTTTTGGGGACTTTCACCCCCCGACAGTGGCTCCTGCTGCCCCATGTCCCATCCCGAGGACTCGGTGTTTCCACGTGTGTCTGTCTCCAGGCTATTTTCTTCCTGTCCTTGCTAATTTTTCACGATGTGACGCTGGATTCGCTCGAGGACCGGCAGCGCCTTCTTCCAGCCCGCGCTTTTCCCCTTGGGAAAAGCCCTGCGCAAAAGCCAGCGCTGAACGTCCCGTCTAGAAGCCTTGCAAGGAAGGAAAATGGGGAAATTTTTTTAAGGGGGAGGGGAAAACAGGGCTTTTTTTGGCGGAAAACGGCCCGGCACGTGGCGAAGGCTGGGCGAGGGTCACTCGTGGCTTCTTAAATGGGTAGAAATGGGGAAGAACGGGGGATGCTCGGCCGTCCAGCACCGGTGGCATCTGTTGGGACCTGCCGCCCCTGGGCCTGGTCGAGAAGCTGCTTGAAATTATTATCAAGAAATATATTTCCTTTGTCATTATTTCCTTCCCCCCCCCCCTCCTTGCCTCTTATTTTCCTTGCTTTCCAGCCTTCCGCACAAGGAATCGCTGTCAAAGCTGCCAGGCTCCATTCCACCCCCTGTGTGGATAAACACTCCCAGCGTGTGCGATTTGGCAGGCGGTTTCTAATGCAAAGTGATTAAAACATTTTGAAAGTTGCATTTTTTTGATGGGGTGGAGACGCAGAGGCTGCGAATGTCCCCAGCACCTCTTTTTTTCCATCCCCCTCCCACCACCACCGCCTTTCCCGGTGCCCAAAGGCTGCAGCCGGGTGCCTTCGGGCTGCAAAAAACGCCGGAGCTTCCCAGGGCCAAAGAGTCGCACCAGGAATTGGGGGCGAAAAAACCCACCCAGAGCAAATAGGTTTGAAAGAGATGGGAATAGCGAAATTTGATAGGGAAGGGAGGTGGAGGAAAAGAGAGGGGGAATGAACTGCAGCCCTTTTCAAAAAAAAAAAAAATAAAAATTAAAAATAATTTTTGAAAATGGTGCCTAACCCCTTTTTCACGTGACTCCGCGAGGGAGGTTTTAAGAAATCAAGCCATTTCTGCAAACTAAAAACCACAAACTTGCTTTTTCTTTCCAGCAGCCTGAAGCCCGGCCGGCCGGCGTTCCCGGGATGCCTTTGACACCAGGTATTTGCTAAGTGAACCCAAAGCAGTTGGGTAAACCCGGGGAAATAACCATTTCCGTGCTAGTTTTGTGCTCGTAAGAAAGCACCGGACGATTTTGCTTTCTCAGCACCGTGACACGATAACGATGTCGCAGATTCGTCATTAGCCGTACGTCGCTGCCGGCGCGAGCCTCGCCGGCTGGGCACGGCACTCGTGGCACCCTCCGGCATCCCTCCGGCTCTTGTTTTTCCCGCGTAGGACTTGGCTTTCTCCGCCTCCCTTTATTATTATATTTAAAAAAAAAAAAAAAAAGATGGGAGCCACCATTTTAGGCAGCCGATGTGTAAAATGGCCGATTCTCTTTCCCCCCTTGGTCCTCGCCATGCGGGCGGCCACATCCCCACGGCATTCCGGGGATGGGGACGGGGATGGATCCTGCCCACAGCGCCCCGGGGTCCCGCATCCTCGCCGCGAGGGCGTTCGGCTCCGTAGGGCGACGGTCCCGGCCTCGGCCATGCGGATTTTCCTTTTCCCGCTGGCCACGGTCTTGGCACGGGGCGTCGTGGCCACGAAACACACCCCACCCCCAGCCACACGCAAAACACCGACCCACCCCCCAAAAATCAACCTCCTTTTGTTTCACCTTCAGTTTTTTGCAGCGGGGATGGGCACCAAAGGCGAGCGTGCCGTCTTTTTGACCAGATTTTCTTTTTTAATTATCGTTTAAAAATGACCTCCATGCCACAGGGGGATATTGTGGGTTTTGAGGCTGCGCTGCGGAATTTTTTTCCTAGTCGCAATCGATGACATTTAATTCTTTGTGTATTGCGATAGCATCAGGGAAACAGCTGTTTAATTTTAAATTATTTCCTCCACACACACACACCCTTTTTTTGGACTAGGAAAATTCATTTGTCTGTTGTTGAGACCATTTTGTGGCTGTTTAGGAAGGGGGGGAAAAAAAAAAAAGAAATCGATGTGAAACGGGAGCAAATTCATCCCCTCCTTGCGCGTGAGGGGCTTCACCTGGTCCAGCTGATTCGTGGGTACGACGTTACCGCGCTGAGGTTAACGTGGGAGACGGGGGAAAAAAATCACTTTATACAACATACAACCCAGTGGGGTGTGAACCGATTAATTTTACTACAGGGCTCGAAACATTTTGGGGTGTTTCGATCCGAAGACGCCGTTGCGAGAGGCTCGTGGTTTAGGTGAAAATCTTGGTGTTACACGAGGCCAGGTTTGTTGTTCTTCTTAATTTCTCCCCGTCCCTCTGTTGCCATGAGACCTCGAAACTTAAAAGCCTAAATACGCCGAATGAGTTTAACCCTGGTGCGACGGGAATTTTTGAAAGCAGATTAAAAACAACTAGAAATTTATCCTTAGAAGAAAAATAAATCACTTTTTTTCTTTTTTTTCACCCTGGTGGGCTGACGCCAGTGCCCCAAACGTGCTTGGCTGGGGTCGTCCCCATGGGAAAGCGCTGCTTGGCTCGACCCTGGTCCCTGGTGGGGTCTGTAAGGTGGGAAGGGACCGGGCAAGCGGTGACCGTCACCGTCGTGTCCCTTTCGGTGGCCTCGGCCGCTGTCCCCGAGGACGGTGATGCTTCAAACCCGAAGCAGCGCCGGGGTCCTGCGAGCTTGCAGGGTCTGACCGGCAGATCCAGCCGGAACCGCGAAGGGTGGGCAGCCACGCGCTCCCCTCCGCTGCCAAACTGGTTTATTCAGGAATGGGAAATACTTCCCTAAAGCTTGCAAAAATGCGCTAAGGCTCTTAGCTATTTGGCTAAGCTGCCCCTACTTAGTTGATTTCTCACTGCTTTTATTTATAACCTTTGGTCTGTGCTAGAGGATTTTTTTTTTTCCTCTTTCTTCATTATTTTTTTTTTTTTCTCATTTTTACCCTGGGATGGGGCACATGGATGGGTCGGAAGTGGGGCTGGAAGGAGAGGACGGGTCTGGGCATCCCTGCTCTGCTCCCACCGGTGCCACTCGTGCGCTCGCCATCACTTAGTTTCCACGGAATCGGATTGTCTCCCTGATTTCTGTAGCTTTATCAATGATTTATGGGACTAATGAGCAGGAGAAAAAGCTCTTTCTCCGGGCCGAGCACCTTCCTTTATTAAACAAGCCAAGTAAATCCCACGCTACACGTTTAAATCGACGTGTAGCCTGTGAATAGCTGTGGAGGACAGCAGAGTTTATACGGATGAAAAACATATAAAGTGACTATTAATATAATATTAAAATAAAAAATAATTCTGTGAGGATGCTCTGAAGCAAGCCGGAGCGGCGGCTGGTGGCACGAGGGTCGCGGCTGCCGGGTTTTGTTATTTTTAGGCAGGGATGCTGCCGGTGCTGGAGTTCTCCCGCAGGATTCCGATGGCATCAGTGAGGGGAAAACGCGGCAGCGCACTGGGGTTAAGGTCACAGGGATGCACCGTGTCGGGCTCCTCACTCCGCATTTGATCCAAGCGTCTTCCCTCGGCGCGGCTCCCACCGGTGACGGGTCCTTCCTGGCTCAGCCGTGGCAAAGCGCTGGGGGCAGCCCGAATTTCTCGGCGTCTGGATAAATCCCCCTCCCCGGTCACAGGGTGCTGTCGGGTTTGGTTTTGGCTTTCAAGTGTCTCGGCGGAGCAGCCGCTGCCCTGGGCAGGGAGGGAAGCCTGGAGAACACAGGTCCCCAGGAGGCAAATGAGGGGGGAAAAAAAAACAAACCAAAAAGTGGGTTTTTTTGGACTTAGATTTATAGTTTTCAGTCCTGCCCCGTAACTCTCGAATATTTGGGGTTGGCAGGATTGCCGCTGCGACCACAACGGGACACTGGCTGGCACCACGCTCAGCGGGGACAAGGGATGGTGATGGGGTCACGAGAGCTTTCCCCTATTTCAAATCCTCCCGGAGCAGATTCCGGCTCCTCTCGCTCTCCGCAGGGCTGAGGAGCCACTGGGGCATCTCCGCAGGGTTTGGTTTTGCAAACCGGCACCATTCTAAGGATGCCGAGAGTTTTCCACCTGACTTCTCTTTTCCACCTTCCCTTTTTCTGCCAGGAACGTGGCTGTAATCTCCCTGTTTGGTGTAATCCAGCCGGGGGAGGACGGGGCTGGTACTTAACTCATTCCCATCCTCTTTTCTAGGCAGGAGCGGGGGTTCGCCCTACGTGATGCTCTGCTCGTTTTCTGGCTGGCGAATCGTGGGTCTCTGGCCCCGGTGAAAGTTCACAGGGAATTTCCTGGTAAGTGGATTATTTATTTTTTTTAAAAATTTTTTAAAATTTTTTTTTAAAGGCTTTCCATAAGCTCTTACACTGGACAGTCTCTAGCACCGGCACACCGCCCGGATGGGCTGAGTGTCCCTATAGCAAGCGCCTGGGGAGTGGTGTGAGACCACGATGACCTACATCACGGGGAAAAATTGGGGCCAAAACCTCCACGGTTGCCAGCACCTTCCTCGCCGTCCACTCGGCCCAAAGTCTCGAACGACCGTGGATTTCGTTCTGTATTTAACTCCTGTTATCGCTGGTTTGTTAACTCGTAATCCTCAAACCCTGTGAGAGGCGTCCTTCCCACCTGCAGGAACAAAGGGCTCCTTTGGGGTTCTTGGGGGGGGTGTGTGTGTTATTGTCTTTTAAATTCAAAAAGGGTAATAAAGGTGTTTCTGTTGCTTTTGTTTTTTAGCTCAGATCGGCTCACTACAGCACGAACCCAGGAGTGGTGGCTATATGGAAAAAACCCCAAAAGCCATGAGTCCGTGGCCCTGTGGGAGCTGCCAGCAGGACCTCTCTTGCAGGACCCTCAGCAGAAAGCCCTCACCACGTGCTCCCTCCTCTTCCTCCTCCTCCTCCCGCCAGCAGACCCCGGCCTGGACCACGGCGTAGATCCCAATTTGCACCAGCATCCATCCAGGCTGCGCGGGGCCAGCGCAGGGCTTCGGCACGGGGACACCAACACCCATTTGGGGACAGACGGGGCGGAGAGGACACCAGGACGTCCCCCATCCCGCTGCTGCGCGTCGCCCCGTGGGCAACACGCCGGAGCCTGGCTGGTGAGAGCGGGGTGGGATGTGGGTACCGCTCCGGCAAGGTCGCATCAGGGCGTGGGGATGCCGCATCCGTTGGGAGATGGGGACCGCAGGTAGAGCCCGTGCTGGTGGGCAGCTGGCCTGAGGCGGAGGTGATGGGCAGGGGAAGAGGGGCTGGGGAGGGACAGTGCGTTTATTAACGAGGCGCAGCTGAAGCGGGTCCTTTGCCAGTGGTCAAGTCTGAATCACAAACTCCGCATTGTTTCCGAGTGGGTTCAGCACATTTCCCTTCTCCCCCCACCCCTTCCCCTTTCCTCTCCTCTCGCCCTCGCACAAAGATGTCATTGTGCCGGGGACTTGGTGATGGCAGCGTTGTTATTTGGTCAAAAAAAAAAAAAAAAGAAAAAGAAAGAAGTGGGGAGGGGGGGGGACCCAACAAGGTGAAGAGGTTTAAATCAGCTTAGCCCAAATGCCAATTAAAAACCAAAGAGGATTAGGCTTGTGATCAGCAGAATAGACAGTCATTGTACCCGGACGAGGGGGTTTCTCCCCCAGGCCCGACGCAATCGTGCCGCAGGTCTCACTGCCCATCGTCACCGCTCTCCTCTCGCAGCGCGATGGAGCGGTGCAGGGGCTGCCCTTGACCCCCGGGAGCCGGGCTGCCCGCACCCGCTGGAGCGCTCGCCCGCAGCACGGGATGGCGAAAACTCCACAGGTCTCTGGTGTAAAGACCTTTTTCTTGCATTTTTTAAGTGTATGCAAGGACTCTTGCCTTGGCTTGAGTTCAGCCAAGCAAGGAGAGGTCTTGAGATCTCTTGCCATGGGGATGGTCTTCTCCGAAACAGGCTCTTGGTCTGAGTGCGTCCCCCAGCTGCGAGGTGGTGGAGGGTCCCAGGGGTGAGGTCCTGTCCCTGTGTGCAGGCAGACATTGTCCCCACCTTGCTAGACCTCCACGTCCAGCCCTGCTCCAGCACGCCCAGGTGCTCATGTTGGCTGAGAGCTCTCAGGGGTCACAGGACCAGGCTGTGGGGGCCATCGGTCACATCTCCGCTCCTGAAGCAGCCAGCACATCAACCTTTGGTCCTGGGGCAGTGGTGGAGAAACGCCAAGGAGCATCACACGCCTGTCCTCCAGCCAGTGGAGATCCAGAGAAGACTTTGTACTTCTCTGCACCATGGCCCGGAGGTGACATCTTGGTGCTTTCTGTCTGGTTTAGTCCTCCTATGCCATCCACTAGCTCGCTGCTTGCGTGGTTTGGGGTCTAATATAGCCAGAAACCGTGGTCCTTGTAGCATCCTCACCTGCCGGAGAGGAACCTGGGATGGGTGAGGTGGGTCTGGGTGCTTGCTTGGACGTCTGTCTGTCCACGCGCAGACTCCCACGGCTCGCCCGGCTCTAAGCATGTCTCCCAGTACGTGGGTAAAACCCCAGGAACAGAAGGATGCTCTGTACTGGTGCGGCTGCTTTTAATGGGAATCAGAGTTGGCGGCTGTGGTGGTTTCATTCCCGACTCTACCAACAGAGCGGTGAAGGCAAATCCCCCTGTGGCCAAAATGGCTACATGAGTGTGAAAAGTGTGTAGCCACACCAGGGGTGTCTTTAGACCACACTGGCAACTTGAAAATGGTCTTTACTTAGGCAGAAAGTGTAATTATACGCTAACTTTAAGGCTTTTTTGGAAAGGAAAGGGTCCAGGCGTAGGTGGGAGCCAGGCCAAGCGAGGAGATGTTTAAGGGACGTCAGCAGCAAATTCTGGTGGATCTTCAGCACCTCCATGGCTGTGGGTGCGAAGGGACGCCCGGCACATCTGTCCCCCCTTCTTCTTGGGGGGGTCTGCAGGGTGAATCCTCTCCGCTAAGGGGGACCATGGCCTGGCTGAGGTGGCCCTGGTGCTCGGTGGATCCCGCTGGCCTGCTTTGCATGGGAACCCAGGGACGGCTGCGATGGAGCCTGGTGCGGTCCCAGCTGTCGCCGGGCAAAAGCTCGTGGGAGAAGCTGAGCTGAGACGTTGCCGCCGTTGGCTCTAGATGCAAAATGCTCCTGGCCTTGAGCCACGGAGAGGAAAAAGGAGCTTCGGAAGAGCAGAAGAAGGAGAAAGCATCCCAGCTCTGGACCAGCAGCCGTTTCTCTCCGATCCTGGGGACAGTTGGCATCGGCTGAAGGGACCACAGCCACGGTGTGATGGACGACGCCGGTGTCCAGGAGGTGGATGCTCGGGCAGGATTTCAGGGCAGAAAACAGGGATGCTGCGGAGCAAAGGAGATGTGCTTTAGGGGACAGGGAAAGGGTGAAGGACGTCACGGGCTGGGAGGTGTGATGCCACCACCTCTCCCTTTTGCCAGCACCGTCTCCATGCCCAGGGATGCCCACTGGCACCCGGCAAGCACGTAGGCTGTGGGAAGAGGGCAGGATCCATCCCCTTTTGTTGCTGCCGTGTAATTTATGATATGAGAGAGGGCCATTGTCTGGACCCATCCTGTATTTTTCCGAGGGCTTTGCCTCTCTTCCCAGACCCCCGCTGTGCTCCTGCTACTGTACCGTTGCTATGGGACGTGCTCCCCGCGCCGCGGCTATGCGGGGCAGTGCCGGGGAGGGCTGCCCGCCGCGGCCGGACCCATCTGGAGCCCCGAGCCCCGCTGCCGGCAGCCCAGCCGCTCGGCGGCCCCGCTGACGTGCCGAGGGCCTGGGAATGGGGCTTTCGGCCCCTCCAAGTTCACGGCCACCGGAGGCATTCAGCTGGCGGAATGGGAGGGGGGTGTGTGTGGGGAGAGCGGGATCTGGGGCGTTTGGCTCCATTCTCCCTTCCCTTTCAGCGCCGGCAGTGTCCTCGGTGCATACAGATCCCCCGTCCCTTTCTCCTCCTGACAAGTGCGCACATAAATAAATTACCCCACCGGGCGAGTGTGGAACAATCTGTCCCCTAAATTCTATTCATGGCCAGACAGGACCCATTATTCCCCCGATTAAAGCCGCTGGAGTAGCTTGCAAGGGTTACAGTTACTCTGTCAAACTGTAAATAAGACACTAAAAATAAAGGGCGCTGGCGAGAGAAGGGGGAAAGGGAAGCCAGACTAATGCCTGCTGCTAGGGAAACCGAATGAATCCCTAATGACGCCTGTGTACAAACTGCAAATAATGAAGGAAAAGTGACAAACAGACCTCGGCCGGGCTGCGGCGAGGTCCTCACTCCATGGCGGCGGCGGGGATCTGCTCGCCCCTTCCTCCAGGGAGAGCCAACGGGGAGCGGGACCCCCTTCCCGCGCCCCTCCGAGCAGAGGGTTTAAGCCCTCGTGCTTAACTTAGAGAAAGGTTCAGGTCTTGCGGGTGAGTTTATTGTTCAGGCACAGAAATCGCCTCTGCTTGAGCCCTGTCCCTGTCCCTTTTTGAGGTTGCACGGGGAAAACGTCCATCGCCTGTGGCCTCCGGGCAGCGTGTAAAGAAGCAGCGCCCAAAACTTGAGTCAGCGCTCCGCTGTTAGGAGCAGGGCACGGAGCTCCGAGGTAGGACAGGGCTAGAACCAAGGAGGGGTTTAGGTCGGTCTGTCTGTCTGCCCAGAGCCCATCTCCCGGGTGGTGGGGATGCAGCCCGGGCTCCTTCCCACCCATCGCTGAGATGGAGACCTGGAGCCCAGACCCGGCTCTGCTCTTCACTACTGCCTGTGGCCGTGAGAGATTGCAGGGAAGGAAGTCTCCAGCCCTAGAAAGCCTCTTTGGATAAAATCCAATTCCTTTCTTGCTGCTCTCTTACCAGCCAGCAAAGACAGGGATGTTCACCGCGCAGCGGATCCTTCTTTTCCTCCTTTGGTACCTTCAGAGCTGAAGAGGTGAGGCAAAAAAACATCAGCGATAGGCTCATCTTGGGTTTTTCACCGTTCCAGAGGGACTGAGATGTGAGGGGTTTATTTCAGGTCCAGCTCAAACTATTCCCGTCACCTGCAAGGGTCTAAACGCTGGAACGCTCCCTGTGTTGCTCGGGGAAATATTATTTTGATTCACGTTACGCAAGCATGTAAAAGATGCAGGGAAGAGATCTCCAAGCTGCGCCTCTCCAGGTGGGTGGATGCTCTCAAAAGGCGAACCCCAAGCAGAGAAAGTCTCGGTGGGGCCGTGCAGTAGCGGGGACCTGGAGCAGATGCGTCACTGGGCTGGAAAATGAGGTCTCAACCTCCAGGTTTGCATGGATGCAGCACTTCACGTAGAATCATGGAATGGTTTGGGTCGGAAGAAACCTTAAAGACCATCTTGTCCCACCCCCCTGCCCTGGGCAGGGACACCTCCCACCAGAGCAGGTTGCTCCAAGCCCCGTCCAACCTGGCCTTGAACACCTCCAGGGATGGGGCAGCCACAGCTGCTCTGGGCAACCTGGGCCAGGGTCTCACCAGCCTCACAGCCAACAATTTCTTCCCAATATCTCATCTAAATCTCTCCTCTTTCAGTTTAAAACCGTTACATCCATCCTCCCGTGCAGCCCAGCAGTGCTGGGGTGTTTCTGGGACCTTATCTGCAGAAAGGACCGAGGAAGGGCATGAGCCGAGCGCAGGGGGAGCGGTGAGATGCCAACCCCTGCGGTGCGGATACCGCTGAGCACGGCACTCGCCCCTTCTCCCCCCGACAGCAAAATCACAAGGGTCCTTGGGCAGGGAGAGGGGGGTTTTCAGAGGTGTGCTCCAGCTCGGTGTTTTCACAGAGCTCAGACATCTTAAAAGGGATTTTTCAGGCCAGCTGAGCTAACGTGGAGCCCAGTTGCGTTTCCCAGTCAGGTCGAACCTGGGCTTAGCAGATTTCTTCCCTTGCTGTCTTAGGAAAAAACCCAAAAAACCAAAAAAAACAAACCCAACCCTTTTCACCCCCAATTGCTAGCTCTGAAGCCTCATGACTCCGCAGCAGCATTCCTAGGACGTTCCCAGCACGGGGTGGTATGTGCAGAATTTCAAACAGCAGCACATAGCACCACGTCTCCCATGCGCTCCCCCAGCCGGACTCGCTTATTTGGGAGAAACTCCAGAAAGATTTATTACCGCTACTAGTAATGGTGATGTCGGTGTAGCAGCTGTAGACCCAGGTAGGTGCGTGTAGATGGTGATGAGGGAAGAGGAGTGCTCCTGTCTCTCCCCTCCAAAATTTACCGACTTTGCTGGAAAAAGTGAGCAATTTGGGAAAAAGTCTCATAACCAGCCAGGGTTGAGCAAGTCAACCCCAAACCTGGGTTGTCCTGGTGTTCCCCAGCCATGGAAACGGGCAGATCTTCATGAAACCTGCTGCCTGGAGGTTGCCTCTAGAAGAGCGATGGGCTTTGAGAGCCTAATCTCATCCCGGGACAAGGTTTTGATCCCGTGGGCTTCGCTCCCATGGCTTTGCCTGAGGACTCGGGTCCTGGGAGCAGCGTCAGTGCCCGGGATGCGCTGGGGAGTACTCAGCTCCCCTTGGGACTGCACCAGGAATGGCAAGGCTGAATAAAAATGAACTTACTTGCCATTCCCTGCCTGAATCTCTTGGGTCACATTTTTCAAGGTTTCTCTCGACCCGTAAATATATGGTTATTGCTATTTTTATTCTTTTTTATTGAAAGCTGTGATTCCCCTCCACGTGAATCACCTGGCTCCGGAAGCTCGAGCTTTAGCGTGGTGTTTTATGAGACAGGCAGTCGTTGGCCCTTGAGCAAAGCGTGTCCTGACCAGGTTTGCCCTTCAACCACCTGGAGAGATGAGGGAAATCGGACAGTCCTTAATATTAAATATCTTTATACCAGTTCTGAGATGATCCCGTGCCTACCTGCCACTCTTCCTTTTCCTCAAAACACCCAAATGCATTCATTTTTTTTCTCTCTACGGATGTAGTCTAGATGTGACCATAAACCAAAAGCCGGCAGCTCGCTCTTCTCTTCCCTGGGCATCCAAAAATGGCTCAGCAAGGTCCCAGAGGCTGCTTAAGCGCTTGTGGAAGCCGTGTTGCAGTAACACCGCTGCCAGTCCCCTTCCCTTTCCAAGGATTAGCATGAGGCAAACACCTTCCCTTTGGCTGAATTCGAAATACCTGATTTTGAAGGTCTTTGCTGGCACGGTGTGCACACACTGCGCATGCTTTTGCAATAATAGCCAGGTAGCTTGCATGGCTAAATCACTCTGGATTTTTTTTTATATATATATTCTTTTTTTCATTATAACCTCCTTTTAAAGCATGTTTAAATGCTTCCCCGCAGGCTCACGCGAGGGCTGTTAAGGGCTTCATTTGAATAAATAAGTGCATAGGTACAGGAGGAACATCACCATAACCCCCTGGAAACCCCAGCGCCAGCGATGGCATCAGAGGACTGGCGAGTGGGAGAAGGGGCTCAATGTTATATATTCCATAAAGTAGAGTAATTAAGTATTACTAGTTTTGATGACTTCAAACAGAGTGACTCCAGGAAATAAGCCCCTTCTTTATAATTAGCGGGATTTCCTCTGCATCAAACGGAGAGATTGATTCTTTAATCTGCTCACATGCTTTTGATTTGGTCTTTCAGCTGCTTGTACCAACTGCTTCCACTCCCTGCTCTGGCCGATAAAACCTTCCAAAGGAGATTTCGGGAAGGCATGACCTGAGCTGAGGTCTCGGATTTTCTTTGTGTGTGGCTGTTTTGTGTATTCCGAATTTGCCAGAGACGATGATAGCGATCACAAAAAATAACGTAGGCACAGATTTTTAACATCCACGTACGTTTAGGTCAAACAATTGGGGGTTGGGTTGGGTTTTGTTGTTGTTGTTGTTTTCTCTTCCCAGCACGCTTGTTAGCTCTGGCGCACGCTCTTTAAGACCTGCAAAGATCATTTTGGCTACTTGTCCGCTGTCCCAAGTGTGGTTTACTGCAACACGTTGCTCTTGTAGGAGCCCAGACCAAACGCTGGGGTCCAGCCGGGCTTTCGGCATTTCGAGGGCTCGGTTAAAATAAGGACTTGATTTCTTAAGGGCTTGGGATGTGCAGAGGAAAGAGGCCCCTTTTCTGGACTATTTTAATTCTTTGGTCTTGATTTAGGACTAATCCCAGGAACTTTGGAAGCTCTGCCTGAAATAAAATCCCCCCCAAATATTGCTGCTTTCCAACTGACGAGTTCAGAGGGGGAGCAGGAACTTGCCCCTCCAGCAAGTGCAAGAAGCCGATTGTGAGCAACCAGCTCCTTCCTGGGCATGTCCATGGGGTTGGTGGCACCGTATCAGCCCTATGGGAAACGCGGCCTGGGGTCTGTGCTGGTTCCAGGCAGGGGCTGAACCTACCCCGTGCTAACCCACCTCCAAAATACCTCGGATCTTGAATCGTAGAATCACAGAATCATAGAATTATTTAGGCTGGAAAAGACCTTTAAGAGCACCAAGTCCAGCCATCAACCTGGCACTGCCAAGTCCACCACTACATGTCTTTCTGGCACCACCACCTTTCTGGGACCACCAAGGAGGGGGAAAAAAAGAGAGAAATTTGGGACTATGTTGTTTTCCATCCATCTTTCGGTCCAGTTGGAAACATGCAGCGTGGGCAAGGCAGAGGCTCCTGGTGCCGCACCTTGAGTGCGTCCCTTTGGGTGAAAATCAGAGGACGTTGGCTCTGCAGGGGCTCGTTTTGGTGGCTTTAGAACAGGGACTGGCATCCCAACCGCAAACCTTCTTTTTTGGGGGCTGGCCATCGCTCTGGGTGCGCGTGTCACACACAAAGAGGGTGGGGAGGGCAAGCACGGGGCTGTCCCCACCGGGGTTTGGAAGGAGGTCGGTCGTACTGGAGCTCAACTGGAGCCAGGATCAGGCCCCGGGGGCGCGGGGGATAACTGCGGAGCGGCCGGTTTAGTATGCCCCTCGCAAGCCTCCCCTCGTCTGGAGCGGTGTCGAACACGGATCGTATAATTAGGGACCCGGTGAATACGTAACTGTACAATTATGCAAATAGTGATCAAAATCACTGTTTTCAGCAGAAATGCCTGAAGATCAAGACAGAAGCTTCATGCAACCTTAATTTAATCTGGTCCTGCAGGAGTGGGGAGGTCTGATGGATGACCCAACCTCGCGCCTGCCTGTGTTGAGCAAGGCTGGGGCGGGAGGCGGGGGAGAGGAGCGCCGGAGCATGTTAAGCGAGGGCTCCGCGCGGCCGGCGAGAGGGAAAAATGGCCCCGGGATCATGTTAGCGTGTTGGCAAAGCAGGGAAAAAAAAAAAAAAAACA
>VFFE01007950.1:332587-362131 GCA_008921705.1 Burhinus oedicnemus
CCCCAGTTCTTCCCTACGCCTCCCCAGCTGCCCCCCGCCGTGGGGTGGGGATGGCACCGGGTTTTGGGGGCGAAGGGGCCTGGCAGGGCGGCCGCCCGGCTCCGGCATCCACAGCTGCTCGTTTGCTTCCCACGATTCGGTGCCAGCCTCCATGTCTGCCCGCCAAGGGACAATAAACAGGGCTGGGAGAAGGGGGTCAGGGGTTTGGGGGGGCTGCGGAGGGGGAGCGGGGCTGCCCAGGGATGTGGCATCGCTTTGGAGCTGAACCTGCCTTTCCAAACTTCCAAAATACCTGGGAAACGGGGTTAAAAAAATAACTAAAAATCAGTTCAAAAGGAAGCAAAGGTTGGGTGGTGGTGGTGGTGTGTTTCCCCAGTTTTCCCTCTTCCTCTGTCTTTATTCCAGGGATAGATCTCATTTTTGTAAGTCAGAAGAGGCGTTTCTCCTAAAGGAGGGGAGCTCAACATGGATATTTGAGGCTGGGGATAGAAATCACTAGTGTTGGCTTTGTCCAAAAGCCTCACCTGAAAGCAGGGTGCTGCAGGGGATGGAGAATGCTGCTGGAGCAGGAGGTTAATGTGGAGATGGGGAGGGGGAAAAGGGGGTTTTGTGGTGATTTTCAGGGTCATTTTTGTGATCTGGGGTCTCTGGGTGCAGCCCAACGGGACTCGTTTGTGCCTGAGCCTGGGCACAGCTCAGGGCTGAGGGGAGAGGACGTGTTCGGTTTGTCAGTGGGAAAATGCAGTTTTGTTGAAATCGACACATTTTACAGGAATACTTCGGTTTGTTGGTGATATGTCAACGGGAAAATGCAGTTTTGTTGAAATCAACATGTTTTACAGGAATACTTCCCTGTCAGCAGCAGAACAACCCTGCTAATATGTCATTCCAATGCTTTTCTTGAGGGCTGGTAACAAAATGCCCTGAAGTACCTCTACCTTGGTTGTTTCGTTTCAGTAAACTGTTGCTGTGTATCGTATCTCTAGTGAGACCGCACTGTGTAAATAATTGAAAATTCTCCACCTAACTATCATGTCTAGATGCAATTCAGACCAAAACGCTTCGATGCTCCTACGCTGAATTCTTGAGAAATTCCACATGGCAAATTTAATATTTATTTAATTTTTTCCCCCTGTTTTTTAGGAGGAAAAGATGCCGTTTGGGGGAGGATGGGGATGATGACAATGACACACTCTCTTTGTGGCGTTGAGCTCTCCTTTTTCCCCGGCTGGATGGGGTTTGCATCCACCCAGCGCCAGGCGAGGCGGGAGGTAAAACAGCCCCTCTGTGCCCGTGCTCAGGACCCCGACCAGCCCTCGGCCCGTGGCAGAGCCGGGGTTTGTCCTCCCTCGCTGTTCCTGACGGCGAGTCAGGCTGCAGGTGGGAACCCCGTGTCCAGCCGTCCCACCGCTCCCCTCCAGCCACGAGGCGCTTCTTCCTCTGGTGCCCAACCGTTGATAATTAAAGGGATCCTTTGCAGCTCTCCTCCCCAAATGCTCCCGGTGCCTGACACAATTTGTCAGCTGTACCCCTGCTGTAATCCTATTTTTGCCCCCCTCCCTGCCCTGCTTTGTGTCCAGGGATCTCTTCGCCTCTCATTTTGCAGCTCCCGCTGCTCAGGCATTGCCGGTCCCCCTTCTCTCGGAGCCGGGAGTCTATAAATCCCGACGATGCTCTTAGACTCCGCGCTCATGAACTCGGTCTGTTTGGTTTGACCAGAGTTAATTGCACACAAACTCCGGCCCGTCGGCACACAGGGGCTCTTTGTTCCCGCAAGAATCACTTGCCCTTCGGGGTCACTGCGGACGCGACCTGCCGTCCCCGAGGGTCGCCCCGCCGACATGCACTGTCAATTTGATCCCTGCACCGCGGCGGAGGGTGGGACGGTGCCGGTTGCTGTGGGGAGAAAGCCGAAACGGGGAGCGGGATGGGCAGGGAGGAGGTTTTGGCGGAGCTTTTTGGATCAGGCTCATTGAAGTAATGTGATGATTAGCAATGATCGTTGCTGAGGAGGGGGAGAGAGGAGGGGGGAAAGAGATGTTAGGGGTGGATTAACCCCCGTCAGACCTGTACAAGAGGTTTCCCAGATTAAGTACAAGTTCAGTGGTCTGTAAACGTTCCAGGGTGCTTCGCTAGAGCAACTCTGGAGTTAATGAAAGCTCTGCAGCTTGCATTTAGCGACCAGACTTTCACTGCATCTCAATTCCCACTTGTGCTCTCCGGCCCAGCATCCTTTCAAAGGGAGGTCGGGCTTAACTCCCCTGAATTAACACCCCTCCCTGTGTCTTTAGAGACCTGAGACCCACAAGTGCCAGATTAACCTGGGTACTTGGTTCCTGTGAGCTTTCCAAGCTGCTCAGAAGCACCCAGAGAACCTTTATTGGGCTCATGGTCCCTCTGCCAGGCTTTGGGTGATCTGTACGGTGCTGGCACTGTGGGGGGGACAGTCTGCAGTGGATGTGTAATGTGCCTGGCACTCCATGACAGCAGAGGTTCTGGCATCCTGGGTGAAATTTGGTGCTGCTCAGAGCTAAGTAAATCAGTCGGGGACAAGTCGCTTTGCTCTCTGGCCAGCTCGGCTTTGCACAGGGATGGTGGTGTCTGTGATGGTGGGTGCTGGAGGTACCAGTGCAAAGACCACTAATGCTGGTGGAAGGCTGGGGGCAGCATTGAGGGCTCGGTGACCCCGGGGCAGGACTGAGACCTCCATGAAGACCCTTTCTGACCTGCTCCCCCACCCAGCCACGTCCTTTGCTGCTGCTGTTGGGGAAGGCAATCCTCTTCCTCTTCGGCATCCTTCAGGCTATATCTGAGTGAGACTAAGAGATGAGGTACAACTCAATTCAGAGGGTGAAGGGGCTGGTAGCTGTCAGCAGCAGTGGGAAGAGAATCCCAGGGCTTGGAAGGGACCTCTGGAGATCATCTGGTCCAACCCCCCTGCCAGAGCAGGGTCACCCACAGCAGGTTGCACAGGATGGCGTCCAGGCGGGTTTGGAATATCTCCGGAGAAGGAGACTCCACCACCTCTCTGGGCAGCCTGTGCCAGTGCTCTGCCAGCCTCCAAGGAAAGAAGTTCTTCCTCATGTTCAGATGGAACTTCCTATGGTCAAGTTTGTGCCCGTTACCTCTTGTCCTGTCACTGGGCACCACTGAAAAAAAGACTGGTCCCATCTTCCCGGCACCCTCCCTTTAAGTATTTATAAGCATAAAATACGATGCCCTTCAAAGCTCTGCAGGGTGGCAGGGGGCCCTGGGTGCTCGGCAGTGCTGGAGAGGAGGTTCCACCTGACCATCTCATCCTCGGGTCCAGCCCGTGGCTCGGGCAGGTGGGGAACGGTCCTGGAGGTGGCCGGCCCTGTGCAGACCCCTCTGTGCTGAGCGGGGCGGGCTGGCGAGACGCTGCCTCGAGGCGTTTTCCCAATCCTGCGCACCTGGTACTCTGTCAATGCAGCCACTTGGCTAAATGTGGGTCATTGTAGGAGGGTGCAGCCACTCGAGCAAACAAGCCTCAATTGCCCACTGATTGGGGTGGCTGAGAGCACCATCACTGAAATTTCTGAGGGGGGAGGCATTAATAATCCCCATTCTGTCTCTGCAGCCCTTGCCCCCTTGTTATTTCCCTCTTTGTGTCTTAATTTGGCCCATTATTATTATTTTATAAAAGGGCCTTTTCTCCACCCCCTCCCTCTTGAAGACACTCCTTAGACCGATGGGAAAATGGCAAGGAATAATTATGAAAAACATCAGTGGAGAGAGGGCCATCTGAGAGGGATTAAAGGATTACAATTAAAACTCATTTTAGGGAGGTGATGTGACATTAGCGTTTTCATTCTTCCCCCCCCAACCCCCCTTCCCCAAACACCCTCCAGGCTATCTGGGTCTAAGTTGATTAAATGACAAACTCTAGCTCAGAGACAAACAACAACAAATTAAAAATAGAGTAAAATGAAAAAAAAAAAAAACCAGCAACCCAAAAATGATTTACAAAATTAAGTGAAAATGAGGTCACTGAGAATTACTGGAAGTCTAGCAGCAGCTGGAAATGGGGTGGACAAAGCACCTGCTGCTAATAGCGGGTTTCTGATGGTGGGAGCGTCTCCCCTCTGCCTGGGCCAGCAGCAAGGTGAAGGTGTCTGAGGTCTCTCCTCCAGCGTATGACTTGGGTTTTCCTTGGCCTGTGGAAACGCCTGCTTTTGGCAGATTGCGTTGCGGCGTTGGTGCTCACCATCCTGTTTGTCAGCCCTGTGCTCCGCCGTGGCCACACAGGGCTTGGCTTTGGGAACAGAGAGCAGACCCGCCGCTTGCCATCCTCTTCCTCCGACAGCCTAAGAGCAGATTTGCGGTGGGAGAGCGCAACCTGGGAGGTGCACCCATGCAAAACCGCTCCTTGGAGCAGCCGAGCCACGCTAACCCTTGTTTCTGCCTCGGCGCATCCCTTTCTGGCCCATTTTCTCAGCCCTTAATCGCTGCTCAGACTCACACTTTGCAGCTCCTACTAGTGGCTGGAGTCAACCAGACCCTGCCCTTGCCGCTCGGACAGGCTTCGTGCTGGCTGCGGCACGATTCCCAGGGCCGGAGGTGTGCTCCGACTCTCCCCAAATAAAGCAAAGCAGAGGGTGATGCCTGTGAGACCTTCCCTTTCTCCTTCTCGTCCATCAGGACCCACAGAGCTTTCTTTCCCGTTCCTTCTCTGGCGTGGAGAATCCTGACGGGGCTCCCGAGGACGGGAATGGCTTATCGCGTCGTTAAAATTCAGTGCCGTCGTGAATCAGGGGCGGTGGGAAAGGCAGCGTGCTCAGAGCGGGCTGCTGTGGGGAGCTGACATTTCCAAATGGGAACGCACGCCGAGCTGGGACTTTATTTTGGTAAGGAAAACAAATTCTAGGATGATTGCTGGCCATTTCAGCTAATGGTTATGAAGCCTGGGATGGGGGATTTCCTTTTTATAAAACAAAAATATCTCTAAATCAAATGATTCTGATGATGTGGACACCTAAACCCGTGCTGACAGTTAGAAGGGAGGGAAGATGCGGAGGCAGAGATGTGCGGCTCAGACTCTGCAATTCACGGTGCTTAGGAAGTTTTGGCTGCCGAAATCTGATCTATAGGGGCCCTGATAGCAAGAGCGGGACTTAAGTGCACGTCCTGCCCTAAAAGCACAGATTTTCCTGCATAAACTAAACCACAAAAACCTGCAAGTGCACGGCCTGGGAATGCTTTCCCCGCCACCACGTGGGTTTCGGCAGCGCACACGGCTTTGGGCATGCAGGTCGGGAGCAGAGAGGAGCTTCTCTCTTCTGCATCCTCCTGTTTCTCCAGCCAAAGGGGGGTCGGGCTGCGAACCCCAGCCTCTCCCCTTTCTCCTCCATCCCGCAGCCTGGCATAGCCGGGCATCTCATCACGTGGCCGTGCACGTGGGCGCGAGCGCTCGTCATGTGAGATGCCACAGATTGTCTCATATTGGGAGGCAGGGAGAGCTGCAAAAAGCTTAACGGAAGGGAAACTCCCCCTTCTCCTCCCCCCCCCCCCCTAGATCCAGCCTATTTTCTTTCCTCTCCTTTTGTTTCTGATTTCCGGAACTATGCGGCAAAGCAAAGCGTGGGGAGAAGAAAGAGGCTGAAGAGAGCTGGCATCTGGCAGGGAAAAGAACAAAATAGCAGAGCGGGGCTTTGCGAGGCGGGAGCGGCCAAGGCGGACGGTTCGCAGGGCCCTCTGCCTCGTCGGCACTGACCGCCCAGGACCTGGGCAAGCCCTGGGAAAAACCAGGTCTAAACACGGGGCAGGCATAAACTGGCAGAGAGCTTGCTGGTTGACTGCAGCGGAGGAGTCAGCCCGGCGGGCTGCTCGTGGGCATCTTCCTGGCTCCCCTCTGGTGACACTATCTATCCCTTGGTCTCCCTCCTGCCATAAGCTTCATCCACCCCAGCATCCCCAGGCACGCCCGTCCCAGCGGTTAATTCCCTGAGGACACACACTGCACTTCCAGCATGGCATGGAGAGACCAGTGTGCGGTAACACGGCCCCGTCCTGTGCCCAGTTTGCCAAAGGGAGGAGGTGGAGGTGGAGGTGATTCTCCCACGGCTGCTTTCTCCCAGGCCAAAATGATCGGAGCTTCTTTCTGCGATGTCCCTTTTACAGTCGGGGCTGGGAGATGCCTGAATATATTTTATTCCCTTTTTTTTTTTTCCTCTGTCCCGGCCAGTACAGAAAGAGGTCTTTGCATACGGACCCAATGAAGATAATGTTAATTAGGTAAATTAATTAGGACCAAGATGCAGTGTTTTCCCCTTGAGGAGGAAATACAGTAAACTCCATTTTTCTGAGCTGTTTATTCAGCCAGGGGGGTCGAAGGAGAATAGCGGTGTCAAAGAAGCTGCCATTTTCAAGGTCCTTGTGTCCCTTCTGCACCGCCCTAGAAAGGGAACAAAACTCTGTTGACAGGGAAATCTCAGCGGGAGCCGCTGGGCTGAGGGGCATGGGGAAGCCAAGTGGAAAGGGTGCCAGGTTTCCGAGCGCCTGGAGGGGGAACAGGCTTTGGTCTCCGGCGTTTCAATGGGCCCGGGGAAAGCAAATCAGCCCTTTCAAGGCCAATCACGCCGTTCTGGAAGGCACACACTGGAGACAATGTGCCGTTGGCAGCGGGGCAGGGGGAGAGGGGCTGGGTGGCCATGGCGAGGGGAGGAGAGCTTCCCTGCGGCCGAGAGCCGGCGGCCGTGCTCCTGCTCCATCCATCCCACCTCCTCAGAGCGCTTTGAGAGGGACCAGGTCCTCCTCAGCCAGAGGAGGCTGTTTGGGTGGGGGAGATACTGTGTCCATCTCTGGAGCCCCCAGCATAAGAAAAGGACATGGACCTGTTGGAGCAGGGCCAGAGGAGGCCACGAAGATGATCAGAGGATTAAAGCCCCTCTGCTGGGAAGACAGACTGAGAGAGTTGGGGTTGTTCAGCCTGGGGAATGCTCCAGGGAGACCTTCAAACCCATTCCAATATCTGAAAGGGGCCTACAGGAAAGCTGGGGAGGGACTTTTCACAGGGCATGTAGCGACAGGATGAAGGGTGATGCCTTCAAACTGGAAGAGGGCAGATTTAGATGAGATCTCAGGAAGAAATTGTTGGCTGTGAGGGCAGTGAGACCCTGGCCGGGGTTGCCCAGAGCAGCTGTGGCTGCCCCATCCCTGGAGGTGTTCAAGGCCAGGTTGGACGGGGCTTGGAGCAACCTGGTCTGGTGGGAGGTGTCCCTGCCCAGGGCAGGGGGTGGAACTGGATGATCTTTAAGGTCCCTTCCAACCTAACCCATTCTATGAGATGGGGCACCCATGGATGTTCCTCTCCGTGTTTTGTGTTGTCCTTTGAGATGCACGTGGCTCTTCCCTCTCCACCAGCGCCGTCAGAGCTCGCATGGTGAAGAGGGAAGATGCACCGTGCTTGCTCTCTGACCTTCTTCCTGCTCTGGCCTTTGATTTCACAGGTTTCAATTCATTCATCTCCAAAAACCTGTGACCGGGAGAGCCTGATCCCAGACCACACCCTTGGTCCACCGTCTTTCCTGGGCACAGTGTGGTTTTGAGTGGGTCAATGCCCTCCCTGAGAGGTGCTGTGGGACTGGATGGGTTTGGGGCTGCTGTTGAGCATCAGTGGGTTGGAGTATTTTCATGTCGGGGGCTGCTGTATTTCCTCAAGAGGAGCAGGGCTGATTTTTCCAGCTCTTGCGCAGCCTCTCCCAGCCCAGCGCTCTGCCCACAGCACCATCTCCCGTCGGCATCGCTCCGGCTCGCAGGGGCAGTGCATCCTGGGAATTTCCTTCCCCGGTGCCAGAATACCTTCACCCCAAGCCCCATCGTGCAGACGATATTCCAGCGTCACTGACCAAAGCCAGGATGAAAGCGGCGGGTTTTTTTCCCCCTCTTTCTTTCTTTCTTTTTTTTTTAATGGCGTTTCATTAGCCTCCAAATCAGACAGGCTAAACAATGGTGTTCTGTCAGCGATGGGCTTTCGTGCTGATTTCATCTCCTCTCTCATCCGTATGCAAACCAGCCTCCAGCAGGCTTTGGTCATGCCATGGAAACCGAGGTGCAGGCCCGGAATGGGGGTTCTCGGAGTGAGAAATCTCCTGTTCGCTTTTTCCCATTTGCATAATGCAACTTTTCTTCCCCCAGACACTGAGGCGCTTTGTTTATAGAGAGCCGAGAGAAAGGGGGATGCCGGGGACAGAGGAGGACCGCGGGGAGGGGGGAAGCGCCCGGTGGGAGTGGGGAAGAGGAGGGCAGCTCTCGCTAAAAGAAGAACACGCAGAGAAAAGCGCGGGGCGACTGGAAGGGAATATATATGAGGATGGGGACTGGGAAATGGGGCTGGGCCAGTTCCCCGTGATCCTGGGACCCGCGCGCTCCTTTGGCCTCTCTACGCCAGCCGAAGGGTGTCGGGGGGACTTGGCGTGGCTGAGGATCCAGCTGGGAGTCTGGATCTGCACTGAATTAAAGCCGGTTGTCATGATAATGCCCCCCAGAGGAAGCAGGAGCCTTTTCAAGCCCTGCATGAAAATACCTCAAAGGGTTTTGTGCCAGAAGCCCCTAAGAACCTTGACTGGTGGAAACCAAAGGTTGTTTGGAGGAATAGTGACCCACAGGGTACACAGGAAGGTGGCTAAGTGACAGCCAGCAGAGCGTAAGGACCCGGTTGTCCTGGGAGGTGGGGAGAGAAACCTGGGGGAGCGGGGGATGAAATCATCCTGGATTTATTCCCAAGGATGCGTGGGGCTGGGAGGTAAGGAGGTCAAGCAATGCAAAATTGCAGTCCGTTTCTCTCCCTTGAGATGTGGCAAACTCCAAAGTTGTGCCGGGGAGACAAGAGGACGAAGGGATCAGACAGTCCGGTCCCCGCCGGTGCCCCCAGTTTATTGGAGCTGCTGGAGGCAAGTCACCTGCCACCTTGTACCTCTTCTGCACACTGGCGACCCGGTTCTCTTTGGCAAACCAGTTTGAGATCTACTAATGGGGAGGGCGAGGGGTTGCTTTTACCTCCAACGGCTGCGCCTCCTGAAAACGAACCCTGGTGATTGCTGGCTTCGTCCTAGTCGACAGGGTGTCTGATTTATGAATTGGATGGATGCACGTTTAATCGTAATAATAACAATAATAGCAATGAAATGTATTAATCAGTGACGGATGACAGACATGAAACCTGCAGTTAAAAGTATTTTAGGCTATGTAAAAATCCCTGTAAATGATTTGCAAATGAGGTACAGATGGTAAAGCAGGCACCAACAGGGATATTTTGGGGGATTTTGTCTCAAAGTGGAGCCACTCTGTTTTTAAGGTGATTTAGTGCAAGTTGGACGTATAGACGTCCGCTACTGAGTGGAAGTCTCCTGTTGGTACTGTAAAAATGTGATTGATGCTCCAAAGCGTGGGACGCTTCCCCAGACCCGGTGAAGTCCTGCAGGACCAGCCGCAAGGGCAGCGCCGGCAAAACAATGGGCAGGAGCCTTGGTGATGCACGGGCTCCTGCCTGCACGTGGAAATTGCACGGGTTTAGACTGGAATTGGTTCAAGCCCCACTTGTGCCGTTTGCGTTTGGGGCTCTGGTTGCACATGGGACCAGAAGTTACTCCATCCCCTTTAAAGAGCAGCTGGGATAGATCTTGGATGATCTACGGAACGTAAAATATTAAATATCTACCTGTGGGCAGGAGAACTCTGCAGTCTAATCTCAGCATCTGATGATTGCAGTATTCTGGGACAGGGGGAAAAGAGAAGGGAGAAATATGAACGCTTTGGAGGATTATGCTGTAGCTCCGCAGAGCCCCTTTAGCCGGCGGTAATGCCCACCTTGACATCCCTCTCAGGTGCAGTGGTACCTTCGTGTAGCGCAGCTCTGCATCGCTGACGTGCCGCGTGGAGCGGCTGGGATGCTGCTGACGCCCCGTAAAAGGGACGGGGATTTTGAGGCGGCCGATCTGGGGCTTTTTCTCTTTGGTTTTAGTCTGGTTTCCGCAGAAAATGAGATTTCTGCCGTCACAAGGGTGCGTCTCGCCTCTCTCCCAGGAACTTCTGAAATGGGAAGACTTCAGCCCCGTTTGGCTCAATGGCAGGTTTTTTTCAGCCCGTCTGTGGGAACTGCTTTGGGGCTTTAGTTATATTTGTTTTTCAGAAGCTCGTTTCTACTATTGACTCCAAAAAGGGGTTTTTCCTTAAACACAAAAGACTGGTGAAGGGCCGTGACCCTTCCCTTCGGACAGGGAGAGGAGAGGGGTCTGCGTGGCGGGGGGTTTGCCAGGATGCAAACCGCAAATGCCTCTACCCCGGGGCTAACGAGCTCGGTGGTTAAGGAAGCATCAGAACGTCTTGGGCCAAGGAGATTTCAGCCCAAAAGGGCTTTTCTGAAGCAGCCTCGCACACCCACAGGTGCCTGCTCCTGCCCACGTTGAGCCAGGGCTGCTTGTGGAGTCGGGCAAAGGCCATCATGGCAGCATTCGGGCAGTGACGTGGGAGGAGAAGAAGGAGAAGGCTGCGATTAAAACACTCGACTTGGGTGTAAACCCCTTTGCAGGTGGCCCGTGCCAGGACGGGAAGGGACAACGGGTCGGTCTCTGCTGGAGAAGGGCGAGGGCTTCCCGGCATCGCTTCCACGCTCGCCCTCCCACCCTCCGGCCGTGCTGGTCATGCCAATTTGTCACCAGGCTGGGATTTCAATTAAACCCCAAAAGGAGGGGTCAGGGGTTATGCAAACACGGTGGTAAAGGCCACTCGCCTGGAGGGCTTTCCCGGGGCCGCTGGTGCCGGCCCCTCGCTTTACACAGTCCCGATTGACCCGGGCTGAGGGCCGGCATTGTTCCCTGCGCTCCATTCAAGAGGCAGTTTGTCAATAAAATTGACCTCTCGCCTCCCGGGGATGCTGCCGCCTCCTCTTCCTCCCTCTCCCGCCAGTTCGGCCAGAGCAGAGCTAACGCTCCCTCCGTGGTCTTCATGTCCCTGGACGTGCCAAGGGCAAGAGCAGGGACGGGAGCAGAAAGGCCACGTGCTGCAGGACACAGCAGCGATGATGGCAGCTGCTCTCCCCCGTGTATTTATTAATTACCCATCTCTGCCTTTTGGCCTTTTGCATCTGAGGGCGGTTTCCAGCCGGACCCCTCAGAAACATCATTGCAAGGACCAGGTTCATTCATCCTCTCCAGATCTCCTCCTTTCATGGCCATTTGCAGCCACTCCTGTGAGCATCCTGTGATGGTTTGCTGCCCGTCACCGCTCAGGCAGGGTTGAACCAGTACAGGTGAGGGACTGACCTGCTGGAAAGCAGCTCTGTGGAAAGGGACCTGGGAGTCCTGGTGGACAACAGGATGACCACGAGCCAGCAAGGTGCCCTTGTGGCCAAGAAGGCCAATGGCATCCTGGGGTGCATCAAGAAGAGCGTGGCCAGCAGGTGGAGGGAGGTCATCCTCCCCCTCTGCTCTGCCCTGGTGAGGCCGCATCTGGAGTCCTGTGTCCAGTGCTGGGCTCCCCGGTTCAAGAAGGACAGGGAACTGCTGGAGAGGGGACAGCAGAGGGCCATGAAGATGATTCAGGGACTGGAACATCTTTCTGATGAGGAAAGGCTGAGGGACTTGGGGCTTTTTAGTCTGGAGAAGAGAAGACTGAGGGGAGATCCCATCAATGCCTATAAATACTTCAAGGGAGGGTGCCGGGAAGATGGGACCAGTCTTTTTCCAGTGGTGCCCAGTGACAGGACAAGGGGCAACGGGCACAAACTTGACCATAGGAAGTTCCATCTGAACATGAGGAGGAACTTCTTTCCTTGGAGGCTGGCAGAGCACTGGCACAGGCTGCCCAGAGAGGCTGTGGAGTCTCCTTCTCCGGAGATATTCCAAACCCGCCTGGACGCCATCCTGTGCAACCTGCTCTGGGTGACCCTGCTCTGGCAGGGGGGTTGGACCAGATGATCTCCAGAGGTTCCTGCCAACCCCGGGGATTCTGGGATTTTCCAGGGTGCTGCAAGCTACAGGAGACAGATGCAAAGAGGACGCAAAGAGCTGGGAAGGAGCAAGTGAACATCGGCTGCTGGAAGCCACCAGTGCCGGGAGTGTGCACACCCTGGCCCTGCTCGCGGCCGAGCCCTGGGGACGAGCGAGCAGAATTTAGATGAGGACAAGGACAGAATTTCCTTACGGATTCCCTTCACCACCAAAACCCTGGGTTACCTGGGCCTCCAGGCTGGGTTTACATGCAAAGTGCCACCAGCTGAAACTTGATTTGGCAAAAGTGGTCCAGCCCTGGGTTTGTCCCCAGAGGTCAGCGATTTGGCCGCATGGTGCCCAGGAAAAAAATGTTTTTGTCTACGCAGGTCCCCAGGGAATTGGCTGATCCTGGGGTTTCCAGAGGGAGGGCTGCTTCCTTGCTTGCAAAAACTGCCTTTTCCATTGAAAAAATATCCCCAAAGACTTTAAAAACCCAAACATCTCAACTGCTCGGAAAACCATGATCAGACTCTAAAATGGTGAAGAACAGGTTGCCCAGGGAAGTTGTGGAGGCCCCATCCCTGGAAGTGTTCAATGTTGGACCGGGCTTGGAGCAACCTGGTCTAGTGGGAGGTGTCCCTGCCCAGGGCAGGGGGTTTGGAACGGGATGATCTTTGAGGTCCCTTCCAACCCAAACCATTCCATGATTCTATGATCAATCCCCACTCACCAGCCCAAGCTCGGCACAACCCAAACCCAACTACGATGAACGCGCCGGCTTGGCTTTTGCTGGCTTCCCAGAGAATTTTGAATCAGGTCATCCAAACGACACTTGACAGCCCGGACTTAAATCATCTTAACTACAGATTAAAGCAATAATGTCCTTCATCAGGAAAAAGGAACTCTTTAAAAAAAGACAGGAATTGTGCTGGAAGGGAAATTTTTCTAGACATAGCTCGAATATATGAATACAACACCTTCCACGCTGCTCACTTTCCACCTTCTGAGGACAAGGTTTCAGTAGGAAAAGGCGCGAGAAGAAAGCTTGTTTTTCCAATCCAGAATTTACTAACGATTTGTAGTGTTGTACATAATCTAAAAGCCTGTTTAAAGCTTAAGCCTCGTGTGTACTTCTGCCTTTGGGAAGAGAACAAGGAAATTCAAAGTATTTGTTAGAACACTGTGAACATTCGTCATGGTGACGAGTGCGGTTTCATGTCTTTACTATAACGGACAAATACGCGCACAACAATTACATTTTGGACTGAATGAAATTTAAGGGATTTTGCTCAGTCTTCACTATCTTACGCCGACACAGCAAATCCTAGTTTTTGCAGTAATTGGGTTAAAAATTAACAGGAAAGTTTTGTGTGTTTAGTTGTTTTTTTGTTTCCCCCCCCCCCTAAAATGACTCTAACTGTTGCACATCCATAGAAATCCCAGAACATCAGATTTACGTTAATATATCCTTCTCTTGATGAATGAGGAATGCAAAGCCTATAAACCACCGCCTTAAAGGATGAAGGCAATGCGCCGGTTCCCAGTGTTTCCTTGGGGGATTTGACACGGGAAGGGGGGGAGAGGCCTTACAAATGGAGTTAAAAGCAGGTAGCTGAGTCACTCGTATTAATCACGTCTTCGGGACCGGGATCGTTGGGGCAAGGGGGGGTGGAAAAACCAGCCGTAAGCTCGTGTTTCGCTGGGACCCGGCAGCTGGCGATGCGGCCGGGACCGGGGGCAGCAGAGGAGGAACGGGGATGCAAATCCCGGCCCCAGGATGAAGGAAATGCCGTCGCCACCATGCAAACGTGGCGGTGGCCTCCTTTCCCTCTGCACACACGGACGGGGCCGACGACGTCTCTGAATGCAAAGCTTTGCGGCTCCGAATGGATGGAAAGCAAGGAGGAGGTTGCTCCGGTCATGGGGACATCGCTGCACCCCAGCCAGCGCCTGGGGCACTGCACCGATCCGCAGCGGGGAACAGGGTCCCTGGGCGAGATGGGATAAGGCGGAGAGGACCCAAGTGAGAGAAAACAGGGAGCAAGCTCAAATTCTCCTTTTTCCTCTCCAGCAGCAGCAGCTCACCTCACCGAGAGAAGCTCAACAGGAGATGACAACGTGCGCTGGCAGCCCAGAAAGCCCCCCGCATGCCGGGCTGCATCCCCAGCAGCGTGGGCAGCAGGGCCAGGGAGGGGATTCTGCCCCTCGGCTCCGCTCTGGGGAGACCCCCCCTGGAATACTGTGTCCAGCTCCTGGGACCCCAACATCAGAAGGACATGGACCTGCTGGAGCGGGGCCAGAGGAGGCCCCCGAGATGCTGGGAGGGCTGGAGCCCCTCTGCTGGGAGGCCAGGCTGGGAGAGTTGGGGGGGTTCAGCCTGGAGAAGAGAAGGCTCCGGGGAGACCTTCCAGCCCCTGCCAGTGCCTCAAGGGGCTCCGGGAAAGCTGGGCAGGGACTCTGGATCAGGGAGTGGAGCCAGAGGACCAGGGGCAACGGTTTGAACCTGAAAAAGGGCAGATTTAGGTGAGATATTGGGGGGAAATTGTTGGCTGTGAGGGTGGTGAGACCCTGGCCGGGGTTGCCCAGAGCAGCTGTGGCTGCCCCATCCCTGGAGGTGTTCAAGGCCAGGTTGGACGGGGCTTGGAGCAACCTGGTCTGGTGGGAGGTGTCCCTGCCCAGGGCAGGGGGGTGGAACTGGGTGGTCTTTAAGGTCCCTTCCCACCCAAACTGTTCCATGGTTCTATGATTTTCCATAAATCCGGGTACACAAAGCTTCTGGCCAGCAAAATTTGCTTAAGAAACAAAGCAGGGGATTGTTGGATCCAGCTGCCACCCATCTTCCTGGGAACAAAAGGGTTTGCTATCCCGGCTGCGAGAGCCCAGATAAAGGCAAGGCGAGGTGTTTACATTGCCACAAGGTCTGTTTGCACGCAGCGGCGGCGAGGCCGGCACGGGTTGCGCTGGAGCCACCTTGTTTGCCTGCTTCGGCCGCTGGCTTGAGTCCCCGCCTCCGGCGGGGTGACTGCCGGGATGGCTCGGAACGCGATGCCATTGGGAAAACGCAGCTGGACGCAGGGAGAAGCGGCGGTGGAGATGAGCGCTGGTGTTTTGCTGCGCTCTGCCATACGCTGCCGGCGCGGCAGATGCTCCCGGCACATCTCTGCCCGCTTTCCCGGCCGGCGTGCACTGTGCCGGGGTGAAATCCAGACCTGCTTGGCGTGTGTGCAGGAAATATCCGCTTCCCCAGCAGCGAGGACTGCAGATGTGGCATCCCTAGAAAGCGCAATTTAGCCCCCAACTCCAAACGGGGCAAGAGGCTTCATTACCTCCCCTCCATTACCAGCCCCTCACCGTGCCGGCAAGCCCCAAGCCGGTGGCTTTTCGCACCGGAGCGGACAGAGCCAAGGCCAAAAAACGCAGCGCCGCTTGCTCGCCGGGACGCGCGTGCCGCCGGTTTGCCTCTCCACCCCGCAAATGGGGGCTCTGGGCACAACCCAGCCTGCCCAAGCGTGATGCCAAGGAGCAAATCTGCTCGGCTTCCCCCCTACAGCCCACGGCACCCAGGCTCCGCTTTGCCAAAACTCTCCCTAATTTCTCCTCGGGGCTGTGGGGAGCGAGCGCGGCATGGTGTCCTGCCGGGGGGGACGGGACACACATCCTCGCAGCCCACAGATGCTGCCGGGGAGCGGGTTATCGGCGAGCACCGGTCACGCCAGGAAGGAAGGGGCAGGCGAGGAGCGGTGGCGGTCAAAGACGGGGTGAAGCGTGGCCCCGGCGGCGGCCGCACCCTGCTCCAGCCCAAAGACACGTCGCCGAGCGTGACTCATCTCCCTGCTCGTGCCCCACTGCCTGTCCCCGATCCTCCTTCTCCCGCTCCGCCGCAACCTCCCACCTCGTCCCCACGGAGGGGAAACGGGCGTTTAAAAACCCACGGAGAGCGGCACGGAGGTTTTACTGCCGCCGTTCACGTCCTGCTTCATCACGGGGCTGCAAAGGCTCTGCGAGCGCGGCCGGGGCTGGACCCAGAGCCCTCCCCAAAGCCACCGGTGAGGCCAGAGCTCTGCTCGGCCACCATAGTGCAAGGAGAGGGGGACAAGTGGCTCTTCCCAGTGGGGACTGGGAGCCGCAACGGGGCAACTGGCCACCCCCAGTGCTGGAAAACAGCCGGGCGCCCATAAGCACCAGGGCCAACCCTCCTTCCGGCTCTCTGAAACCCACACGTTACACATCCGTGTCAAGAGCTTGACCCTTTTTTGGGGGCTCACGCGATCCAGAGCTGGGGCTTTAACGGAGAAAGCGGGTCCCTAAACCGTTATTAAATAAAACCCCGACGCTATCGAGGCGCAGGGGCAGGGAGACGCCAAGCTTTGCTCAGCCAGGGCTGGGGGCACCGTGCCGGGCGGTGGCGGCTGTCGAAAGCAGGAGCCAGAGCAAGTGGCTGGAGGCGGCTTTTGTCCCAAGAAGGTTGAGAGACCGCCGCTATCGGAAAAACTCTCCTACGGAGGTGCTTCTGGGCCACTCGTAGCCCCGATACAAGAATTCAAAAAGCTCCAGAAGAGCCCAACCCCGGCTCCGGCACCTCTTTGCAGCGCCAACACCCACAACGGTGCGAGCCGGTAAGGAAGCGGGGTGAAGTACCGGCAGCGCGGCACTCACCGCGTACACTCCCTGGGAACTTTGTCCCCGCTGCTATCGCACCTCCGGGCTCTAAACACAGGAAGGCGGCAATAAAGCATCACGGCCGGCTACGGCTTGGAGGACAACGCCAGCCACGGGCACCTTCACCGTAGAAAGGGAATTGGTTTACGATCCACACCGGGCGCCGCTGACTCAGGAACAAGAGGTGTCCTCACCCCGCTTTGGTTTTGTGGCATCTCAGCAGGCTCGGTTCAATGCACTTCATTAACCAACTTCCACTCCCTTTGGCTCTCCCTTAACACCCGCAGCCCCAGATCGCACCGCGGGGCTCGCCGCCACGTTGCGACACCCTTCGCATACCGAAATGGGGACGCGGGCGTCTCTGCACCGGGCTGCAGCTGCCACCGCAGCGAGCGGGGCCGGGGGACCGCGCCAACCCCCTGCAGTTGTTCGGCTTCACACTGGGGCTATTCAGCCCTCGGCAGGGAGAGGAAGGGAGCGGAGGCAGGTGGGCGCCCAGCCCCGACACCCCGGTGAGGGGCTGCGGGCGACTGACGGCAGCTGCGGACAGAAACGGGTTTCACGTGGCACCGGCCTCGGCCGTTTGGGAACCAGTCACAGAGGAACGGGCTCAGCAAACGGCCCGGCAAAGAGAGCAGGATGGGGAAAAACGGGTCACGTAGCTGGCGACAGGACAGTGGGAGACGATTCCCAACCCATCCCGAACCCACTGGGCTGATGCTTCCCAGGGAAACCCCTCCACGCCAGTCCTAATTTTGGCCGGGACCAAGGGAAGAGCGCCGGTAGCTTCCTCTTATTCCGGCTGCCAGCAGCAGGGAAGGAAACTGCTGCTCCCAAAGGGCACGAATTTAGCAAAATAAGGAGCTGGCAGCGGTTCGGCGTGCCCCACCCCGGCCGCGCCGCCCTCTTCGCATGCCTCTGCCGAACGCCGCGCCGGCAAAGGCTCTCCCTTCTGCTGGGCTCCGAATGTAAGCGTTAATGGGATTCAGACAACCCAAGTGACGCACGCGAGGCTGGAAAAAAAAACTCCCCCCTCGCTTGTGGCAGCGAGCGCGGCCAGGGCAGGCTGGGACGCGCTGCCGTAGGGGGGGACGGCTGCCTTCCCCGCACCGAAACCAGCCTCCTTTCCCTTTGCGATCGCTTCTCTTGAATCCCCCCACCTCCGAGGTTAAAGTCTTTAATTTGTCAGGGTGGATTCTACCCTAATAAAAAGATGTTCAAGGCAATGGGATTTCCTCCCGTTCCCGCACCGCAAGCAGGTGGTAAGAGGAACGTCTGGAAGACGCCGGCAAATTCAGCCAGCGATGAGAGCGGAGCCGTACGGAGCCTCTGATTGTCCTGCTCAGGGAGCTGGATATTTGCACAGATAAGAAATAACGAACGAAAGCCTCAACCTCGAAGCAACGGGGCTTTTGCCACGGAGCCTTTCAGTGGAGGCAGACGTGCCCAGCCATCCCGAGCTGCCGGGCGCGGATGTCAGGGGCAAATAAACCTGGAGACTCAGGGACAACGTGTTTGAGAGGGTCCTCGAGGGGCAGAGGGGGTCCTGGACCAGCCCCGGCTCCACGTCGCCTACTCCCCCGGAGCATCACCCGGCCGCACAAGCTGTTCTTTGTTCGCTCCGAAAGGGCAAAGCCTCCTCCGAGCCAAACCCTTCCTTCCCTGGCAGGGTTTTTATGAGACGGAAAGGGGGGGAAACAAGCCCAGGAGCCTGAGGTTTCTCCCCCACGCAAAATGTTCCAGCACAAGCACATTGCTGCGAAAGGCGGCTCAGAGGCAGCACCCAGCCCCGTGGCGGGGAGGCTTTACTTTTATTTATTTAAATTTTTTTTTGTTGTTTTTTTTTTTTTGTTTTGTTCCCCTTCCAGTAAACAGGTCCCGTTTACCTGCTGCTTCCTGGAAGGTCATCGCTGAACCCAGCACCGGGCAAAACCCACCTGGGATGAGGGAAGGGCTGCGGGATTCACCCCCGACCCTCCTGGCACCCTCGCTCCTGCCTCCTTTGCTCTGCCCTTGGATGAGCTCCCCATCCCGCTTCCCCCCCACAATCACCTTCGGAAAACAACAAATTTTTCCTCATTAGGGCCAGAGATGAGATCTAGGCCTGGGGAGGAAGAGGCGCTGCCAAGGCACCGGCTTAATCGGGTTAGGGGCTGCAATTCAGGAAGCCATCGCTCATCAGCCACGCGGCTAACGAGGGCTTGGTTCCTGTTTCGGAGGAGGGACCCGGCCACAGGGCGGCCACCCCTCGCCCATGGGAATGGGGCACTGGGAACCCCCCCCCCAGGGCTCCTCTCTTGGGGATGGAGGTGTCCGAGGGCCGTATCCGTACACCCCTGCGCCCCCAAACTGGGGCTCGCACAGACAAACACCTCCGCCTCCAGGATCTGGGATGAGGCGAATCCTTGGCGGAGCAAGGCAAGGGCTGCGGCTCCCGTTTCCACCCCGTGAGTCAGGAGCCAGCTCACGGAGAGGGGGCGATGGGCAGGACCGGGGTGCAGAGCATCTCTCCGCAGCAGCCCGCTGCCTTGCTGGAGCTTGCGCCCTCCAAAGCCACCTGCCTGTCCCTGCTTGGGGACCGCAGCTCGGGGACATTTCAGGCTGGTCCTGGCTCTCCCCACGTTCTGGGATGGGACGATGCCAGGTGCTTCCAGCACCCCTGAGTCACCAGCCACCCGCACCGCACCCTCTGCTTCGCCTTAAACGTGGCTCCGGCACAGCCGGCAGCCACACGGCACTGGGGAGCAGACAGGGAAGCCCAGGGGCTGGGGACACGCGTGGCGTAGGGCTGTGTCCCTCGCCCGGGGACACAGCCAGCACCAGGCTGTGCAGGGATGAGGGTCCCTGAGGAAAAATTTGTTGTTTTCCGAAGATGGTTGTGGGGGGGAAGCGGGGTGGGAAGCTCATCCAAGGGCAGAGCAAAGGAGGCAGGAGCGAGGGTGCCAGGAGTGTCGGGGGTGAATCCCGCAGCCCTTCCCTCATCCCAGGTGGGTTTTGCCCAGTGCTGGGTTCAGCGATGACCTTCCAGGAAGCAGGGTGCAAGGAGCCGGAGTGACTGCTTTGGGAAACCCCACCTGGACTGGCACCGAGAGCAGCCAAAGAGGCAGCGGGATGGATCCGGCTGGATGGGAAGAGGGGTGGCAGGAGGCAGAGGGACCCAGCTCTGCCCCAGACTGGCCGGACCCTCCTCCACCCGGGCAGCTCTCGCACCGGTGCCGGTGAGACGCGTCTCCTGTTCGCACACCCTGTCCCCCTTCTTCCCCCACCCCAGATGGAGCACCCGGCTCCTCTCCCTCCGGGGGAGGGCCCAACGCCGGGCATCGTGCCCGCAATCAGACACGCCATGCCCCGACACCCCCAGCCCTCCCTTCTGCGCAGGCGAGACAACCCCGGCGGCGGCGATGCTGCGGGTGCTGATAACGCCGCCCCGGAGCCGCCTGCCCCAAGGGAGATACCCGGCGCTTCCCCCCGGGGCTGTGGGGCAGAGCGAGGGGAGCAGAGGGCCACCGAGTTATTTATTAGCCAAGAAAAGCATCGCTGTGCCCAGGTCAGCGGAGCCCCAGGGACAAGGGGCTGAGCCATGGGCTTGGGGTGGGCAGGCAGAGGCGGCAGGATCATGGAATGGTTTGGGTTGGAAGGGACCTTAAAGACCATCTAGTTCCATAGGCAGGGACACCTCCCACCAGACCAGGTTGCTCCAAGCCCCGTCCAACCTGGCCTTGAACCCCTCCAGGGATGGGGCAGCCACAGCTGCTCTGGGCAACCTGGGCCAGGGTCCCACCACCCTCACAGCCAACAATTTCCCCCTAATATCATAGAATCATGGAATGATTTGGGTTGGAAGGGACCTTAAAGACCATCTCATTCCACCCCCTGCCCTGGGCAGGGACACCTCCCACCAGACCAGGTTGCTCCAAGCCCCGTCCAACCTGGCCTTGAACACCTCCAGGGATGGGGCATCCATGGGTACCTCCCTGCCCGCACCGCCTGCCCCACTGCGAGAGCGGCACACGGGTCCTTCCCGACCCCGTGAACGGCTCCGACCCATCCGCAGGGTCGGGCTCGCAGCTGCCCCATTCCCAAAAGATTCGGGGCATCCCAGGCAAACTGAGCCCTAGGAGCAACATCGCGGCTCCGCAGCTGATTCGTGCCCCTCTCTGAGCAACCCTGCCACACCGCGAGGGTCCCCGGTGACACGGGAGCAGCTGCAGCCCCTTGGCAGGGATTTTGGGGGTTGGAAAGCGGCCCCGATACCGCTGCCCAAGGAAGCGGGGACGCGCCAGCCGCAGGAACGAATAGCACCGGCTTCCCCCGGCAGAGCCGCTCTTCCACCTCGCAGAGCGTGACTCAGAGCCGGCTCACCACCTCGCTGGCAACACCTCTCCTTCAGAAACCGCGCTCACCGCCTCCAAAAACCACCACCCGAAACCCGCCCTCAAACCCAGAGCCGCTCTTTGGGAACCCCCTCGAGTCGAAGCGCTTTTTGGGGGGGGGGGACGCGGACCTGTCGGCGTTAGCGACCAAGCGCAGCAAGCTCCAGGAGCACAGGAAAAAAAACTTAATACCTATTTTATTTTATTTTTTGGTGGGGACCATTCTGCAGCGCAGCCGGCTCCAGGCTGAGCACGCAGCTCTCAGCCAGGGACGCAGGCCGGGCACTTTATTATTTTTATATTATTTTTTTTTTTCCAGCCCTCAAAATATCGTGGCCAAGATAGTTCTGGGTTTGCATAAGGCAGCAAAAACCTTTAGACAGCTCAGCTCCTGGGCTCGCCAGCTCCCAGCTCCTCGGGATCTGCCGAGCAGGGATCTGCCTCGCGGCGAGCGGGTCGAGCAAAACCACCTTATCTAAGGACTGAGCCGCAGCAGCGCACGGGGAAAACGGAAAGCTAAATATAAAACACCCCACGGCTTTCAAAGACAGCTGTAAAAGGCTGTGCGTTCACCCCCTTCCCAGCAGATATAGAATATTTACGGCCTCTTCCAAGGACGTTAATTTTAGCCTCATTTGGTACAGGCTCAAAACCAGCTATCCAGAATAAGAGGGAAAAGCTCAAATGGAAGAAGAGGGGGTTGTCCCGCCACTGCCCAGCCCGGATCCTGCCCCGAGCCGAAGCTGATGACGGAAAGGGACCCCGCTCGCTCCTTCCGTGGAGCGGGACGCAGGGAGCCGAGCGTGACAGGGCTGCGGTGCCAATGCCACAGGGGCTGGCGGAGCCCCGGGGAAGCCCAGCGGCCGGTCCCTGCCCGGCCGGTGGTGTGACAGTGGCCAGGGACCCACGTCCTCAGGGGACCTGCGCTGGGCATCTGCCACCGTCCCAGGGAGGTGGCATTTCTGATGTCGGGAAGGGAAAGAGATAAACCCGACGGGAAGGGGCTGGGGGGGTTGGGGTGGGATTTGAGCCTCAAAGCGGACCCGGAGCGCGTCACCCAGCCGATGGGAAAGGGCGGCAGGCGTTGGCCGAGCGTTGCTTGCCCCAAAGCAGGGGATCGACCCCGCGGAGCCGGCACAGCTCGGCACAGGGAGGGTTAAGGCAAACAGAACCCGAGCAGGTTCTTTAACGGGTGCCAAAGACAGCAGAGGAAAATAGGACGAGCAGGCGAGATCTGTGGGCAGGACAGAGCCAGCTGGCTGGCACCGCTTCCCGGGCTGCGCCGGAGCGCGCTTGGGAAGAGCTCCAGCATGACGAAGGCGGAGGGGGCCACCAGCCCCATGGCGCACAGACCCTGCCCAGGAGCCCGGGGCACGTCCGCTCAGCCCCAGCCCCGAGCTCGCACAGCTCTGCTCCCAGATCCCCCCTCCAAGGGCATCCCGGCCAAAGATGGCGCTTGGAAGGAGAGCGGGAATGCCGGGAGAGCTTCCCTCCTCTCTCGGTCCCCGCCATGGACACTCCTGCCCCAGTCGGGTCACGGGTTTCCCCTCTCCCTGCCTCCTCCAGGTCGCTCCTTCCTCCCTCCCGGCTCCCTGCCAAGCATGACGACAGTGACGGTCCCGCCACGGTGTCCCCGTCCCCCCCCCCACCGCGTCCCCAGAGCACTCACCGGGCTTTCAGCTCCTTGTGCTCCTCCCGGACTTTGCTGAGCTCCAGCTGCAGCCGAGCTCTCTCCTTGGCCACCGAATCCAAGGTCTTGCGGGCATCCGCCAGCTCCGACTCGTAGGCAGCCTTGATGCCGGAGACCTCGCGGCTCACCACCTCCTCCGATTCGGTGATGCGGAGCCGCAAGCCGGCGTTCTCCAGCTCCAGCGAGCGCACCTTGTCGATGTAGACGGCCAAGCGGTCATTGAGCTCCTGCAGGTCCTCCTTCTCCTGCAAGCGGGTGATACGGGTGGGGGACAAGGGGGTGCCCGAAGCCCCGCTGCGGGTGCTCCTCTTCTGCGAAGGCGTCGCCATGGGGTCCGGCGTCGAGGCGAAGGACACGGCACAGGTCACAGCTCGGCGTCCCACGCCACCCACCCAGCTGTCTCGGCTGCTCCCGGTTGTCTGAGTGACTTGCTTATATCCCAGCTGGGCTGCGCTCTGGGAGGAGGAGCTGCGAGGAGGAGGAGGGTGGAGTTATCCGAAACCTGGGTGGGGACAACCCACTTGCAGCAGTCAAGGCCATTGCCTGGGAAAGGCTGGAAAAGCATCCCTGGGAAAAGGGGCCTTGGGAGGGCGGCTCTGGGGGGGCGCAGCCCAGGGTGACCCCCCTTGCAAACACCCTGTTTTTCCTCCCCCTTTTTCTACTGGAATTCCCCCAGCTGAGGCTGGTTCTCAGCTCCGGGGGGGACTTGGCAAAGGCAAAGCCCACCCTGAGAGAGGCTGCAGCAATGGGGTGCAGCCAGGCACCCCCAGGACCCCCGGGCTGGGTACCCCCAGCATGTCACTGCCCCTCAGGACAGGGCAGGTGGCATCTCAGCAGCTGACCCCAGGGTGCCGGGGGGGTCCTGGCGTACCCCGAATGCAGGAGCCCCAGGCTGCCCAGGGCCCTGGAGCACCCCAAACCCTGGGCTCCGAGGACCAGATACAGAGCCCCAGGCCACCCAACGCACCATTGCCGAGGGTACCCCAGCACCCCGAGGCATCACAGACGTAGAGCCCAGGGCACCCCCCCTCCTCATCCCTTTCCCTTCCCCCCCCCAGTTTCCCCAGCACTAGCTCTGCCCAGTTCTCCCAGCACTGGCTGTCCCCATTTCCTAGCTCTCCCCAGTACCAACTCTGCCCAGTTTTATCCTTTCACCCAATTTCCCACCCCAGCTGTGCTCAGTTTGTAACTCCCCCAATTTTGAGCACCAGTTGAGTCCAGTTTTCCCCAGTCCCAGTTCCCTGCACCAGCTGTTTCCCATTCTCCCGCTTCCCAGTGCCCAGCTGTTCCCAGTCCCTCCCAGTGCTCCCCCATTCTGCCAGTACCTCCGGTTCCCACCACGGGTGATTCCCAGTCCTCCCAGCTGCTGGCCAGCTTGGAGCCGGGTGCAGGGTGCCCTGCCTCCCTCCAAGCGCTGCCGACGCTCCGCAGCTCGTGACTCCTACACGCTTCCTGGCACCCCCCCAGTGCTACCGCAGGGGGGGTTGTCCCCTCCTCGGACTTTATCCCCCCCCTGTACTTTGCTCTATAAAGCCAATCCCTCCCGCATGGGAGAAGGAGAACTGGGAATAGCGAAGGGAGAGGAGCTCGCCGGGTGGTGGTCATGGGGGGGGGGGTGTCCAGCTTCTTCCCTCTGTGAGCTCCCGCTTCCAAAACTGGGCTCCGCAGCGAGGGAAACTGGAAAGGGAGCTGCGCCCCGCGGCTGGGGACATCGGGGACATCCCGGGTGGCGCTGCCCACCCCAAATCACGACCTGCCCCAGCTGTCCCCTGCGGACGGAGGGGTCCGGGGCTGGCGAGATGCAAGGCCAAAGGCACGGCCAAAGCGCCGCTTCCCGAACCGCGGCTGGCCCAGCTCGTCCTGCCCGCGCTGCCATCGAGCTGGATGCGTTTTTCCAGCTAATTGAAGTGCGGCAAAGCCTCCGGCAGGCTGGGAATGACTCACACAGCAACCAGAGCAACACACGCAAACACACACACACGCGCACCACACGTGTGTGTGCATGCGCGCTTTATGAATGATTAATCCCAGCGCCGATGAGTCACCGCTGCCGGCGAACAGTAGCGGGGTGGGGACAGGGACCACAGCAAAAACCCAGGGTCCAAATTTCAAAAAGCAACGGGGAACCCGTCCCACAGCTGGGGGGGGGGGGGAAGCGGCGACGGGGGCACCCTGGGCACAGCCCGCCCGGCGCTGCCGGGGGGGTATTTGGGGTGCTCAGCTCCCCTGGCCTCCTGGCACCCCCTTCCCCGTCCCTGCACCCAGAGGCACCCTTGGGTGCTGCGTGTGGGGGGGTGACTGTGCCGCCACCCGCCCAGTGCCGATCTCCCTGCCGGCTCCGGGGGTGTCTACCCTCTTTTACCCCGCTCCTTGGCTCAGTTTTTCTCCTCCTTCACATTTGCAGCCGAATTCCCCTTTTCCTCCCTCCTTCTGCCTCCTCGTTTCTCCCGGGCCGCCTTTCCTCCCCCATTATTTCCTTCCCTCGCGGGGGGACACACACTGCACCCCTGGGGACCCCCCGCGTACGTCACGTCCCCAAGGGAGGCGAGACCACGCGGGACGCCGGGGCCAGGCGACGCAGGCAGAAGCCGTGGACAGGGATGGTGACGGTGGCCCTGGCACCACGGCGGGCCAGGTTGGGGGCGACTCGTGGCCCCCCGGGACGCCCGTGCCGCGCGGCCTGGCTGCCGAAGGCGGGGTCTGGCCCAGGGCTCTGGCGCGGCGGCTGCCAAACCGCGGGGCACTGTGGGACGCGAGCAGCCGCCTTCCACTCCCCAGCTTTGTTTTGTTTTAAAAAATAACCCCCGGGGACGGGGTTTGCTGCCCTTCGCCCGCGGGTGCTCCCCGAGCAGGCGATGTTCGCCGGGATCCGGAGCGTCCCTTGGGACAAGGACGGCGGGGTTAAAGCTTCCAAGCCTTAACGTGGGAAACCGTGGCCAGGGCAAAGGCACGGAGGGACCAGCTTGGGCAACAGCTAAAAATGACAACTAAGGGTCATCGGCACAGCCCGTCCCTGCTCTGGCAGCCCCCCGGCGCGTCCTGGCTCCTTGCGCTGCCCGCAGAGCTCCTGCCACGCACCGGACCCTGGCCACGCTTCGCTGCCTTGGGGGACTGAGTTTGAGGGCTTCCCCTGGGCGGGTGGGGGACAGCAGGGTGACACGGGGGACCTGGAGGGGGTCTGCTGGCCGGGGACTCTTGCAGTCCTCCTCGGTGGCGTCGGGAGCCCGGAGTAAAGCGGCTCTGGGGAGGGTCAGACTCCTTGGCACTAGTTGTTCCATGCAGAGTCCCTGCGGGACGGGACGGGGATGTCACCCCGGATGTCACCCCGGATGTCACCCTGCACTGCACCCCTGCGAACCCCCTTTCTCCTGGGCGCAGACAGCCCCGTCTTCCCAAGCAGGGGCGCAGGGGTGATGCCCACGGCCCTGCCTCGGGCCAGGGCAGGAGGATCCCGATGTGGCACGCGTGCGGCGAGACAGAGGAGCCCATCGCCGGCACAGCCCATCACCGGGGCTGGCTGGCCCACGACTGGCAAAAGAGGCGCTTGTCAGAGGGGTTTAATTTAAACCAGATGAGCCGGGCTGCATCACAAGCGAGCCGGGAGGACGAGCTCCGCTCCGCATCGCCCTTCCCTGCCAGGGCACGGGGCAGGGCGCGATGCTTCGGCTCCCGAACGTGAATTCCTGCGGTTTCCACGAGCGCACAGGGAGCTGGAGCGGCCGTGCATGCCGCCGCGGCAGAGCGAGGGGGACCGGAGAGGGGCGATGGATGGATGGGGAAGCTGCGTGGCTCTCGGAGAGGCTTTCGGCATGGGCTGTATCATCCTCGGCGTGACTCAGAAGGCATAAAGCAGTCACATCCCTGGAATTTCAAACCCCTCCGGAGCTCTTTGGCCTGCAAAAAAGCCCGGAAACGTTGGGTGCCTGCAAATGCAGCAATGCAAACTTTCATGCGCAACCGTGGGCAGCGATGAAGCTGGGTGTCAGGGGCGGCCAGAGGAGCTGCAGCTCCGGGAACCCCCGCACCATGCGGCTGCTCCAGCGCGGAGGGACGCGGGAAGGGGACATGCCATCGTCCCCAGGTGGGAGCCCTGTGGGCTGCTTTTTCCGATGGCTTTTCAGCTCTTTTTGGCTCTTTCCGAGGACCCTGGGGTTCGCTTCCCTGGCTGTCCACACCTTTTGTCCCCCGCTTTTGCAGGCACAGAGCAACCCAGGACTGAGCCACCCTGATCCCCCAGACGCCTTCCAAGTGCTCCCCTCGCTCCCGGCCCCAGCACGGGGCCGTTTTCTCCAGCTATTTCCTTTCCAAAGCAGACACACCCCATCTCCAAGCGGGGATTTTCCCTTTCCAACCGGCTCCTCTGGCCAACAAGACATAGCACCGTTAACCCTACATCCCCAACCACCCTATTCCCAGGAGGAGAAGATCCCAGCCTCCAAGTTTTTTCCCATCTGATCCCAGACAGCCGAAAATCACTGGGTTGGGCGTACGCAGCCGTCCCCCTCCCTTATAGCCCTGGCAGCAAGTGACATCCCCAAGGATGGAGAGGGACGTGGTGGTAGAGGCAGGGATGGGACCCGCATCTCTCCGACCTGCATCCCAACCCGTCACGTCATGCCGTGCGTCGTGCCGACCTGCAAGACCCTGACTGCGGTGGGCTTCCAGTTCCCCCCAACCAACAATCTGTGCCCATAAGGGGGTTGGGGTGTGCGTGTATAGAGGAGTTTTAATTAGCTAATAATCTTTAATAGGGTTTAATTGCCTTGTTATAAAAGGTAATTAGAGCAATACATCAATTAGAGCTGTAAAACGAATAGATTTACCAGTTGTATTTATTGAGAGAGCTGAAGCTTGCGGTGAGCGGCAGCCAGGGCAGCGCTGACGGGTGCGCTCCGATATGCCAACAGCAGAAGGGAGAGAAGCCGCGGTGCCGCTCCGGCACGGATCCTGTTCAAGCCCCTCTGCCCAAGCCAGCCCCGGAACCACGAGCACCTGCGAACTGCCCTGTGATCGGCAGCCAAGGTGTTCAAGCAGAGCGGATGGACAGACAGACGTGCCAAACGTGAGGATGGGGCTCCACGGGTTGCAGACTCAGGCTCACGGGGTCCCTGCCGTGTCCCTCTGGGACGCTGGAACAAGTCACCTCCCCTCTGCTTGAGCTCCTGAGGTGGGACCAGCTCTGTTTGCTTGGGCTGGGGCAGGCGTCTGCCCCGCACCAACGACCGAGGGGATGGCTGTGTGTCCCCGCAAGTCCCCTGCTTCACTCTTGGGAGCAAAAGCATCCTTAAAATCCAGCCTCTGAATCCCCCTTTTAGCACGACAGCAGGGACCCAAGGGTACGGGAACCCCTGGGTGCAGCAGCAGCGGGAGGAGCACACCCAAAGTGCTGGGGCCGGGGGGAGCATGCCCAGGGGTTCGCAGCTGGGCTGCCAAGCGGCAAGATGCGGCCGCTCCAGGTGGCCCAATGGAAGATCATAGAATCATAGAATGGCTTGGGTTGGAAGGGACCTTAAAGGCCATCTAGTCCACCCCCCTGCCCTGGGCAGGGACACCTCCCACCAGACCAGGTTGCTCCAAGCCCCGTCCAACCTGGCCTTGAACCCCTCCAGGGATGGGGCAGCCACAGCTGCTCTGGGCAACCTGGGCCAGGGTCCCACCACCCTCACAGCCAACAATTTCCCCCTAATATCATAGAATCATGGAATGATTTGGGTTGGAAGGGACCTTAAAGACCATCTCATTCCACCCCCTGCCCTGGGCAGGGACACCTCCCACCAGACCAGGTTGCTCCAAGCCCCGTCCAACCTGGCCTTGAACACCTCCAGGGATGGGGCAGCCACAGCTGCTCTGGGCAACCTGGGCCAGGGTCTCACCACCCTCCCAGTCAAGAACTTCTTCCTAACATCATAGAATGGATAGAGTTGGAAGGGACCTTAAAGACCATCCAGTCCCACCCCCCTGCCCTGGGCAGGGACACCTCCCACCAGACCAGGTTGCTCCAAGCCCCATCCAACCTGGCCTCGAACACCTCCAGGGATGGAGCATCCATGGGTACCTCCCTGCCCGCACCGCCTGCCCCACCGCGAGAGCGGCACACGGGTCCTTCCCGACCCCGTGAACGGCTCCAACCCATCCGCAGGGTCGGGCTCGCAGCTGCCCCATTCCCAAAAGATTCGGGGCACCCCAGGCAAACTGAGCCCTAGGAGCAACATCGCGGCTCCGCAGCTGATTCGTGCCCCTCTCTGAGCAACCCTGCCACACCGCGAGGGTCCCCGGTGACACGGGAGCAGCTGCAGCCCCTTGGCAGGGATTTTGGGGGTTGGAAAGCGGCCCCGATACCGCCGCCCAAGGAAGCGGGGACGCGCCAGCCGCAGGAACGAATAGCACCGGCTTCCCCCGGCAGAGCCGCTCTTCCACCTCGCAGAGCGTGACTCAGAGCCGGCTCACCACCTCACTGGCAACACCTCTCCTTCAGAAACCGCGCTCACCGCCTCCAAAAACCACCACCCGAAACCCGCCCTCAAACCCAGAGCCGCTCTTTGGGAACCCCCTCAAGTCAAAGCGCTTTTTCGGGGCCGGGGACCTGTCGGCGTTAGCGACCAAGCGCAACAAGCTCTAGGAGCGCAGCAAAAAAACCTTAATACCTATTTTATTTTATTTTTTGGTGGGGACCGTTCTGCAGCGCAGCCGGCTCCGGGCTGAGCACGCAGCTCTCAGCCAGGGACGCAGGCCGGGCACTTTATTATTTTTATATTTTTTTTTTTTTTTCCAGCCCTCAAAATATCGTGGCCAAGATAGTTCTGGGTTTGCATAAGGCAGCAAAAACCTTTAGACAGCTCAGCTCCTGGGCTCGCCAGCTCCCAGCTCCTCGGGA
>VFFE01007950.1:374530-404526 GCA_008921705.1 Burhinus oedicnemus
GTGGTGCCCAGTGACAGGACAAGGGGCAACGGGCACAAACTTGACCATAGGAAGTTCCATCTGAACATGAGGAGGAACTTCTTTCCTTGGAGGCTGGCAGAGCACTGGCACAGGCTGCCCAGAGAGCCTGTGGAGTCTCCTTCTCCGGAGATATTCCAAACCCGCCTGGACGCCATCCTGTGCAACCTGCTGTGGGTGACCCTGCTCTGGCAGGGGGGTTGGACCAGATGATCTCCAGAGGTCCCTGCCAACCCCGGGGATTCTGAGATTCTGTGATGCAGGGACCTGGAGGTCTCCTCCAGCAGGACCGAGTGCTGTTGTCCCTTCCTGTTACACGACTGACGCAGGGCAGCATCTCTCCCAACCAAGCCACCCGCTCCGGCCACGATCCCAGTTTTTGGGGAGACGTGAGACATCCAGGCGGTTTCGGGCGGTGGGATTGCATCGGCCACTGCTCCTGCACGCTAATTGTGCCGGGCAGCGTTGCAAACAAGCAGTGCTTGAACCTGCGAGCCCGAGGAGGCCGTTTCAGCTGCAAGATAAATGGATATCGCGGAGCAAGTGGCAATTAGCGTGGGTAAAGAGCCCCTTAGTGACTGTCCCTTACATAACACCTTTGTTCCAGGCCCTTCACTTCATATTCAGTTTGTAAATAAACTTGACTCCCAGTTTTACTGGGGCCTTTATTTCCCTCTCTATTTTATTATTTTATTATTCTTTTAACCCGGCGAAGAACGAGCTGATTGTTCGCCGGCAGGGAGACGCGGCGCTTTGAGGCGCTGCCCGGCCTGGCGTTGCCCGCTTGCCCCGAAACGGGTGCCGGCAGCAGCCAACACCAAAGCCACCCATGTGGCCACTATGCCAGGGATTTTAATTGCTTTGCCCCCTCTGACAGTGCCCGGAGGCTCATTACGCTGCTGGCGATTAATGGGGGCCTGAAAAATGGGGCTTTGTAATTGCAGTGGGTGGAAGACGGTGGGGGCTTTTGTCCAGGGGTGGCTTGGCAAGAGGGGCTGAGCTCTGCCCCCCGAGTTTGGGGTCAAGGAGGGAGTCTGGGGGACTCTGGATCAGCCCCAACGCAGGGACCTGTCTCTAATTCACACCGTGTCCTTCCCCGTCACCGTGTAACCCGTGGGGCCCGGGAGGTCTGCGCCCGCGGGTGGCCTCTGCCAGGCTGGCGGTGAGAGGATGCTCCGAGGCACGGCGGGATGCGCCTCGGTGGATTTGGGCCACTCGGTCCTCGGCTTTGGGCACGCTGCGGGGAGCAGGGCTCCATGGCTCTCCTGCCTCTAACCTGCACCCTCCCATGCTTTGCTTTTGTCAGGTCCTTTTCCAAAGAGCAAGGGCTGCTCGGGGATTTAGCAAGATGTTTAGTACCATGCGCCGGGGCTCTTCCTCCACTGCCAGCGCTGCCTGGGCTCTTCTCTTGCCGTGGCACAGCGCTGTCCCGTCTTTCGCATGGCCCAAGGCTGGTGCTGGTGATGCTGTGCCGCGATGGGAAGCTGTCGGGCACTGCTCTTTGTTCGGCACGGAGATGATCGGGGCCCCTGCTCCTCTCCCGAGCCTTCCCTCTCCCATATGGTGCCCATTATTAGCCGTGTGCACCAGCCTCGTCTGACAAGGAGCTTTACAGGTGTCGCTCGGATAACGATTCACACTCTAACGAAGGTGGGAAAGATGATTAGCTGGCTTTCTATCAAACAGCACAGGGCATCAGCTGTTCCTGGGGGTGGGGAGATGGTGGAGGCTGTGGATGTGTAAGGACACGTACGCCGGGAGCTCCGGGAGCCCGGGCTTTGTCCTGCCTCTAATTCCAATGGACTCTTGGGCACCTCTTTGTGTGCCTTAGTTTCCCCAGCTGTAACAGATAGACGTTGTTATTGCTTTTCCTTGTAAAACACCCTCTGAGCAGCTGATCAAGCTCCTGCATTAGCAAGAGGTGATTTAGGCAGGTCTCTTGGCAGCTGGGCTGCCTCGGGTGAGGGCAAGGGAGCTGTCAGAGTCGGGGCTCTCAGGGGACAAGGCTGGCGGAGGGGGGGAAACGTGAATTAAATGAACCCCCTGGAAGCAGGGATGCGGTGTGGTGCATCTGGAGCGTGTCCCGCAGGCTGCGAGAGCCCCGTGGCGTGGGGAAGGGGTCCCTGGTGGCAGCGTGGCACGGGCAGGGCTTTGCTCCATGTGGATGTGTCCGTGCCCTCCCCTGCCTGCACGGTGTTGGCGGGGCCATGGACTTTTCCTGCTGATGTATTTTATTAAATAAAGACTTCTTTAGCAGGCAGGTCCCAGCATCGCTGAGCCTGACGCACGCACGCCGTGCACCCAGCCCCTGCGAGCCGGCAGAATTTCTTCTCCAGCTCTTTCCATGTCTTGAATGTTGTGGGAGAGAGAGGCGAAATTGGGAAATGAGAATAAAATGAGCTTTTCTCAGCTGTCCTTTGCTCCTGTGCAGGGAAAGTGGTGCTGTCTCGCGGTGCATCAGGCTGCGATCTGAGGGTGAGCCCCGCTTTGAAAAGCGACGGGAGCAGAGAGCTCCCCGCAGGGCTGGGGAAACTGAGGCACGAGCGGCGTCTGGCACCCAAACCACCCTCGAAACAGAAGAGGTGTGAAGGTGGGGTGCTCGCCCGAGCTCCTCGTGCCTTGCCGGGGTGCGATCATCACCCGCCTGTCCCGGGACAGGCCCCCGGAGCCGACGCTGCTTCTCCCCGAGCTAGCGGGGCCGGCGGGATTATCTGCTTAGCTGCACCATCTGTTCGCCAAACTGCCATCATTATGTTCAACTTGGGAAGAAAACGGCCCCTACAGAGAAGCAATTTGTTCGCTGACTAAACCTTTCAGGCTCTCGCCGTCCGAACCTACCCTCGCCGCTGCACGGGCGAGCTCGCCGCTCGCGCCCGGCTCGCTTAAACAATCTGCGGGGAGAGTGGCGGCGCGCAAGCTGGTGGCGCTGGTAAATGGGAGCAGGGAGGGCGCAGGGCTCCCCTAATCCGATTACAAAACATAACAGCCTTTCAGAGGGGCCGGGGGGGCCGGGCGAGGGGAGGAGGAGGAGGGAGGTCCATTTCACACCCGACCCCTCCGTCTGGGGGTCTCGCAATGATCTCACTGGAGGGGCTTTTCTTCCCCTCGCAGTGGGTTGCTTTTGAAACGTGCTGCGAGGAGATCAAAAAGGGGCAAGGGGCTGCCTGGGAAAGAGGAGGAGAGGGTTGGGATTGAGGGGAGGTGGGAGGGGGGCGGCGTGGGGCTGAGGGTGAGCCCTGGGCTGGGGGTGCTGGCTGCAGCCTGGCACCCCCTTACCGGGGCACCGGCCCTCGTGGTGCTTCTCCCTCTTGCCATCCCTCCGCGGAGCGGTGCGCGCCACGGGGACGCGGGCACGTGGGACGTGTCGTCCTCTGCGACCTGAGCCTGGAGTTGAGCTGGGGTCTCTGCACGGAGCGGGGACGGCAGGGACCCTCCCCAGCACCTGCGGTGGCAGCAGGGACGGAGCGGGGTGGCCCGCTTCCCGGTGTTTTGTCGTGGAAATTCAGCGGCACCGAAGCATTTAGCAAAGGGGTTGATTTCACCAGGTTTGCTGTAACAAACGACTGAAACTGGAAAAGTTAAAGTGATGGTTTGACTTACACCAAAGTGAGAAGTTTTGAATTGCTGCTGTGGAGCAATGCTTCAGACTCCAAATTGTCTCTAATTCTATTTAATTCCTTTTAGAAAGGATAAAGAGCCCTGGGATGCTTTATGGTTTTCATGGTTTAATGTTTTATGGTCAACTTGCAACCGAATGATTTTTATTTTATTTTTTTTACACCTTTGATGCAATAATTTTAAAAAAAACCCTCTGCATTTCAACAGCAGCAGGTATTAAAAAAAAGATGGTCCGGAACGTGACCACTTTGGCTGGGTAGCAAACCGCTTACCCCGAACCTCGCTGCGCTGGCCCTGAACCCCCTGTCCCCTCTGCATGGGACGGGCCTGTGGCCCCCTCCCCGGGGGACGGTGCTGGCAGCAGGGGACACCTGCGCCTGCGGGAACCAGTCTGGCACTGGAGGTGTGAAAGCATCTGGCAGCCGCCCCCGGGCTCACGGGAGGTAGGTCCCGTTGAGGACGCCCGGCACGGCCACCATCGCCCCTCCAGGAGCCCTTTGGGGCTCTGCCCTGTCACCAGGTGCTGCAGGACACCTCCCCCTTGGCTTCGCCCGAGCTGCCACATTCCCAGGGTGCTCGAAGCGACTCCCGGGCAGGAGGTTTGGGAGCTGCTGCCCACCCCTGGGGGCAGGCAGGGTGAGAGCCTCTCTGCGGGGGACACGTGGAGACACGGGGTGCTGGGTGCTACTGGGGGTCCTGGAAAGCAGGAGAACCTGGGGGCTGCAATGGCCAGGGAAAGGGCACCCCTCTCCCGACGGGGCTGGGTGCTGGGGGGGCACTTTCCTGTTTTGAGGAAGCTTTTTCTTGGCCCCAGTCCCCAGCGCAAGGCGATGAGTGGTAAGGGGAAGGCAGGGGTCTCCCCTGTGCGGGGGACGCCGGTGTCACCCTGGTCTTGCCCCCCAGGTGCTGGCTGTGGCCAAGGCGTCAGGAGAGTCATGGTGCAGGGGGACAACGGGGATGGAGCAACCCATGAAACCCACCGCATGGGCACCAGTCTTTAGGGTGAAGGGGGGTCCTGGGGGCTTTGCTTTCCTCCCTGGAAAGCAACCTGAAGGAAACTCGGCCGGCAAAGCCGGGCAGGTGCCGTGTGAATTCACTTGGCAAATCCCGAAGCTACAAAAGATCTCCAGGTTTTAATTGCTGCGTGCAAAAGTGTCCGTAGAAAGTCTTTGCTGCTTTTTGCGGAACCTGGTACACCCCTTCCCCGACAGAGCCCCCCTTGTTGCCGTCCTCTCTCAGGAGAGCAGTAGATGGGGAAACTGAGGCACAGAGCAGAGAGGGAAAGTGGCTGAGCCAAGCCTGGACGCCCTGAGGTGTCCCTGCAGCGAGCCGGGTCGTTCCCACTGCAAGCACCCGTATCACTGCGGCATCTCTTCACCCTGCAAAGCCCCGTGGGCACCCGACTGCTCCCAAAACCTTCGGGACCAGGAGCCTGGCTCCCACCCGGGGACAAGCCTGGTTATCTCCGGAGCAGGCTGCTGGGAAATTCAGGCTGCCAGAAGCTGCCCAGCACTGGCGATGCTGGCAGAGGGTTGAGCCTGGTGGTGCAGGACCTCACCCGGGGGTCGGGGTCATTAGACCAAGGTGCTGGTGCTCGGCTCCTTTCTGCTCGCCCTGCGGTCGCATCCTTCCTGGGTCGCCTGTGCCAACGCAGAGAGACGGAGAGGGGCGGAAATGGGGCGAATGGGGGCTGGCTGTGGGCCTTTGATGAAGCTGTCTCCCACCATGAACGCTGCTGCAGGAGGAGGGAGGGTACCGGCAGCACCCCACCCCCGCTGCTGCCTTTTTTTACCAGCAACCCCCCGGTTTTACCTCTCGGAGGGCCGTGTTTTCCAGGTTCCGCGTGTTCGGGGAAAATCTCAGCCCCTTCGTTTTCAGGACGGCTCCTGAGGATGCCCGAAAGCCGGGCGAGGGCGTCTGAGAGCGGGGCGACCGGCCCAGCCCGGCTCCTCTCGCCGGGCTTCCCCTGACACCTAGCGGCAGCGCCGGGTGGGATCCGCGGAGCTCCCGGGTCCCGGGACCGGGGGGTTGTGCTGGGCTCTGCCCGCCCCGGCTGATCCCAGAATCACACAGAATCCCAGACTGGCAGGGGTTGGCAGGGACCTCTGGAGATCATCTGGTCCAACCCCCCTGCCAGAGCAGGGTCACCCACAGCAGGTCGCACAGGATGGCGTCCAGGCGGGTTTGGAATATCTCCGGAGAAGGAGACTCCACAGCCTCTCTGGGCAGCCTGTGCCAGTGCTCTGCCAGCCTCCAAGGAAAGAAGTTTTTCCTGGGGTTCAGAGGGAACCTCCTGCGTTCCCGTTTGTGCCCGTTGCCCCTTGTCCCGTCGCTGGGCACGGCTGAAAAGAGCCTGGCCCCGTCCTCTTGCCCCCCGCCCTTCAGCTCTTGCTGAGCACTGCTGAGATCCCCTCTCAGCCTTCTCTTCTCCAGGCTGAACAGCCCCAGGTCTCCCAGCCTTTCCTCATCACAGAGATGCTCCAGTCCCCCGAGCATCTCCATCGCCCTCCGCTGGACCCTCCTTGTCCTTCTCGACCTGGGGAGCCCAGGGCTGGACACAGAGCTCCAGCTGTGGCCTCAGCAGGGCAGAGCAGAGGGGGAGGATGACCTCCCTCCACCTGCTGGCCACGCTCTTTTTAATGCCCCCCAGGCTACCACTGGCCTTCTTGGCTGCAAAGGCACCTTGCTGGTTCAAATGATGGGGAGGGTCCGCCTTGGGGCTGCTCCTGGCTTTTGCCCCCAAAATCCTCAATAGCCCTGCCCCTCGCACCCTTCGTCCCGTCCCACCGGAGGCAAAACTCACCCGTCAGGCAGCCCCCGAGGGTGGCGAGCAGCAGGGTGACGGGCAGGGCGCAGAGCTGGCAGAGCGCCTGGTGGGTGGCTGTCCGGCTGCCCTGGGCCACCAGCGGGAACACGAGCTCCAACCTGCAAGCCAGCGCGGGGATGGGTTTTTGGGGAGCTTGTTCTCCCTGGCAGGGAAACGGGGGTGCTCCGCTTGTGGCTCTGGGTGATGTGCTATAAGGGGGTGCTGTAACAGAGGGTGCGTGGAGCATTCCCAATTTCAAGGGTCGTGGTGGCCCCAGCTTGGCGCATGGAGTCACTGCCACCCCCGATTCTGGCTCTTCTCACCTGCCACCGTAAGCATCTGCAGTGGCCAGTGCCGCCAGCAGTGTCCCCAGCAAGGCGCCCAGGATCCCCGGCAGCCCGTGGACATTGTGAACCCCACACATGTCCTGGATTTTCAGCCTGGAACGCAGGATGGGCTGGGGAGAGCGTAAGGAAGAGCCGGGGTTTAGATGGGGGATGCTTGCCCGGGGAGGCTGCGTTGCAGCTCGGTGTTTGGAGGTTTGGGAGCTGCGGGTTGGCAATGCAGCCTCCCCCAAAGGCGGGTGGTCCCCTGACCTGGGAGCAGTGTCCTCTGCTGTGCCGAGGTGACTCACCGTGAGGAATCTGAAGCCAAGCGGGGGGACCAGGCCAGACAGAAACCCCGCGATGAGGGCCCCGAAGGGAGTGACCAGCATCTCCCCAGCCATACCCATCACAGCCATGCCAGCCAAGGTGGCATCCTGGATCTGCACCTGATGGAGCAGGACATGGTCAGGGAAATTGGCTCCGTGGCAGGCATCAGCATGGGGCTGGGGGGATTTGGGATTCCTCAGCAATCAAACTGGGTCTTAACAAACCTAAGAAAGCCTAATGGGCATCCCCTTTTGTGTATTCATGTTTGCCATCCCTGTAGGACGGGACGTGGGCAGTGCCCGAGACCTGAGTTTGTCCCAGGAGAGGACCTACCATCCTCAGGGTGCTCTCCTCGTAGAGGACAGGCAAGAGGACAAAGGTGGCCAGGGTGCTCGCCGCCAGCGAGAAGTAGGTGTTGAGCACTGCCCAGGGCTCGGTGTTGTTACGGACCGTGGTGGCTGAGGTGAAGCTGGGCCAGAAGATCCACAGGCAGATGGTTCCTGTGGGGAAGGGAAACAGGTTTTGATGTTGGGGTTGATCCCTCGTGGGAAAGAAACTTCTTGCTAGTGCCAAGAGATGCAAGTGGCCACAGCTTGCAGGGTGGGAGATTCAGGTTGGACGTGAGGAAAAGCTTTTTCCTGGAGAGGGTGGTTCAGTCCCAGGACAGGTCCCCAGGGAGGTGGAGGATCTCTGTCCTTGATGGTTTGCAGGACTCTGCTGATCAAAGACACAGCCACACTGTCCTAATGTTGGTGGTGGTCCTTCCACCACCACGTCTATGACTCAGGTGTTGTGGGATTCGAGCTCCGTACCAACCACAGCAAAGACATCTGGCTGGTGGCCTGTGTCCTGCTGCTCTTTCTTCCTGTCCATATGAGGCTGGTGCAAGATCCGTGAAATCATCAAGCCGAAATAAGCACCAAAGGTGTGGACGGTCAAGGAGCCCCCGCTGTCACTTACCTGGTGAGTACAGAAAACCACCATGCAGGAAGGGGGAATATGGGATTTGTCTCTACAGACAAGGCAGGTCCTGACATGAGGAACCGAAACCCATGGTCACCCCCTTTTTCTGGTGGCCCCCCCCGATCACTGACTCACCCCCATGAGACTGAGCAGGATGTATTCGTTGAGAGTGAAGAGGGTGACTCCCAGCAGGGTCAGCAGCAGCATCTGGACAGGGTTTACCCTGCCCAGAACGGCTCCGGTGGAGATCAGAATGGCTGCGGTGCAGAAGTCGGCACTGACCATGCTGGGAAGGAGAGGAGAAGTTGTGGGGCTGGACCCCGTGCTGCCAGGGGGGGTGAGCGTGGGAGCTGGGGAGAGCAGGGTTGGGGGGGGGGACAGGAGCTGAGCCTGCAGCCCTGCATCCCACCTCTCCTGCAAGCGGAGCGGGCAGCCCGAGCCTTGCGATGTTGGTGACGAAGGGACAGCTGGGCTTGAGGCAGGCGGGGGCCAGTGTGCCCCCCTAAATGCCTGGCTGTGGCGTTGGCAGTACTTACATGGCCCTTACTAGTGTGGTACTCAAATAACCCAGAAGCCTGGTCCTACTTGTCCTCATAATCCTCCTCCAAAGCAGAGCTGTGAGTTTTACAGAGGAGGGAGCCAGTGTGCCAGGGCTGGACCTGGGACGCTCGCGGCCGGGCAGCAGCAGCTCCCTCCTGCCTTACCTCTGAGCTCCCACGTAAATTTTGCCATTCAGGAAGAAGTATAAAAACCCCTGGATCAGTACGGCCCACTGGATGGCGAAGGCCACGACGAGGATGCTGGTGGCCACGCTGCCCAGCCCGTAGCGGCCGAGGAAGGCCACCAGGAGCCCGAAGCCAAGGAGAGCTTGGAGGTGGACATCTCGGAAACCTGGCAGAGCAGAGGCAGGAGGATGGGTCTGGAGATGTCGAGGGCAGGCAGCCACCCTCCTGCCTGCTGGTCCCCTCTGAGGGGGCTCAGAGACCCCCTGCCCTAACAGATTTTGGGGAGCTGAAGGTTTCAGCTGATATAAATCAGCCTTGTTCCACCTATGTGTCTCTGGAGCCGTGGTGGATCTGGCCTTGGAGCTCCCTTGGAGATCTCCAGTGGAGAGCATGAGTGGTTGTAGCTTGGGCTGGTGACAGGTAAAGCCGTCCCTGCCTGACGTGGCCCCTGCCACTCTGTCTGCAGCCACCCTGTGCAGATACCTTGGTACGTGCACGTGGTTCACCCAGAAACCTCTTGAGATGGCCAAGAGCCATCTGCACCCATTACACCAGTGCAAAAGTGGGTCTGAGACGTCAGCGCCCCCCGCCACGACCTCTCTGCTGCCCCTGGAAACATCAAGTCCCGCTTCATGGGACAAGAGGACCAGAGGGTGAATGGAAAAATGGGACCAATCTGGTACCGTTTGGTGGCAAACCAGAGGAGGGGGGACCTGATTCTTGCCTGGGCTAAGTGCCCTTTGCACCCCTCGGCCGTGCGGAGAGCTGTGCCGGAGCCGTGAGTCACTGGGGTGGGGTTACGTGGGCAGGCGAAACCGGGAGAACCTGCCTGTTCCCTGCCAGGTGGCTCGGCTCTGCTCAGCTCCCCTCCCTCGGCCAGGGCGCTCCGGAGTCTCCTTTCCAATCTAAGTCTTGCCCTTGCCTCGGAAAAGCCGGGATCGGTCCCTTATCCCCCAGCCCAGGATGAGTTTCGCAGCAATGCCTGGTGTGCAGGAGGATAATCCCGGTGGGACAGACCCCCAGCCCCACGTTGGATGCTGCAACAGCCCCGAGGGAGCCGAATCCTCTGGGAAAGGGGATCGGTACAAATTCCTTGGGACTGCAAAACCCAGTGTGTTGGTGGGAAGTTTTCCAGATCCCAAAGTGCCAGGAGCAGCCACCGTGCTCCCCCCTCCCCGGGGGACGGGAGGACAACCCCAGGTTTATCACTGCACCGAGTGATCCCCTCTGCGCTCCAGCTGCTGAAACCCATGTCCTAGACCCAAATATCCCTGTTTTGGGCTTGGCTTTGTCGAAACATGTGGGAAATCCTTGCAGCACGTCTGCTTTCCACCCACCGACCCCTCCTCGGTGGGATGCATCCCATCCCTGCGGCTTGACGTTCCCCCCTTCTCTGGTTTACTCTGGAGACCGATGCAGAGCTGGATGGTGTGACAGGTCTGCAGCCTGGACCAAGCACGGTGACATCCCATGTCACCCCCTCAGCAGCTCCTGGGGACCAGGTAGAGCCGCTCTCTGCACCCACCCGGGGCGGGGGTACTCACGGGGATGCTGAAAGCCCAACTCCTGGTTTTTCCAGCTGCAGTTCGGCTGTTGGGAGCAGGTACTGGAGCTGCTCTCTGGGCTGTACCGGACAAAGACGGCGAAGAGGATGATGGTGAGGACTTGGAGGAAGAAGCACAGTCCAGAGAGCTGGAGCCTGGAGGCGGTGGTGTCCTCAGGCATGTCGTGGGGTATCCGGGGCAGGCAAAACCCCCAAAGCTGGGGAGACACGAGGAGAGACGCGCTGGGGCTGCAAACTCCGCCTGCCAGGGTGGCTGCCAGGTCCTGCCCTCGCCTCGGTGCTTCCCACCGGCGGAAGGGACGGAGCTGCCAACACGGAAACTCCGGGCTGGCCGCCCCAGCATGCCTCGGCATCTGGTTTTGCCACATCAGGTGGCTCCGGCCACTGTGCCGGGGAAGCACGCACGGCTTTTGGTGTCAGCATCCGTCTCGGCTGGGTGTCAGAGGGTCGGGGTGGGGTTTTGGGGAGCTGTGGCTGGGAGACTCCCGAGGTTTCAGCCTTTCTGGAGGTTTGGTATGGGAGAAATGTGATGGTTTGGGGGGATCGGGTCAGACAGAGGAGATGGAAGGTGGTGCAGCAAGTGTGGTGGGACTGACATGCAGCTGGGCTCTGGCAAGCTCAGCAAAGCCAGGTTTAAACTCCCCGATCAGTAGGAAAAATGGTTCAGGGAGGCTTTGGTGAAGATTCACAGACTGGCAGGGGGCAGAAGGGACCTCTGGAGATCATCTGGTCCAACCCCCCTGCCAGAGCAGGGTCACCCACAGCAGGTCGCACAGGATGGCGTCCAGGCGGGTTTGGAATATCTCCGGAGAAGGAGACTCCACAGCCTCTCTGGGCAGCCTGTGCCAGTGCTCTGCCAGCCTCCAAGGAAAGAAGTTTTTCCTGGGGTTCAGAGGGAACCTCCTGCGTTCCCGTTTGTGCCCGTTGCCCCTTGTCCTGTCGCTGGGCACGGCTGAAAAGAGCCTGGCCCCGTCCTCTTGCCCCCCGCCCTTCAGCTCTTGCTGAGCACTGCTGAGATCCCCTCTCAGCCTTCTCTTCTCCAGGCTGAACAGCCCCAGGTCTCCCAGCCTTTCCCCATCACAGAGATGCTCCAGTCCCTGAGCATCTCCATCGCCCTCCGCTGGACCCTCCTTGTCCTTCTCGACCTGGGGAGCCCAGCACTGGGCAGAGAGCTCCAGCTGTGGCCTCAGCAGGGCAGAGCAGAGGGGGAGGATGACCTCCCTCCACCTGCTGGCCACGCTCTTTTTAATGCCCCCCAGGCTACCACTGGCCTTTTTGGCCACAAGGGCACCTTGCTGGCTCACAGATGACTTGTTGTCCACCAGAGGTTACCTGTGGGGACGCGGAGAAGCTGAGCCTGGGACAACAAGGGCGAGGAGCGGAGTCGGAGGCTGCTGTGAGCAATCCGTGGCAGGAGAGGTGGGGGGGAGCTGGAGCGCGAAGGTTTCCTTTGCTTTTCTTTGGCTGCTTCTGCTTTTGCAGAGAGGTGTTTGCCACGCACCCGGAGCGCGTACAAATCCCAAAAAGGGAGAGGGTGAGAAAAGGAGCCGAGAAGTAAAACACAGCCTGTGTTTGGGAAGTGATTCGGGTAATTCCTTTCCACAGCGCCGGGCCAAATTATGATCTCAGATGAGCAGCGTCGGGCTGGGGTCATGCCTTAACTGACGCCAACGGGATGGGGAAGGGGAATGAGTCACTTTTGGAGGCCCCGGCGAGTGCCGCACTTCGGGCTGTGGTTTTCTGAGAGCCCAAGGGCGTAGCTGTTGCCTTCACTTGGGAAAAATGCAGGAAACGACTCGGATCGGTCGTGGTACCACGGAGCTGGGAAAAAGCATCCTCCGGCCAAGGAGCCCCGAGCTGCTGCCCGGGGCTGGGTGCTGCTGGGTGGGGGGGTCAGGACCCCCTTTTGCAGCCGTGGGCATGGGGAGCGTGATGGAGGGAGATCACGGGTGGTCTCTGAACAGCCACAGACCCACAAAATAACTGGGGGCGGGATGCGGGAGAGGAACAAGCAGCGTTGCTGTGGTTTAGCCTTTCTCTGCAGTGGTGGGGGGGGGGGCAAAGCTCTGGCCACCTTTTGCTCATTCAAATGAGCCAAAGCTCTGACCTTTTTGAACTGGGAGAGCCTTGGAGGCTTCCGGTCCGGCCTGCCGGCATCAAAGTTAGGGCAGGTTATTGCATTAACCTCTTCCTACGAGCAGCCAAATTTGAACGGGGCGGGGGGACGAGGGGCTGGGGAGCCAGCGCACGCCCTGGTGCCGCTTTCCCCGCTCCCGCTCCGGGGAGGTTTGTTTTCTGTGCCCTGCGTGCCATGGCGAAGCCGGGATCACTGTGTCCTTTGGTGCCTGGGGACAGACGCTGCTTGTCTTTGTGTTTCCTTTGAGAAGAGCTTCCTCCACCCCTGGAGATGGACCCTGGGGGAGGGAGAAGATAAGGCAGCCCAGAACACAGCTCCATTGTGTGGCCTTGTTTTGCTCCCCGGCAGCATCCCGAGGTGATGATGGGGAAGCCTCTCCCATGACTTTTCCCAGGGCAGGATAAGGCCGGTGGGATGCAAGAGCGCCAGGAACCCCCCTCTGGCACAACTCACAAGAGCCTCGAGGGATGGGGAGCAGCACCCCACCATTGGAGACTTGAGGGAGGGGGGCATAAAATTCACCATTGCCTGTGGGAGCAGAGAGCACCGTCCCGGCACTGGGGGCCGACGCCAAGGGGAGGTTTTGCTGGCCCAAGGGGCTGCCGGAGCCCTTTGCCGTGCTGGCATTTTCCCTGAATTCCCCACCGCTGTGGCCTGCAAATAAAGGGATGTTTGTTAGCTGGACGCGCTGTGTTTTGCCGAGCAAAACAATAAAGAGAAAGACGCTCACAATGGGAAATTGTGCTTCCTCCTCCCCGTGCGTTCCTCGGGGAGGTGTTGGGGAGGGAAAAAGAACAAAAAAAAAAAAAGGCAAGAAAACGGGAAGAGACGGCGACAGGGCAGGGAGCGAGGGCACGGCCGGCGCACACCGCTCCCGCGCACCATGGGAGCAGATGCCAAGGGACCGCGGGGCCACGGGGCTGCCGGGACACTGCCCGCCCCGGGATGGTGACAGGGCAGGGGCTGGCTGGGAGCACCCGCTCGCCGTGTCCCCTCTTCCCGGCAGCACCGCGACACAGGTTTGACCTTTCCGGAGCCCTTGGCCCCGCCATGGGGTGGCTGTGACGGAGACGGCACGTGGCAGGCGCCGGGGCAGGACGCTCTGGATGGAAACGGTGGCTTCCCAAAGGACGCGGTTGGGGACGGTAAGAGGTGCGGTGGCACCGGGGAGGAGGGTTGGCACACTCTGTTGGCTCGATGTCCCACGAGGGGACGTCCCCTTTGCACGGTAAATGTCAGTGAGCCCTCAATGGGGCAGGGCCGTCCATCGGCCCTACGGCATCCCCGGCAGGAAGCACCGCAGCTGCCCAATGCCATGTTCTCCGGTCCCCACCGAAGCTGGGGTGCATCCTGCTGCGTGTCCTTGACCCCTGCGCTCCCCCCCAGGCACCGTTCTGCCCCCGGCTCTAAGGATGCACCGGCTTCTCATGCTCGGCTCCCTCTGGCTCTTGGTGGCACTCCCGGCGTTGAGCATCTTCCAGCGGCCGACAGGGAGCCCGGGTAGGGAGCAGGGCCCAGGGGGAGGACAAGGTGCTGCTTTTTGGGGTTGGTGCTGGAGGAGGGAGGTGATGCTGGGGGGGTCCAGCCAGGGCAAGGGCTGAGCTGTGCACGCCAGGGGTTGCAGGAGAGGGGGAAAAGGAGCCAGGATGGGTGATGGAAACCAGGCTGGAGATGCCGATGAAAGTCAAGGGGCTTCAGGGGAGGTGTTGAAGGGCTGGTGGGGCCACGGCAGTGCTCCATGGTGAGCCGACGTTGAGTCATCCCGGGTGTGCCGCAGCCCCCCCACGCCTGCAGTACCTGCTGGAGCCCCTCCACGCCACGGTACACACGCAACGGGGTGCCACGGCCACCCTGCCCTGTGTCCTGCGCGCCCTGCCCCGCAACTACCGGGTGAAGTGGAGCAAAGTGGAGCCAGCCAACTACCGGGAGAGCATCATCATCATCACCAACGGGCTGTACCACAAGAACTACGGGCCGCTGAGCCCGCGGGTGCGCCTGCGGCACAGCCACCGCTACGACGCCTCGCTCACCATCACCGACGTGGCTCTGGAGGACGAGGGACGCTACCGCTGCCAGCTCGTCAACGGGCTGGAGGATGAGAGCGTCTCGCTCACGCTGCACCTCGAAGGTGAGGCTGGGCTCCCTCCTCCTGCATCCCCTGGGGATGTGGGGGAGAGCGGAGAGGGGACCCTGGACTGGACTGGGAGTCCCCGGCTGGGTGTCTCCACCCCTCGTGGTCCCCCGTTGCAATGCCCCGTGCTCCAGCCTTATCTTCAGCACCGAATCCTCAGGGATGATAAGCCAACTTAGGAAGAGCATCTCCTTCACCCTCCATCCCTCTCCCTGTCCCCCGCAGGCGTTGTCTTCCCCTACCAGCCCAGCAACGGGCGCTACAAATTCAACTACCATGAAGCCAAGCGAGCCTGTGAGCAGCAGGACTCCCGCCTCGCCACCTACCAGCAGCTCTACAAAGGTGAAACATCCAAAAAAAACAAACAAAAAAACCCCCTTGTCTGCCCCAAAACGTGCCTCGCTGGGCGCAGGAGGAGGGAGGTGCTGGTGCTGAGCCACCTCTTGCCCCGCAGCCTGGACGGAGGGTCTGGACTGGTGCAATGCCGGCTGGATCCTCGACGGGACCGTCCACTACCCCATCATCAACTCGCGGGAGCCGTGCGGTGGCCGCCTCCTCCTGCCGGGCGTTCGGACCTATGGGGCCAGGGACAAGCAGAAGGACCGATTCGATGCTTTCTGCTTCACCTCTGCTCTTCAAGGTAGTGCTGGGGTCCCTTGTCCCTCCCATGGTGGCACCGAACCCCAATGCCCACCCAGCTTTGCATCAGGACTAGGGTTGTTCCCATGGTGGCCACTCACCCACCGTGTCCCCATTCATCCCCAGGCCAGGTCTACTTCATCCGGGGCCACCTGAACTTCAAGGAGGCCGGGCAAGCATGCCGCAACCATGGGGCTGCCATCGCCAAAGTGGGACAGCTCTACTCCGCCTGGAAGTTTTCCCAGCTGGATCGCTGCGACGGGGGCTGGCTGGCGGATGGCAGCGTGCGGTACCCCATCACCACCCCCCGCGAGCGCTGTGGGGGGCTGCCCGACCCTGGCGTCCGCAGTTTCGGCTTTCCCAGCAAGGAATTGCGGACCTACGGCACCTACTGCTTCACGGGGAAGTAGGAACGCCGGGAGGAGAGGTGGGCTGAGCGGAGGGGATGGTGGTGGAACGCCGGCCGTCGTCACCCAGGCGGAGAGCTTGGGGCAGGGTATGAGGGTGGGGGGAGGTGATTTCGGATGGTTCGTGCATCCTCCGGTGGAGTGATAGAGCTGGGTTTGGGTGCTCGGTCCATCCTCTGATGGAGCTGCTCCCCGTGCCCCAGCCTGCTGTGGGGCTTGTTGGGTGTTCGGGGCTTGCTGGAGAAGCCAGACCCATTGCTGGGCTGGGAAGGGGATCTAATCCAGCTCCCCCCGGCACAGACTCCCCGTTCCCCAACCCCAGTGTGTCCCTCACCGCATCCTCGCTTCCCGCGGCCACGAGGACTCTGGCTGGTGCAGGCGCGCTGGAGGGCTGGGCATTAACGAGCGTGACTAATGGAGTTTCGCCTTCTCAATTAATAAAGCGACGGTAAAGCTGCACGGCAAAGCCAAGCTCTCTCCTGGCCTCTGCCCCCTGGGACCGGCTGGCCTCTCGAGGTGGGGAATTTGGCAAAGATTTTCCATCTCAAGCAGGGGGGCAGCCAGTGCGGGGCCCCCCCTCTGCCACCCTGTCCCGGGGGTTATCGGTGTCCCTGGCACCGCACGCCGGGGGTTTCTGAGTTTTGCTGTCCCACACAGCCAAGGAGAGCTATAAAAAGCACCGGAGCTGGCACGGCGCAGGGGGAAAAACGGCGTAGGGAGATGCCAGCGTCCCCTGGCACCTGCCATGTGCCCGCCAGGTCCCACATATTTGCCGGGAGCCGCATCCCAGCCGGAGCCCTGACCGGTCCCCAATGCTCCCAGGATGCGGGGGCACTTTGGGCTGTACCCCCCTGTTTCTGCGGTCCCTGGGGACGTTGCTGTGCCAAGGTTGTGCCAGGGGCTCTCTGGCTCCACGGTGCTGGTGGGTGCTACCATGGTCCCCATTTTGGGGCTGTGCAGCCCTGCCTTTCCCACCCCTGTCTGCCCCAGTGACCAGGCCACTGCTCTGTGCCATCCGTTTACTGGTTTTAATACCCACAGAAGCACAGAGGGGAGGTTTGGGTGACGCGTACCTACTCCAAGACTGCGGCAGCAGCTTCTGCCTTTCCTGGGAAGTGCAAAAGTCCCCCTGCACCCCGGGACGGGTGCTGAGCTGCAGCACAGCTTGGATGTCCCCGTGTCACCCCCCCACCAGGGTGTCACAAGGTGAGGATCCTTGGGCCAGAGGTGGGAGAAAGCGGCTGGAGGTGACACTGGCACGTCGATGCCATCGCCTGCCCGCGGTCCCCCCCCTTGATTTCAACTCTGTTGTGACTCCAGGAACAAAACACCCCTTGTGCTGCGTTTTGGGTCGTTGTCGGTTCCTTTCGAGGGGATCTTTAGTTATTAGGATTTCTTTGTACAGATATAAAACAAACAAGGAGGCAGACACCCAACAGCGAGGTTTTGTGCCACGCCGGGGTCCGCGCTGGCATCCCGGTGCCGTCCCCATCCGTGCCGCCTCCGGGGCCCGGGGAGGTGGTGGCTTCTGCCCTGGGGACTCGCTCAGTCATCGGGGGGCTGGACCAGGCCTGGGGCGGGGGGGACAAAAGAAGCCCCAGGTGAAGGGGAAGCCCCCAAAGACAGATGCTGGGGGGAGTCGGGGGGAGCCCTGCGCTCACCGGGGCGGCAGGCCAGCTGAGGTGGCTCCCATGTCCCATCCTCCCGGCACCGGATGATGGGTGAGCGGCGCTGGATGAAGCCGCGGCGGCACTGGTACCGTGTGATGGAGCCGATCTCGTAGCGCTGCTTTGGTTTGCCGAAGGCGCGGGCGTTGCTGACGGCGGGGGGCGGCCCGCACTGCACTTTTGGGGGGGGGGAAGGGGTCATTGCAGCCAGCCAGGGATGGGGGCCCCGAAACCGGAGCAAACCAGCCCCCCAATAAACCCCAAACAAGCTGAGGGTCCCATGTAGAAGACCCGTTTCCCCGCTACGGGGATGGTGGTGAACCCCTACTTTGGGGTCACGCAGGGGTGCAGCCCCAGCCCCCCTGCCCGGGGCAGAGGTGCAGGGAGGGGGGGGCACAGCTTACCCAGCCCCATTTTGCAGGTGTAGGAGAGGTGGTAGTTGCAGGGGACGTCGCTCCACTGGCCCCCGTCGTGCCACACGATGACCACGCAGTTCTCCCCGGAGAGAAAGTAGCTGTCGGGCTGCCCGGGGTGCCAGTTCTCGTAGAGCTGGGGGGACAGGGGGGACAGGGGGGACAGGGTGCGTGGGGCACCCCAGCACAACCTTTAAGGGGGAAGGGCCACACCAGTGCGCACCCATCTGCAGCCTCTTGGCCGTGCCACCCCTGTGGGGAATGAGGTCCCATCTCCACCCCTTGGGACCCCAGATCCTGGGGTCTGGCTCACCCACGGCATCCCTGAGGATGCTCAGCCTGGCTGAGGCAAGTGGCTCCTGGGGGGGTGGGGGGCTTCAAAGCCTGGTCCCAGGGTCGGACACATCCCACAGGCACGTTCCCAAGCGATGGAGAAGGGTGACGAGGTGCCTGGTGGTGGTGTTGGGGGGGGTGTCTTCTGCCGGGGGGGGCACACGAGGGCTGGCAGCCCAACTTACCAAGGGGCTCCCGTCAGACCACTGGAAATCCCCCTCGATGGTCCGGTCGTTCAAGCCGATCCACTGGTACTCCCTGTACTGGTCTGGGGGGGCCAGGGGGGTGTCGGAGAGGGGGATGTGAGTGCACAGCCGGGCCCCCCCAGCACTCCCTGTTAGGATGGGGGTCGAGGGAGCTGGAGGCTGAATTTGGGGAGATTTGGGGTCTGGGGGTGAGTGCGGGGAGGTGGGGGCGTCCCCAGCCCTGCAGCGAGGGTGGTGGGAAGTTTGGGATTTGGGGACCAGGGGAGCCCCGAAGGGGACACAGAGGGACGCCCCCGCCGGGCACCCCCGGGGGAGCAGCGGGACGGGGCTGGCCGGGAGAGGGCGGCAGAGCCCTGTGTCCCCACGGTCCTACTTGTCCCTGCCTGGCCCTGCCCGTCCCTGCCTGGCCCTGCAAGTCCCTGTCTGTCCCTGCCTGGCCCTGCAGGTCCCCACCACAGGTCTCTCCCTGCCCCTTTCTCCTTCTCCTTCACCCTTCCCGGTCTTTTCGCTCTCTGCCCCGTCCCCGCTGGTGTCGTCCCCTGCTCTGCCACCCTCCGCCCTCCCCACCTCTCCCTCCCCGTCTGCTTTCAGGCAGGTTATTGCTTTGCCTTCAAATTTACTTGCACGCGGCCAACGCTTCGCCCGTCCACCTCGACTGTCCACCCCTCACACGTGTATCCGTCTGCTCCCGTGTCTATCCGTGTATCCCTCCATCTTCTCTCATATCTATCCGAGTGTCCATCTACCTCTCCATCCATCCACCCGTCCTCCATCAGCCCAGTGATCCTGCTGTCCGTCGTGTTTCCCTGACCTCTCACTAGCCAAGTGGCCGGTGAGCGTCTGACCACACCTTGGTCAATCTGTCATATCGGTCATTTCTTTTCCTCTTTATTTTCTTTGACTTCCCTAGGCTGTGTCTGCCTCTCCCTCGGCACAGAGGGCTAGGGCTCTGCCTTGGCTCTCGGCCGCTTTTTGGCTTAAGGTTTAAAACTTGAAGCCCAGCGCTGAGGGATGCTGAGGGTCCAATGGACAGAGGGCCAGGGGAGGGATGCAGCGGGATCCGGGACGACGCCACGTACCGTTGATGAAGTCCTGTTCCTCAGGGGTCAGGATGGTGGCCAGGTGTCCCCCGTAATGCCTGCACTGGGTCTCCGCGTCCTCCCAGCTCCTCCGAGTGGAGAAGTGCTTGTAGCAGGCTCCCTGGAAGCTGTCCCAGCCGGGACTGCACTTCTCCAGCGCTGAGCCACGGTGGGGAGCAAGCGGGGAGAGAGGAGAGGGTCAGGATGACGGAGCACAGTTCACCAGCAAGCAAAAAACCAAACCCCAAAAACCTGATTTCCCTGAATTTCTGTCTCCTGGGCTGCTGGTTCAGCAGCCGAGGCTGCAGCGGGAGCTCGGTGGGACCTGGCCAGCGCGGCCACCGTGGGACCTGGGGGACTCACGTCTTTCGCAGTTGCTGCCTCCGTAGCCGGGCAGGCACAGGCAGGCGAGACGGGCGCCGTCCTCCGTGCAGGTCCCTCCATTCAGGCAGGGGTTGGGGACGCAGCCACCTGCAAGGCACACGCAGCCTTCCTCACCACGGGAGCTCAGAGACGGAGAGGACCTCGTTAGTGCCCAGCATCGTTAAAGCCTCAGCTCTGCAGTGAGCACCCTACGGCAATCGGGTCCCTGATCTGGCCATTGCGGGCACCGGGTCTGGGGCAGGGGAAGGACTCGGGCACACGGTGACGTGCCCGGAGCCATCCCGTCTGCCCACGCTGCCCTGGGTTCATGGGAATCTCCCGGCTCGGCCACCCCGGCCGAGAGCTGGCAGGGTTTGGGGCTTTGGCCTCCCCCCAGGGCACAGGGACAGGAGCTGGACGCTCTCGTCCTCCGCATCAGTGGGCTCGCTGCTGTGCCAGCCCCTGGCCCGGCGATGGCTCCTGCTTTCCCCTGGAGCGAGGCAATGAATGCGCTTTGGGATGGGACACGCAACGGATAAAGCCTTCAGCACGTCCCCAGCCGCGCGTCCTCGGCCTGGCGGCAAGGTGAGCCTCGCGCCTGTCCCCCTGTTGTCACCTTCAGCCTGGCCGGGGCTGATAACTCAGCCGGCGCCGTCCCCAACCCGCACGTCCCCACCAGCCCGTTACGGTCATTAAGGCGCCTGGAGCACATCGTGTGCTCCCGGCCCCGGCTCAAGAGCGTGATTAAGGGCTGCCGCCAGCGCCGGCGGAGCGGAGACTGAAAGTCCTTGACACCCTCCAGCCTAACGATGCCCATTTAATGGTCCTTGGCTCGGTGGAGCCGTGCCAAGGGTGATGCTGCCGCCCTCACCTGTCCCCAGACACTGTCACCTCCCTGCAAGGTGCCCGTGGCTCACTCGGGACACCCAGCTCACCCCCAGCAGAGCCGGGCATGGAGCGGGATGAGGTATTTAGGGCTCTAACGCCACTTGGCCGGCTCTTTCTGAGCATCTCTCCTTGCCAGGGCAAAAGCAGCCGTCCCATGGGGTCTGGCCACTCGCCACGGAGCATCCTCCGTGCCACGGGACCAGACAGGACACTGACGGACCTGGGGGGGGCAGGGACCCCGCATGGTCCCCTCTGCTGGAGCAACCCTCGCAGATAGCCGGGAGAGCAGACGGGGCAGGGGCTCGGCTGCTGGAAGCGGCATGGGAGCTGGGAGCATCCCGGCGTGGGGGCCGGAGGGTGGATCTGGGGAGGGTGACACCCACGCATGGCAGTTCACGCACCCACCCCTTGCCCATCTCAGCCTTCCTGCGGGGGGAGCGGGGCTGAAAGGGGAGGCTGTGCTCCCCGGGGGGACTGCAGCGACTTCGGGGTGCTTGGCCAGCGAGGGCTGCACAAGTTGGGGCTCTGCACCCCATGATCCCTCGGTGCCCCCCTTGGCCCCAGGGGTTGGAACCCCCCTCACCCACCCTGCTCACACCTTGTCCCTCTGCAGCGTGGGGCGAGCCAGCCCCTGGGGGGGTGGGGGGGCACAGGGAGGGTGCAAAGCAGCCGGACCCCACCGCTCCACCTCGCACGGGGGCCCGTCCAGCCCATTCCCCGGGGACTCGCGCGTACGGGGGGGGCCAGGGGATTAGTTCGTCAGTGGGAGAGGCGTGCGGGCGGTGAGCGAGGCAGCAGGCGCAAGGACGAAGGGAAGAGCTAGCCGAGATGCTTGTTCTAGAAAGCTTTTAATTCCCTTTATTAGTATCACTGTTAGTCAGAGTAGGGTTTGGGGCCTTCTTGTGATTATTTTTTTTTCTTTTTTTTTTTCATGGAAACAGTCATTAAAACACTTCACAGAAGTAGAAGAGATTTAAGTGCATGCAGAGCTCAGACCAATTTGTTTGACAAATATGTGCTTCTCCGGACCTGTAACCTTCCCTTACCCGGCTGAGGAGGAGAGAGAGAGAGAGACAGAGAGGACAGACAGACGGACAGAGGGAAGCACAGCGTGAAGGAAAGGTGGTGGCTTTCTCTAGTGCCAGAGAGCAGCCAGGAGGGCTGCCCCGAGGGCGAGGGTGGCACGGCGGGGACCCCCGGCCGAGCGGGTGCCCGCCCCGACGCTGGCTCGCTCGGTGGGGAGGGCGGGCAGGGGGGCAGCCGTGCTGGGGGCCACGTCCCCCAATGGGGTCCCTGTCGGGACCACCCCGGAACTGCCAGTACGGGGAGAGGTGAGTCCATCCCTGCGGGTCCCACCTGGTTCTCCAGGAATGGCTGCAAGGAAACCTTCCACAGTTGCAACGGAGGGAGCGGGTTGTTCTTCCTCCTCCTCTTCCTCCTCTTCTGAAGATGCAGCAGGCATCCCACGGTCAGTGCCCGGGGGTCTCGGTCCAGCCTCCTCGCCTCCCGCAGCCGGCACGCTGCTGCTGCTGCCAGGCACCTCCACATGCCACGGTGTGACCGCTGTCACCTCCGCGGCGGGGACGGTGCTCCTGTCCCCCGGGGCCACGGGTGAGGGGAGCCACAGGGCCCCTGACTGTTCCTCTCCCTCCTCCTGTGGCTGCGAGGGCGCAGGGGGCAGCGGGGACACCCCAAGGCTTTCAACCACATCTCCCGAGAGCTCGGCGTCTTCAGCGGCGGGGACGGGGGTGCTCGCCCCACCGGACTCGTGGCCGTGGCGGGGGAGCCCACCAGACTCTCTGCTATCTGTCGAGGTGGCAGAAGTGGCACTGGTCGGCGATGTCACCCAGTGCCCAGGTGCCCCAGGGCTGGCAGTGTGGGCTGGCCGCCCCATGGCATCCTGCGGGCGGTTGGGGTGGCATGTGGGGGCAGCAGGGCTGGGCGGCCAGGGAAACCCCTCGGGAGGCTCCGTGTCACCTGCTGTGGTCCCTGCTGGGGATGGGGCACCGGTGGGTCCCTCTGCACCCGCCTGCGGGGCCATGGAGAGCGTCTGTGTGCCGGCGGCTCCATCCGGCTCCATGGGCTGGCTGGGGTCTCGCCCTCTGCCCGGGCTTTCTGCTGATGTGTCCCTGCCCGGCGCTGCTCCCTGTTCCTCCTCTGCAAAGGGCAAGGCAGAACGGCAGTGAGACGTCGGCACCGGGAGCCAGCCAGACCGCGGGGCCACGGGCACCAGCATCGCCCGCCAGCGCTGCAGACCTTGCCCATGGCGGGCAGAGCTGGCGGAGGGGGCGACACCGTCATAAAGATGCACAGGGAGATGGAAACGGCCCCAAGCCCGTGTGACGTTGTCCCCTCCGAACCGGCATGGCAGACCGAGCTCTGGCTCGGCCACTGCCAAACCCAGCCCTGGCACAGGCTTCCCTCCAGCAGGGGCCATGCTCAGCCCCTCACCGCTGTGCCTGGCCTCCTCTCCCTCCGGCTGCCAGCACCCTTCTCCGCCTCTTTGTGTTGCTAAACCGCGGTCCAGCACCGACCCTGCATGCTGGACCCCGGCCGAGGGAGGGACAGACAGATGTCCCCACGCCAGTGACTTGTGCGCAGCCCTACACCAAGACACCGGTGCCCCGGCCATGGGTGCTCCCTCTGTGGGAGGGATGGGGATGGCTGGGGTGACCTGGGCACCCACGGGTGCCTCCGACCTCTCCTCGCAATCCCGGCGCCTCCGTCCCTGCTGCTTCTCTCTTGCATCCCAGTCCTGGCATTGCCGCAGCAGCTGCTTGACCTACCCATGTGGGACGGCTCGCGCCCGGCCACTCTGCGCTCCCCAACTGTCCCTGTCCCCCCCCATCCTCCTCCACGGGGGACGGGCACCCCGGTTTTGCACCACAGCTAAGGGGGGACGCCTGCCTCGGGGATGGCCGGGGCCATGGGGAGAGGGGGTGGCAGAGGTCGGGTGACCTGAGGACACGGAGGTATCTAGCGGGGGGTGCCGGGCCCCTGGCCCCGGTGCGTCTTCGGGGGACGGGCTCGGCTTTTCCAGCTCAGTGTCCTTAAAGAAAGGGACGGCGTATATAGCCCCTCGCGACTCAATCTCCACTTGCGCCTTGGGCAGCTGCAGCTCCTCCAGCTTTTCTGCCACTGTAACAATCTCCTGGAGGCCCTCGGGCTCTCTGGCTCGGTATTTTCCTGCAGCCTCAGGGAAAGAGTTTGTCCCTTCTGTGGGCAGAAAGAAAGTGGGATATTACCGCCCCGTCCTGGCCCGGCGGCAGGCAGAGATGCCCTCGCCCCGGTGTGGGGCTGGAGCCCTGGGGACAGCCTGGCACCCCGGTGGGGACCCAGCTCTCCTCGACCTCCCCTTTCCCCTCTACGCCGGGTCGGTGCCGGGCAGGATCAGGCCCTTCCCAGGTTCTGCCGGAGCCGGCAGTGCCGACAGCCGCGGCAGGAGCTGTGGGGCTTGGCAGCATTCTGTGGGGCCGGATCCTGAGCCCTGGTTCCCCGAGGCGATGCTGATTTACACCACCTGCATTGGCCCCGGAGCTGTGCTCCAGCCCGGCTCCCCCCGCAGCCGCCCGGCCACGGCTCATGGCTTCGGCAGGCGTCCAGGCAGTGCCGAATTTTCCACTCGCAGCATTTTCTGCTCGTCCCTGCCCTTCCCACTTCTCCTTCTCCCCACCCAGCAAACACTAAACCTCGAGGCACGCTGGCACCCCCACCCCACAGGGGGTCCTTCACGCCCCCATCCCCACCCCAGGGAACGCGGACATGTGTGGGAAGTTAGTGGGTTACAGGGATCATGGAGTCATGGGACGGGTCCATCCTGCCTAACCCGCGGGTTTCCCTGCCGAGAGATGGGGAAACTGAGGCACAGAGACGCGCGGCATCCAGTTGATCCCGCGAGCCCCCGTGACCCCAGGGGGATGCACAGAGATGTGGGACTGGGGAGGAAGAGCAGAGGGGCAGCTCTTCCTCCCTCTGTGCCTGTTATCCCTGCCAGCCTTCATCCTCCCGCGGTTTATCACCCACGTCTGCCGGCACGCAGGCCAGCCCTGGCAGCGCAGGCTGCGCCGCTGCCCACGGGTCTCGTTTCCTATTCACCGCTGTGTCCAGCAGCCCGCAGGGACCCGGCAATGTCCCCCTGGCCTGGGGGATGAACCATTCCGGAGCTGCACCCACGCGAGTCACACAGACTGACGGTGCCACGCAGGACATCCCTGTTCTGTCGCGATATAGTGGTGTGCAGTACTGAGGACATGCAGGGCATCCCTACTCTGTCGCGCTATATCAGCATGCACTATTGAGACAATGCAGAACGTCCCTCCTCTATCATGATGTATCGGCATGCAGTATCGGGACCATGCAGGTTATCCCTCCCCTATCACGATATACTGTCAAGCAACACGGAGGCCATGCAAGGCATCCCTACCCTACCACGGTAGGTTGACGTGCACGATTGAGACGGTACAAAACACCCCTGCTCTATCGCGATACCGCGGCGCGCAGCACGGAGAAGCAAGCGGGGATCCCGAGGCGATCCCGATCCTGCGCGACATCCCAGCTCTGCTGCGCCCAGCGCTCGGTGCTGGAGCCGGCATCCCACACCCGCCGGACACCTGCGCCTGTGCCCGGAGACTTCCCAAAACCTCACGCTGGTCCCTGCCCCGGGAGCATCGGCGGGCCGGCGGGGGGGGACGCCCCTCTTTACCTCGAAAGCAATACGCATCGTATCTGCTCTGGGCATCGGGGAATCCCGTCTGGTTGCGGAAGAGGAAGATGGTTTTGACGCCCGGCAGAGCCCCGCCGCAGCGGTCCCGAGGGGTGACGATGGGGTAGCGGACGCTGCCATCGGCCAGCCAGCCGGGGCTACAGGCGTCCAGCCCCGCGCTCCAAGCCGCGTAGAGCTGCCCCGTGCTCGCCAGCTCCGCGCCCAGCGCCCGGCAGTGCACCGCCGCCTCCTCCAGCGTGAATTTGTCTGGGGACGTCTCCAAAAAGATCTCCCCTGCGAAGAGAGGAAGGAGACGGGGGGGGTCAAAGCCTGGGAGAGGGGCACGGGCTCCGAGAGCCCCCTCGCCTCCTCCGCTCTCTGCACGACCCCAGGAGCTGGCTTGGGGATGGGGACCTCCAGCGTGGTCCTCGCGAGGAGGACAGGAGGGACCTGCCTGCTCCCTGCCTGTCTCCGGTCTCTCCGCACAGGACAACGGTGGCACGGGCACGGCTGGAGCTCTCGTGCCATGTGGGATACCTGCCCTCGCAAACGGAGCTGAGACTTGAAGGTGTCCATAAAAGGGACCGCAGAGGAGCAAGTCCGTGCCCTGCATGGCACGATCCCCGTACGGGACATTTCTAAGGGGACCCGCAAGCCCAGCAGACCCTGTGGTGGGGTGCTGAGAAGAGCTGGAGACCTCTGCCCTAAGGCACCTCACGTGCCAGCCCCCACGACCTCACCGGTCTCCCCGTACTGCCGCATTGCGCCCCGCACACCAGCAACCTGCACCGCATCCCTGCCGCCTGCCCGGCATCACCCCAACCGACGCCACAGCAGCCGCTGTCGGGGATCCCCATCCGTGCCCAAAGGAGGGACCATCCACCCCCACGCACAACCCGGCCGGGCGGGATGTGCCCGAGCCGCAGGACACGCAGCACCCCAGTGCATGCAGAGCACGGCGTGAGGTTGCCCAAACCACCACGCAACGCTGTGCCCCCGGCGTGCCGACAACCCGCGGCAGATCACCCTGGGCATCCTGAAACCAGGGATGGGCACCGGCTGCTGCAGGGGGGAGCGAACCCCGCACCCCGCAAAACCAAACCCGAAATGCTTCGAGGGGCAGCACAGCAAGTCCCTGCGCTTGCGTGCATCAAAGTGCCCGAAGCTTTGCAGCGCTCGGAGGTTTCGGAGCCAGCGCCTGCGGTTCGGGGCGGCTTTTTCACTTGGGTTTACAATGGGTTAGGGGGGGCGAGTTAGCGCGGCCACAAGCAGGGGAGGGCAGGACAGGGCTGGTGGCACCGCAGGCACCTGGGAGGTCCTCGGCGTAGCAGTACACGTCGTACATGTCCTCCGGATCCACCACTCCGTAGTTTCTCACCCCGGGGAAGCCGTTCATGTCTCCGTAACAGGCCTCGCGGGGCGTGTGGATGGGGTACCTGGGGCAGGAAAGCACAGGGGGGGGCTGGCGAGTGGCAGAGGGGTGACGGGGGAGGCGATGGGTGCAATACGGGGGTGGTGGCGGTGCCCACCTGACGGTCTGGTCGGCGATCCAGCCGGCATCGCACTGCTCGTAGCCGCCGAGGTAGGCAGCGTACAGCTGCTCGGGGGTGGCGATGCGGGCACCGATCCTGGCACAAGCTTCCCGCGCCTCGGCGAAGGTGTAGGCATAGCGCATGGAGCCCTCCCGGTAGTGAAACACCACCCCTGCGGGAAGGGGGGGGACACGGGCATGGGCAAGGGACTTCATGGCAGCCCCCACCTGCATGGATGCATCTGTACCCGCATGCCCCTTTGCAGCAGCCCCCTGCCCACACGGGTGTATCTGCACCCACGTGCACCTTTGGGCAGCCCCCCACCCACATGGTGTATCTGCACCAGGGTGCCCCTTTGCAGCGGCCCCCCCACTCATACTGGTACACCTGCCCCGGGTGCACCTTTGGGCAGCCCCCCACCCACATTGGTACATCTACACCTGGGTGCCCCTTGTCAGCAGCCCCCCACCCACAAGGGTACACTTGCCCCGGGTGCCCCTTGGCAGCAGCCCCCCACCCACAAGGGTACATCTGCACCTGGGTGCCCCTTTGGGCAGCCCCCCACCCACACTGGTACATCTGCACCCGGGTGCCCCTTGGCAGCAGCCCCCCACCCACAAAGGTACGTCTGCACGTGCCCCTTTCCAGCAGCCCCCCACCCATACTGGTACATCTGCACCCGGGTGCAGGAGGGGTTTGCTGAGCCAGGAGAAGGCACCTGGGCAGGGTGGACCTCTGTCATCCCCCCCCCAGCCCCAAGTCCCACCGCTCCCCACCTTGAGGTACCTTTGACTCTGACGTCGAGGATGTCGTGGCCGTCCTCGATGCCGTGCTGCACGTCGCAGCGGTAGATCCCCGAGTCGTTGGGCCGCAGCTCGGTGAGCAGCAGGGAGGCGTTGGTGTAGCGCTGGTGGAAGATGGGCAGGGAGGCGCGGAGGCGATAGTCCTCGCTCACCTTCACCCTGTCCCCGCGGGCTACCAAGATCTCCACCTCCCTGCCCTCAGAGATGAAGGTCCACTTGACCCGGGGGGTTCCCAGGACCGCCCGGCGGCCGGCCGTGCCGGCGGTGGGCTGGGGGCCGAGGTAGGTGATGAGACAGGGGATGGTGATGTCGCCCGCCAGCACGGCGTCGAGGGCTGGGTGGCGTGGGATGGAGACCTGCAGAGCCTTGAGGTCCTCTGGGCGGGAGAAGAGAGGAGCCGTGAGTGGGATTGACATGGGGTGCTCCCCCCGTGCCAAGACCCCCGCCATGGAGCAGGGAGTGGCACGGATGTGGCCGATGATGCCGAGTTACCTGTGCCATCTCCGGGGCCAAACACCTCCGGGACCACCGTGGGGACGGACACCCAGAGCAGCAGCAGCGGGAGGGCTGAGGCCATGCTCTGCCCTGCAAGGCAGGGAGGAAAAAACCACCAGCTGTGCTGAAAATCCAAAGAAATGTCAAAAATATCCCTTCCCTGCACGAGGGGGAGAGGTCGGGGAGACTCCCAGCCCGCGGGGATGGGGTGATGCGTGTGGCGTTGGGCACAGAGGGAGAGGCTGGCACCAGGACGGCCAGGGGGTAACGTGGATCCTTGGATGGTGGAGGGGAGAGGGGAGAGAAGGAAATGTGCACTGGTTTAATAGGAGGAAGGAGAAAGCACGAGCAACTGGGACCATTGGCTGGGCACCACTGGGTCCCATCCAGCCCCACCAGCCTTCCCAGAGGGGACATCAGAGCCCAGCCTGGCTCTGCCGGCACGGAAAGTCTGAGCCCCAACCCTGGTCCGGGTGGGCAGGGAGGGGATGCCAGAGCTGGGCAGGGGGCAGGGGGGGCTGCGTGTTCGCAGGCGCTGCAGTGGAAAACCTCGGAAGGGGATTTTTTTTAATAAGCTGGTGCTCGGCAGGAGAAGAGGCAGCGAGCCCCGGCTGGGGGTGGCGAGCGTGCAAGCGGGGCGTACGCGTGGTGCGCTTGTCACCGCGTGCACGTGCGCACATGCGTGTGCTCGTGCACGTGTGCGCTGGCGGGGAGGGGGGAGCGTGGGCTATGGGGAAGGGGTTGAGGTCAGCGAGCTGCCGGGGGGGGACATACACACAGAGCTGAGGGCACACAAAGCGCGGGGCGGAGGGGGAGGGAAGGAGCAGGAGGGCTTCTCTTTGCCATTCAGCTCACGCCGGAGGTTCCCCGCGCGCAGGCTGGGAAAGCCGGGGCCGACCAAAGCAGCCATTATGTCCCAGGCCTCTCTCAAGGCTGCCTGGCACAAAGGACTCTCCCCAGCGGGCTGGGGACCAGCGCTGAAAGGAGAGCCCAGTGGCGAGCACTGCCGTGGCAAGCCCCCAGCCCTCCCCGAGGGGACAGCTGGGGATGCCGGGCATGTCACCATAGGGCTCCGGTTGCCCACGGCCTCTTGCAGCCATCCGGAGAGGAGGCTGATGCTGGGGCTGATGTGGGGAGATGCCCCTGTGCGGTGCAGGGGGACACAGCCCCGATACCCACTCAGCCCTCTGCAGAGGTTGGGGGGGGCTCCTCAGCCCCCCCCGTGCCGGGGATGCACCGCACAGTTCCCCGAGGATGCACCGCGCAGTTCCCCAAGGATGCACCGCGCGCGGTTCCCCGGGGCGGGAGGACGGCGAACCCTGAGATTCAGAGCAGCTTTGTACTTCACGAGCTCTTTGCGCTGCATTGATTTCTGCAGCCACGGAAGAGGATTTGGCACCTCCGCGGCGCTGCTCTCTGGGCCAGGTCGCTGGCTGCCAAGGCCAAGCCGATGGGAGCTTGTCCTCGTCACCTGCACCCCACTGCGAACAGCGCTCCCTGGGTTTACCCGTGGGACCAATGCAGCAGGGAGAGGGTGTGAATACAGCACCCGGCACCACACATCATGGATGTACAGCCCCTGGCACCACACACCATGGATGTACAGCCCCTGAGCACCACGCACCATGGATGTACAGCCCCTGGCACCACACACCATGGATGTACAGCCCTCGGCACCACACACCATGGATGTACAGCCCCTAGCACCACACACCATGGATGTACAGCCCCTAGCACCACACACCATGGATGTACAGCCCCTAGCACCACGCACCGTGGACGTACAGCCCCTAGCACCACACACCGTGGATGTACAGCCCCTGGACGTACAGCCCCTAGCACCCTATGCCATGG
>VFFE01007950.1:455235-471874 GCA_008921705.1 Burhinus oedicnemus
GTGACACTGGAGGGACGCCTGGGCAACGGGCTCGCCACTGGAAATGGAGGGGTCCAGTGTAAACCCATGTAAAACCGTGCAAGCCCATGCAAAACTGTGTAAACCCATGCAAAACTCATGTAAAACCAGTGTTAAATCCGTGTAAACCCATGCAAAACCCATGTAAACCCATGTAAAAGCCATGTAAACCCATGCAAAACCCATGTAAACCCATGTAAAAGCCATGTAAACCCATGCAAAAGCCATGTAAACCATGCAAAACCATGTAAACCCATGTAAAAGCCATGTAAACCCATGCAAAACTCATGTAAACCCATGTAAAAGCCATGTAAACCCATGCAAAACTCATGTAAAACCCATGTAAACCATGCAAAACCATGTAAACTCGTGTAAAACCCACGTAAACGCATGCAAAACCCATGTAAACCTGTGTAAAACCCATGTAAACCCATGCAAAACCCATGTAAACCCGTATAAAACCCAGGTAAATCCCATGTAGCAGCATCCCCAAAGCTCCCCATCTCGCCTGCAGCTGAATATGTTGCAGGAGAGGGATGCCAGGCTTTAAAAAGAATTAAAATAAACAATTGGGAGCATTTTGTGCCCAAGAAGCTGGCTGCCTTGGGCATGCTCCCCACTTTACCTAAAGCAGAACAGGCAAAACATTTGGTTGGGGTTTTTTTTCAGAAATACCCTGTTCTGCTGAGCCCGAGTCAGAGGTACCGGGATTACTCATGGCGCGCAAAATTAAGCGTGTAGGAAAATCCTTGCGTGTCTGTGGAGGAGACTCGGGGGAATTAGGGGGTGACTAAGTCACCAGATGAGTAAATCATCACCTTGGTCTCCTTCTGCCCCCAGTGCTGCTACTAAACTTGTCCCAGCTTTGGACTAAAATGGGTGAAGCTCCGGGTGTTGGGGATTTCCTTGTCAGGGTGACGGGGCTCAGGTGCCAGCGGTGATGTTCCTCCTGGTTGTGATGGGTACAGGCCTGGCCCAACTGAACACCTGTGATTAAATTAAGCACAGATTAAACCGTTTGCAAGACCAGAACCTCTGCCATGACCCAGCAGTCGGGGTTCCTGGGCTGGGCTCTTTTCCTTCCATCCCTTGTATGCTTTCCTTGGCTTAATTTTTCCTAACGAGCTGCAAAGTAACATAAATAATCAGAGGGGTCACAGCTGAAAGTGGGACCCTGCTGCCCAGGGGTGAGAGCCAGGCCTGAGGAATCTCTAGCTTAAACAGAAAACACAGACCAAGGGCAAGGGAAACAAAGATTTCTCCCTCCTTCTGCACAGCAAGAGCAGGACCTTGGTTAAACTCGGTCCCTCCTATCTCTGCCAGGGTTGTTGTTGATTTTCCTCCGCAGAGGATGAGGACTGCCTCGCATCGAGGTTTTGGACGGTTTAACCTGCTCACTCAGTGCTTCTCAGGGAATTCTTGATTTTACTTTTCAGCAGACCCACATATTTATGAAAAAATTAAAAAAAATATATATATACATGCAGGTTGAGATCCCAATCCCCAGGATTTCAGCCCAAGGGGTGCTTTGCTGGAGATGTGACGACAAAAAATTCCCCTTTTCTGTCATACTGGGGCTGTTTTCAGGTTTGGTTTCCAATCCATTTGGAGAGCGGGTGGGCAGAGCTGTAAAGGAAGGGGACTGAAACACCTCCGTGACGCAGTTTGGGGTTCAGGCCCCCTCTACAAGTCACCGCACAACATGCCCGTGTCACAGCTGAGACAATGGCTCGCTGTTTCTGGTGGCTGGGGAACCTACAGTCCCAGGGAAAGGGGTTTTTGCACTGCCACAAAGAAAGTGTGACAGAGACAGGACCTTCTGCGAGCCTAAACCGGCCCCGCGGCCACAGGAACATCTTCCTCCTCAGTGTCCTTGTGCTAGTGTCACTTGGCTTTGCTTTTACAGGTCTCGGCTGTGTAAAGAGTGGGGAAATAAATGTACCTGTGAGTGTCACAGCTATTGAAAACCACATTCACCCTTCCCTCTCACTCCCAGAGGCCTCAATGTCTATTTTTAATACTCATCAGTCCCTCAGAACAAGGCAGGAGGGGTGGGACAAGGCACATTATTTGGATTTCACACTGTTTGAAATGATAAAGGGCTTGCATCACAGCATCTGCTTCTCATTTATCTCGATTTTGCTTTAATTACTTATGCTAGTACTTCCCAGCAGCTTCGCAAATTACTTCCTTGGGCCTTGCGTTGGGGACCCAAATTCAGAGCCCGGCTTTCTTCTTAATAAAGCCAGAACAGACCAGAAGGAGGTCACTGGAGTCAAATCTAAAGTCAGCCAAGAGCTAAAAGAATAAACTGGCTGTGAGGGAGTCCTGGCCAGGCCGCCTGCTGCCACGAAAGGTAACTCCCATCCTTCCACCAAGACTCCCAGCACTGCCTAGGCGCAGGTCCTGCCTTAAATTTAAACAGGCAGGGATGAATAGGCAGGAAAGGAAACAGCCAGCTGGCAGGGAGCTGCCCACCCCCACCCGTCGCTCTGTCCCCCTGCAGTGACACAGCAGCCCGGGGACCCGCCGGCGGCTCCGGGCATGCCGGGAGCTGTAGTCCCCGGCTCCGCGGCTCGGTTTGGCGATTAACTAGGCGGCCTGGCGGGCAGGGCGGGGAAACGGCCCGGGCGAGGGCGGCGGGGAGAGCCGGGAGCTGTAGTCCGGGCAGCCGGGGCCCATCATACCCGGGAAGGGCGAGTAACCCCGGGAGGAGCTTGGGCCGGAGCCCACCCACAGCTCCGTAGGCGGGAGCTGACCGCAGGCCCCAGGGAGGCCCCGCAAAGCCTGATAGAGGCCGGGGCTCCTCGCGGCCTCCACCTGGGCTAGGCCGCACTTTTCCTCAGGGCCTGGCCGGGCCTGGTCTAGTCCGACTGGGCCAGGCCTAACCCTGGCCCTAACGCCTCCCCACGCCTTCACCGACTCTCCCCCACAACCCCATCCCGGCGCCTCCTTCCCCCGCTCCTCCGCCATGTCAGGTCGCGCGGGGCACGCCGGGAGCGGTGGTCCCGCCGGGCGGCGGCGCAGACTACATTTCCCGTGATGCCGCGCGGCGCGGCGCGCTGAGACCTGGGCCGGGAGGCGCGCGGGGCACGCCGGGAGTTGTAGTCCGGCGGCGCTGAGGCGCGGAGACGGTGGGGGGGGCGCTGCCGGCAGCCATTATCTGGGAGCGCGGCGCGCCGGGTGCGGAGCCGGGCGTTGGGCCGCTTCGCCGCCTTTCCGAGCCTGCGGCCCCGCCGCTGCGCGGAGGTGGGGCCGCTATGGCGGCATAGCCTCGCCCCCACCCTCCCCTTCCTCCCCGCTACGGTCGCTGAAGGCGCGGCGGCGGCGCGGCCTAGCCGGGAGGGCGGATCCTCGGCCTCGCGTAGCGGCTGCTGCCCGCGGAGGGCCGCCCTCCTCGGGGGGCCATGTCCCTGGTGGCCTATGCCAGCAGCGAAGAGGAGAGCGATGCGGAGGAGGCCGCGGGCGAGGAGGAGGAAGCCACCGCTCCTCCTCCTGCCGCAGCCCAGCAGCCCCCAGCCCGGGGGCTCTTCGCCACCTTGCCTCCCCCCAAAGCTCCCGTGATGCCCCCGCTGCCCCCGCCTCACCAGCCGCTGGGCAGCGGTTTCCCCCTGCTGCCGCCGCCCCACGGCGGGCCGCCCCCTCCTTTCCTTATGGGTCCTCCACCTGGCATGAGGGGCTTCAGCACCCCTCCGCCGGGCATGAGCCCGGCCCAGGCCTCGGCCGTCAGCCTGCCCGAGCCGGCCGCCAGCGGGAACGGTAGCGGGGAGCAGCCCAGGCTGGGGGGGCTCCTCCTGCCTCCCCCGAGGAACGCTGCCACCACGACCGCTGCCTCTACCCTCAACTTGCCCCCTCCTGTCTCGGCCTCTGCAGCTCTGCCCGGGGCTGGGGTGGATTTGAGCCTCCCCAAGCCAAAGAAGAGGACGGAGCCGGTGCGGATCACGGCGCCCGAGTTGCACAAGGGAGATGTGAGTATGAAACAAACCACCAGCTCTGCCGTGGGGAGGGGGGTGTTCCTCGCTCAAACCCTCCTGAGAAGGAGCGTCTTCGTGCGTGAAATCCTCTCCCCGGAGCAATCCCCCCGTGGATTTGTTTGCCCATAAAGCACATCGTCTCTTTCCTTGCTCTCTCCCATGATAATATAACAAGGTAGCAAAACCTATTGTTGCAGCATCTATGGGGAGGTTTGTCCCGGCCACTAGCCCTAATCCTAAAGCGCTTTGCAGAATTAAACCGATATAGAAACCTTATTTATAATCATAATACAGCAAAACCCAGATTATCTGCACCCTTATTTATTACTGAAGCTAACGAGGTGATGATGTGGAGCTGTATGGCCTTGCATGGCGGTATCCCAAAAAAGTCTCTTCTTTTGTTTGCTGTGCAATCGCTAGGTTTTCCTGTCAATTTATTGCTCATTTATCTAAAGGTTTCAGGCGTCCTCCAGACGTTTAGGTAATCATTTCTCTCTTAGCTTCTGCTTTTTCCTGTTTGCAGTGCCTTGTGCCTTTGGACAGCCCCATGGCAAGAGCAGGGAAAGGCATGTTCCTACCCCCTTTTTTTTTTTCCTGGGTGTTCCTATTGATCAGCTTTCCTTCTCTCTGCTCTTTCACTCTGGGACGGCACTGTCATAGCACGGAGGTGATGGTCGTGTGGCTGTGTCTGGCCTCAGTCGCTGGCTCTGGTGAGACATGAGTGCCTCTGTCTGTAGGAAGAGCTGAACTGCGAAGCTTAGGGACATTTCCATGGGGAGAGGTAGCACGAGGAAGAGGTTTGACTGTATGGATTTATAAACAATGTCAATTAATAGTGGTCTGCCAGCATCTTGGGCCTGGGGGAGCTGAAACGAAGTCAGCGCATCTCGCTTTGCTGGAAGAGCAGTCTGTGGGGGCATGGGGAGAGCGGGTGAGAGAGGACACGGGCTTCCCAGCCGTCCCTGAACCACGTTCTGCTGCTTGCCGATAACCAGTGCGGTTTGGCAAATCCCAGAGCCAGAGCTCCTCATGCCGCAGCTCCCAAACACGGCAGAGGTGCATCAGGCGGTGGGACGCACAGGTTCCCCTTTTAGGCAAATGGATGAGGGATATCCCGTCCTCATACCCACTTTTTGCTTACTCACTTTCTTGCAGCGCTTTGGAACAGGCACTTCATAATAAAGCAAGTGTTAGGGTTCTCTTCTTCCTCGCTGGTTGTACAGTTACTAAACTAAGCTCAAATGAAGGGAGATTTGTTCCTCCCCTTTATCTCCCCCTCCATGTTTCAGTGTATTGGCTTTGAACAGAAATACTGCAGGTTGTTAGTGTCAAGTGAGTGAATGAATGTTGAAGGGGAGAAGGAATACCTTAAAACCAGCGCTGGTCCGAGCACTTCCCATTCGGGAGGCCTGGAAGTCCCTTGGCCTGTGACTGACATCCTCACTCGTTCCCTCTTTCTCCTTAAAATACCTCCTGTCCCTTTTGTTTGCAGCTGTGGAGATGCTCCTAGGCAGTCTGCTTTATCTCCTCTCTCCCAAATGCAACACAAGGGTTTTATGGCAACTCTTGACTTGCCTTTATTTATGCATGTTCTTTGTCTTTGTCCTGTTTTATAATTTAGATAGTAAACTGGCAGAAGACCTTGTTTCCTGTAATCTCTTTAAAGTGCTCTGCAAAGCTATAAAACGATAAAGATGTTAAGGGCCTTCTCTGATGCCAGAGACGACCAGACTTTCTACTCAAGTTTTAAATGGATATTTAGCAACTCCAACGTTATTGTGAACAATTCCCTGTTAATCCCCACAGTGAATTTTGACACCCTTGCTTTGTGTGGTTTTGTGCTTCCCCTCTATTAGTGTAATGTTGTCTGGTACTCTGAAAGAGAGCACTGACCTTATGCTGTGCAGTTTGTCGCCTTTGCCTTGCTGTAGGCTTATTTTCTTGTGATTTATTAAAAAAAAAAAAATATTTGCGCTGTTGGCTCTCTAAATGCTAATTTCTGGCAGTAGCCGAATATGTAGAATCTGAGTTCCTCTGCCCACCCACTCTGCTTTAGAGCAGCACTGAAAAGCTGCCTTGAAAATTTGGAATTTTGGGTCAGCAAATCCTTTTTTTTGTTTGGGTTTTTTTTGTTCCATAAGTTGCATAAATGAGCTCAGGTTGGAGTTTGGCTGTAGATAGGTTGCTCTTGCGAGATTTTGAAGAGGTGATGCTGACTTACTTGCACAGCTTCAGGTTTTACAGCAAAACGCTGCTTATTTTTCTTCCTCTGCCCAGACCGCAGCAGACCCAGCTGTCTCTAAATATAGTGGCTGGTACTATGGTCCTGCTTTCACTGTGGACGGTTTATTTATCTCTTGTAGTAGTAACCAGGGCAGGCTTTTATCTCTCTGCCCTGACATAGATGCATCAGCAAGACTGTGAAAAAGAGCTTGACCGCATCCCACTGTTGCTTTTTAGCTCTGCTCTTGGCAGATTATGAATCCAGATCCCTGTTACTGTGATTCTTTGACTGGTTCAAACTGAAAATTAATAAATCGCATAGTGGGTGGGCTTTTTTCTTTTAATATCCCGCATTGTGCTAAGCTCTGTTTTTCTCTCTCAGTCAGATTCAGAGGAAGATGAACCAGCAAAGAAGAAAAATACTCTTCAGGTAAATACCTAGGATATTCAATTAAACAAGTTTCACAGGAAAGAAGCGTTTGACTGTGACACATCTTGGGCTTCCACTAGTGTAAATCAGCCACTCTGATCAGTGCGTGGCTTTTAGTGTATAAAATTCCTGAAATCCCCTGGGGTGTCAAGTCCCTTTTGTTGGGCAATTTCATAAATTTAAATCTCAGGAAAAGGGGCATTAATTTGGGAAGTTGGCAGATGTTTGTAAGTACCACGTTTACCTTAAAAGTCCCGCTGGCCTTTTGTGCAAGAAAGCCCTGCAGTGTGTTTGAAGTAGCAAATGATTGTGCTGAGCAATGGGAAACCCATTAATGTTGTTAGAATTGGAGGAGATAATTGGCAGGGAGTCAGAAAAACTAAATAGTCTCACTCATTTCTCTTATTTCTGTGAACCATTTGCCCTGCATGAAACTCACCAGGGACGCGGCGAGGGCTCTGGCTTGTCCGCTTTGCTTCCTCAACCCAAAAATTTGACAGTGAAAGAGACCAATCGGTTACTTTTGCCCTACGCTTTCTCGAGGAAAGCGGGAGAAAACGCCTCTGACTCAAAGCCCGCTAAAGCCCCAACCTCTTCCTCCAAAACAAAACCTCTGTCCAAGCCAGCGGTGCCCACAACTCCTTCTCCGTCTGCCATCAAAGCTGCTGCGAAGAGTGCTGCCCTGCAGGTAACCAAGCAGATCACGCAGGAAGAGGACGACAGCGATGAAGAGGTCGAGCCAGAGAACTACTTCTCCTTGTCTGACAGGAGCGAGCCCAGCGTCGTGGGTGCCGAGACCTACATGTACTCTGGCACGGTGGTGTCAGAGGACCCACCGCCCGGGACAGAGACAGAGCCCCAATTCCAGGACGCTGCTGCTAATGCCCCTCTGGAATTCAAGACGGGCGCGGGCTCCAGTGGTGCTCAGCACAGCTGGGTGCCCAAACCCGGAGAAGACTACAGCAGCCAGCCATACAGCCAGTTCCCTGCCTACAGCGAAGCTGGTGTAACTGGTGCATATTACCAGGTTGGTTCACTGACTGGGAGGTGAAGATTGATGGTGTTGCTCTGAAAAGGTGTCTAGGATGAGTGGCTCTGAATTAGTTACTGGAGCAGGCTGCGGCTTGTGGGAATCACAGACTAGCAGGGGTTGGCAGGGACCTCTGGAGATCATCTGGTCCAACCCCCCTGCCAGAGCAGGGTCACCCAGAGCAGGTTGCACAGGATGGCGTCCAGGCAGGTTTGGAATATCTCCGGAGAAGGAGACTCCACAGCCTCTCTGGGCAGCCTGTGCCAGTGCTCTGCCACCCTCAAAGGAGAGAAGTTTTTCCTCGTGTTCAGAATCTAACCTGTCTGAGCTAGCTGGGACAAGGAGCAGAGATCCATAGCACTTAGCACAACAGGATTCCTCTGGCACGAGAGCTGTAGATGCTCTTTGCTGGATAAATGTTTAATAGCTGCACGCGTTTTAAAATGCCCCTGCACAACTGCCCTGGTTGTTGTCAGGGTGTGGAATCGGGGCTCGCCAGAGCTGGTGTCTGAAGCCAGGTTGTTTCTAGTAATTCAGCAAAGTATTTGTTGTTGAGTACCTCTGAAAAAATGCCCTGTACTCTTCAGTAGTGCCAGAGTAATGAGATGTGATTAATGACTCCTTCGGTCAGCCTTGGGAGGAGGTACACGTGTAATGTACTGTACTCCCCAGAGACTGAGTGAAATCCCTCTAGGTAAAAAAGCAGCAGCTCACGTGGCGGGGTACGCAATTCAGTGCTCCATCTCGGGGTCTCTGTGTATGGTTGTTCCGGGATCGATCTTGCTTTGCTCTTGTGACAAACTGGTTTTCCTTTTGCTGACAGGATTACTACAGCAGCGGGTACTACCAGGAGATGGAACCAGCCCAGGCACCGCCGCAGGAGATGAGCACCGACTCCTCCTTCATAGATGACGAAGCGGTTGGCACTTTTGCTGTCTATCCCGCTGCGGAGTTTGCGTTTAAGCTCTGCTAGAGCACAGGACCCGCTTGGCAGCCACAGTCCTGCCCCACCAGCACGACCTGTGCTTCACGCTGGGTTGGAGCGGGTTGTTGTTCTGTGGAGTCTAGCACTGTGTTGTGGACACTGCGCTGTCCTTCCAGCAGTCTGCTGGGCTATTGCTCCAGACGAGTTTGCTTGCTTTATAAGTAGGTGATGTTTGTTATTTCCACCAAGCTCGTTCTCGTGAGGGGTATCTAGGGCAGACAAGGTGTGTAGAGCAAAGACGGTGCTTGCCGAGGTGCAGATGAGCTACTGCTCAGGTACCTTCATGATACGTCCCCTAGCACAGTGATGAACTCCCTGCTTATTTCAAATGCTCGAAAACCTGTATAAAAAAAACCAACAACCTTTCCTATTGCTGCTCTAATCTAGAAAGTGCCAGCCTCGTTAGCTGAGCCAGGCAGTGCTGCAGAAGACAGTAGCCCATCTGGTGCTCACTTGTTTGAGGGACTTCTTTGCTTTGGAGGCGGATTTGTGTTACGGGAGGTGGATGTGTTAGCAGCAAGACTTCGGGTGCCTCCCTAGCACTTAAAATGAGAGACTCGGGAGTCTCCTGAGCAAGGCTGAAAGCAAGAGTAAATGCTGTTTAAATGCATAGGAAAATGAGATTATAACCTTCAGGCTAAGTAGTTTAAGATATTATGATCTATAGCAAAGCATAACTCTCCTAAAGAAAAAAATCCTGGTTGGAAAATTGTTTGTTGGTGTGGCCTGTCCCATGCTCGAGGAGTTAAGGCTTAGACCCCATCTACCTTTACTTGTTTCAGGTTAGCATCGGTGTGTGACGTGCGTGTGTAACTCCAGTTGTTTCTGTTCATCTTTCAGTTCAAGCGTCTGCAAGGCAAGCGGAATCGAGGAAGGGAAGAGATCAATTTTGTGGATATCAAAGGTGACGATCAGCTGAGTGGAGCCCAGCAGTGGCTGACCAAATCCTTAACAGAGGAGAAGACCATGAAATCATTCAGCAAGGTACGGGCAGGAAGGGAGGAGTGCTGGCTGGGTTTTTGCAGACCTCTGTTCAGTTCCCGTTTCAGCCACGGCTGGAGCTGTATTAGATGCTGTACAGCCACCAGGGTCAGGGGACAGGGACCCTTGTGTTGTGTGTTGTATAAATAACTACACGAGAGGCCAGTAGAGCATCTCAAAACACAGTCCCAGCATGCAGGTGCTAAAGATCAGCCAGGAGCTGCTTCAGCCTAAGGAATCTGCCCAGAGCCATTTAATATGAAAAAAATGAGTGTTGAAATGGCTTTGTGCAAGCTCTTGTGTTGTTTTGCTGTCTGGGTCGGTATCTTTCCAGCCTTAACATTTCATCTGCTTTTGCTTTCTAGAAAAAAGGAGATCAGCCCACGGGACAGCAAAGGAGAAAACACCAGATCACATACCTGATCCATCAGGTGAGTGGCCTCCCTCTAGTGTGGGAACCGATCCAGGCAGAGTTACAAGGCTTGATGCTCAGCAGCACCAGGTGGAGCTGGTGGAGCTGCTCCTTCAGCAGCTGGGGACCAGGGGCTGTCCCTGACTGAGAGCGCCCTGAGCCCTGGGTGAAGCCTGCAGCAGCTCTGATGGGGATGGAGGGAGTGTCCTGGTCACCGCCAGCCCAAACAGCCTCGCGGCAGCAGCGCCTTGATCCCGAGGGTGTCATGAAACTGAGCTCCTGGCTTGCTTTTTGCTTTGCTTGGCTGTTGCCCTCCCGCTGAGCTCCAGTGTGTGCGTGGTTGTGTGTGTTATGAGACTCTCTGCTTCCTGTCTTCATTCTGCACCACTGCCGTGTGGTTGGTAAGCGGCTGCTGAGACTGTCCCACAAGAGAAGCTGCGTTGCAGCATGAATGAAATGCCTGTGCGTCCCAATTAATTCAGGCCTCTGTCAAGATAATTGTGCTAACTCCTGTAAGGAGGCTTCTCGCTGAAGTGCTCTGTAATCCCTGTCGGCAGGGGCAGAGGAGGGTGAAATACTGCTGAGTCAGTGAGCAGCAACACTGATGTTAATCCTCTCAATTTCTGCAGGCGAAGGAGAGAGAACTGGAACTGAAAAACACATGGTCTGAAAACAAGCTCAGCCGACGTCAGACTCAAGCCAAATATGGATTCTAACACCTCTGTCCTGCTTTTTGGCTGTTGTCCCAGGTGACCTACTGTGTCAGACTTCTCCTGACCTTCTGGAGATCAACCAGGCCCCGTGTAGAACGTGGTCTGCTCGGCAGGTGGGAGGACACTGCACTCCCCTGCCTGTCAGGAGAAAGGTTTAATGCAAGCTGGTCCTGAAACTCCACCTGTAATCTTTCCCCTCCCTCCTTATAAGTGATAATGTGGAAGGTTCAAATCAAGTCTGTGTCATATGACTGATGACAGTCCCAAGGCAGCCACAGGAAAGGTGCCTGGTGCAAGGCTTGGAGCTTCTGTCCTGTAGGTACGGGGGCTGCTCCTCCTTCGACGTAGCCTCGCCACTGGAACCTTAGGCAGAGTCTCAATAAACGTCCAATTTCCACTTTTCTCCTTTCTTGGACTCGCTGTGCATTGAGAGTGTAATTTTTCTTTCTAAAAGACAGTGAGTTTCAAGAGCAAGCCTGGCTTTTTTTTTTTTTAAAATCCTTTTGTTTGAGATGTCCTCAATGGCTGCTTACTCATGGCTGAGTAAATCCAGTGCTCCCCTCATGTGAATGACTTGGATATCTTTTTTTTTTTATTATTTTATTTTTATTTTTTAAAAGTGTGGCTAAGTTAGTGTTTTTGTTCTCAGCTCCACCAGCCTGTACGTCTCAAACCGTGCTGAGGGGAAACTCCTTTACAGGTCGGAGCTTGCAATAGAGGTGAAAACGCCCTGAGTGTGGAATGCACAAAAAGCAGCGAGGATCTCTCGCCCAGCACGAGGCGCTGCTGAGGGCTTTTGGATAATCGTGATCGATGTATGTACGATTCTCTTCCTTTTCCCCCCTCCCTCTTTCTTCCTCCTCCCCCTGACCCAAGGCCTACAGTGCTGTACCAGGCTGCTCGCCAGACTTGTTGAACTGAGTATTCCCAGCGTCGCACGGTGCAGTGCAGCTGGCAGTGAGCTCGGCAAGTGAAGCAGCAGTATTTCCTCTGAGCAGACACAGATGGAAGCTGCCAACTGTACATTTTTTTTTTTTTCCAGCTTGTTTGTATCAATTCTGTTTCAATTAAGTGTTAACTTTACCCTCCTGGCTGGGAAGAGGAGACCGTATCCGGCCTTAACTTTTTAAAATGAAATCTTTCTTTAATTTAAGGTATTAGGTCTAGGCGATACGACTGCAAATCATGTGCAGCCTTGCTGGCCAGATCCACGTATCTTTAGCCAAATCTCTGTGGCCTCACTTAGTTTGTTGTTCACCAAAGCGTGTGATGCCGAAGGGAACAGAGAGCTGGTCTGGTTATTTAACTTACATTCCCACCACTAAGGGTTATATTTGTTGTAACCGCAGCTAAAACAGCTAATGTTTGTTATTCCATTTAGAAAAACTCCCAAGAGGTTGTTTTTCTCCCATGTTACCTGTTAAAAACGAGCAAACAAACCCCCATGAATGAAGTCTTTTCTTAGAATATTTTAAAATAATCTGATTTCTAGTTTAGTTCCCTGGATGTTTTAGTACTTTGCAGAGCCCATTTTGAGTATTTGAATGACCAGAATAAAGTTACTGCTGAGTAATTTATTCATATCTTATATGTACAGTGAAATCCTCTGAAAAGAGATTTGATAAAAGGAATAAACTTTTAAATGAACCGAACCACACCTGTTTCCATCGTGAGGTGCTCGACTCCCTGCTCGAGGCGTTGGTTTTCCTTCTCCCCACCGGTAAGGCTGAAGCACCTTCATGGCAGCCCGTGTTTTGGGGACAGCTGCCTCAGTTTATTCGCAGAGCGGATGCTGTTGCGCAGCCGGTGACGAAACGCTTGTCCGAGGCAGTTTGCTAGCTGCAGCCCATCCGGGGTGCGAACCCCAGTGCTGGGTTTGTGCTCACCGCCATGGATTCAGCAGTTTCAAACGTTGAGCCCTTGGTGTTCCCGCTCGGAGCATGGCGAGGCAGCTCCTGGCGGCAGGGGTGCCAGAGGACTTTGCTGCAGCAGCAGACTCTATGCTCCCAAACTCCTCTTCAGCGGCCTTGGTGGGGTTGCGGAGTCTGGAGCGAGCTGAGGGGCTGAAGTTCATGGGTTCCCCTTTTCTTTTTCCATTTCAGTGTGTAATGGCTCATTTTTAGCACTAGAGGGAAGTTAGGAGGACGGGAATTGCGTTCTGCTTTTAGCCATTTAAGAGCAACAAAATGTAGGCTTGTGAAAAGTGAAAGTGGTTGTTTTTTGGGGTTTTTTTGTTTTGTTGTGGTTTTTTTTTTTCCTTTTTTTTTCTGGGAGACAAAACAACTACAACCCCACAGCCCTCCTTTTCCCTCCCTGTCTTGACGCTCTGACACCTCTGAGCCTGGGGCTTTGGCTGTCCTCCTGCACTTTCTGCTCCGTTTAAGGCTGGCTGCGTCTGCTGTGAGAACGATGTTGGCTCGGTGCCGTTTCAGACGGAACGCCGCTGGGCAGCACCCAGCTCGGTGTCACCGACCTAGCAGCCGAATTTGGTCCTCGGATTTGGTGCTACCCTGTGTTTTGTGGCTGAGGAAACGAGCAGAGTGTGGAGGTGTCGTCACCGGGCTCGTGATGTTTGGGGTGGCCCTGCCTGCCAGGCTGCGGTGTCGCTCCGGCTTGTGGGCAATTTAATATCTGACTCTGGATGCACGAGCCGTGCCCGAAAGCCGTCTCTGTTTTTACTGTAATAGCCTTTTCCGCCCTCATTCTATTAATAGAAATCTCTTTTGGAATGTGTTCAAAGATAAATTAAATCCTTTCGCTTCCTAACTGTCTCGCAGGCCTTGGGAAGCAGGCTGCTGCGTCGGGAAGGGCATGGGAATCCCGGTGTGAAATAGACTGGTATTGCTGGTACGGCTGGGGTGCTGGTTGTCTGTGGAGGGGCCAACTGCGGCCTTGGACTTTTCCTCCCAGGTCCAAGGACTTCCTTTGGTGGTGAAGGAGCCTGAGAGATTCCTTCTGCCTGGGAGCTGGGTCTTGTCTTAGACCTACCTGCCACGGGTGGCTTAGAGATGGTCTCCAGAAAGCTGCTCATAAATGTTCTCGGGGCCCTCCTGCCCTGCCGCAGCCGCGGCTCGCTTTGCGGTGCTCGTCCTCCGGCCGTAAACGGGATCGTCGAACTCCAGCGGAGGGTTCGTCATCCCCTGGGGAGAGGTGAAGGGAAATGGTCGTGAGATCCTACCTGATGGGATGGAGGTTTGACCCGAGAGCCAGGATGGTGGTTGAAAGTTGGTCCTTCAGCCCTCGACATTGCTCCCGCTTTGGCTGTGAGGTGGGGACCGTGGTTCCAGTGCGGAGCGCTGGGCAGAGGACCCCTTTCTTCCCCCGTCACCCTGGTGTGGGGCAATCCCTGACCCACCAGCCTCTGCGGGAGGTCTCGTTGGGACCGAGCTCCAGAGCAACAAACGATTCTACAGCAGGACTTGCCATGGGGGAATGCACCTCCGTGGCCGGGCTGGAGGCTCCTCTCTCCTTCCCGGCTGCAGTGGGAGCTGCCGGGAGCTGCCGCCTCTTGGAGGCCTGGCTGGACATGCTGCGGAAGAGCCGGCGGTGAGCGCGGGATCTGGGAGGCAGCGTGGAGAAGGCGCCTGGGGTCTCTTTGGGGAGTGGAGCGGGCGGATCCTGCCGGGCCAGTGCCACCTCCGAGTAGATGTTCTCCTCGGGGCCGGCGCTGGGGCTGGAGCCCCGTCCCATGGCGTAGAAGGGGATGGGCTCTTCCAGCTCGCCGTAGGTGGAGGGGCTGGGGGCGATGCCCTCGTGGGGCTCGGCGTAGGTGTGGAAGCACATGAGCTGCTGGTACTTGGCGTCGGCCGGCTGGGGCGGCATGGGCAGCTCGGGAGGGACGGCTTCTTTGTGCACCTGAGCGTAGGGACCTTTGGGAGCTGCTCCACCGTTGGTGGGGCTCTGCGGCCCCTGAGCTGTGGCCGAGGAGCTGGCCTTGGCTGGGAGCGGTGGGGGGATGCTGGGAACCTGGGGAAGAGATATGAGACAGGATGGAGGTTGGGGCTGGAAGCGGGTCCATGGTGGCTGGGCCTACATTCCCCATCCCAGCTGCGTCCCTGTCCCCATCCCAGCTGCGTCCCTCTGCCTCGCAAGAGCTTTAGCCAGGCTGCAGCCTCTGTCCTGGGGAAAGTGTCTCCATCCCCTCTCCCCCCTGCCTTTACCTCCCTGGACGAGCCTCCTGTGGCTGCCTGCCTGGCTCCCGGGGGCCCCTTGGACACGGTGCCGTATGCCGGGAGGTTTGCTGGTGCTTCGCTCGACGGGGAACATGCCGCACTGCTGCTGGCTGGGGTCCGCGTCCCTCCTTGGGGCTCATTCTCCTGTAGCAAGAGAAAAGGGGTACCGGAGTGGGTGCATGGTCCGGGGCAGACCCAGCCGGGCGCTGGTCCTACCTCGGGTGTGTTGCCCACGGGTCGTCTCCTGGCTTCCCACTGGGATGCTGCATGATGGCCAAGGTGGCTCTGGTTCCAACCTCGGCTTTCCTGATGCTTGGACTTCCCTTGGCTTTGATTTCTCCAGCTTGGGAAAATCCCCCCTGGGGCCCCATCCATACAGCAGGAATGACTCCCCTTTTTCGGCTGCAGGGACTAACGCCCTCACCCTTCTGCGCGGCACCGTCAGGAACTCATGGTACGGTGTGACGGGGGCGGTAGCATAGTGCCGCAGCAGGTCGGCCAGCTCAGCGTGGGCACTCCGCTCTCCCAGGATCACGTACTGCCCGTCTGGCAGCTGGTCCAGGACAAAGTGCCGGCAGCGATCCCTGCCCCTGCGGGGAGAAGGGATGGGGTTGGCACAGCGGGCAGGAAGGGGACTGAGCCTGTCGGTCCCTCGGGCAGGGCCGGGGGTCCCTCACCTGTAGGACAGGACGAAGCCGACGGTGGTCTCGCTGAACCGGACCAGGAAGCAGCCTGGGGGCTGATCCTGCAGCAGCTTCTCCGTCTCCCTGCGGGAAGGGGCCCAGAGCTGCTTGCCATCACCCCCTTCGTGGGATCCAGGGCTCCAGCTCCCCATTTCCAGCTTCCTGTGCTGAAGGGCCCACCCCGTCCCCAGCCTCGGCTCCCCCCGTGCTCACCTCCGACTGATGAAGCCATGGAACCAGACTGGGAGCTCGCCCTTGGCTCCCAGCCTCCTGGCTTGCGTCTGCTCGAACCACAGCCTTGTCCGGGCACGCAGGGCCACCAGCTCCGGCCGCAGGTCCCCCTCCGGTGGGGACCAGCCTGGTGGGGACAGCCAGAAGCCTGGTGGGACCTAGAGGGAAAGGGGAAGCAGTGGGGGGCTCGGGTGAGGACATGCCCTGAGGATGCTCTGCTCCCCGCACAGGGCTCCTGATGCAGCCTGGGAGGACACGGTCCCTGCGGGTGTGTGAGCTCGAGGGCACTGGGGTGGTGACCTGGGGGGCACTGGGATGGTGAGCTGGGGGGGGACGCAGCCCCCTCACAGTCCCCTCGCAGTCCCCTGTCCTACCCTGCCGTCTGCGTTGTGGTGTCCCAGGGGCTGCTCAGCTCCCTGGGGCTGGACCAGGGTTGTGTCGGGTCCTGCCTTGGCGCTGGCTTTGTTGTCCTCGGCGACGGGTTTGAAGGTGCTGAAGAGGAGATGGCCGTCATCTGTGGGGTCCCCTGTTCCAAAAAGCGGGGAGAACCGGGCTCAGGGCAGTGGAGCCTCCCTCGTGAGCCCCGAGGACCCCCGTGCTCTTGCCTACAGCCTGGGTAAGCGTCGCCTTCACCTTGTGCCCCCCATCCGGGGGCTCATCACCCTGCTTCTCCCCAGGGAGACCACCCTGCACCCACACAACGAGAAGGGATGATGACCCTGGCACCGCAGAGGAGAAAAGCCCTGGGGACCGGTGAGCTGGGTGGGGAGGAGGTGAGGGGAAAGCC